>JARLTB010000103.1:4750000-4775000 GCA_030141615.1 Unio pictorum | reverse complement strand
TTTGTTAACTATAAGTAAAACGGTATATTTAGCGCCTACTCTTATCGATTGTCATATGTCCTGTTTCAGATGAACCTGGGACAAATTCAGAATAACGAGAACGTATTCAAAGGATCATTACTGGTTTCTACTCTTCTGGAACGTTATTCTAAACAATTCAGAAGTCGGGCAGCTGCGGTTAAATTCGCCAGACGACTATTTCGCGACGGCATCATAAGAAGCATTTTTGGTGCTGACACTTTCGAGGACTCTGTCCAATTTTACACGTGGAACGATAAAGAAGGAAGCACAATGTCTTCCTCCTTTTCACCTCCGTCTACCGGAAGACAACCCTATTCTCAGTTCGAAAAAGTATCCGGACGTAGAGTAAATACATACGACCAAAGTATGGTAGATGACGTTAGAAATAAAATTTTGCGCCGTGACGACAACTCCTCCTCTGTTAATTCATTCTTCAAACAAATGGAAGAAGTTTTTCCAGAGGACACAAGTGGGAGAGTTTGTCATAGTAAGCAATTCCCAAGTTATCAGACTTCTTGGAATTTACAAAGGGCTAGTACAGCCTCTAGTGAAAGTTCTGTAGACATTTTAGGCCCAGTCTATTCCAGAGCCAAAGAACGAGGTGCAAGCAAAGTTTCTTTCCCTCCGCCCGCTTCAAATCGCAGAGATCATGACGTCATCCCAGAGGAAAGCCAAGAAGAGCCGGTCATGGACGGACCGGTTGCGAATTCTGTCGATTATGATGGAACTTCCAGTATATCACGCAGTGTGGCGACAACAGTTTCGTCTGCTTTAAATGATGTGGATGATCATACTCCACGGCGCTGGCAGGAATCTCAGAACTCATATTCGGACAATGAGAAACAGTTGATAGAGCAGATGAAAAGGATGAAGAAAGAACATCAGCATATATTAAGGACATACGAGGACAGGATAAATAAACTGATGGCTAAAATGCACGAGTTGAGAAGTATAGCAGAAATGTTGGAGAATTCAAGTACAAAATCATCACCATATGGAATAATTCCGTCGAAAGCAGGGATTTTGAATTTTATTGGTAAGTGTGTTTTCTCAGCAATGTTTCCTTTAATCGGAATCATTTTTCGAAACTTTGAATCTGCTAAAATTTCAATCTGACCAGATTTACTGTCATTTTAGTACCATTTAAAATATATATTGTAAATAATTAATCGTAAATTATAAAACTTTCTGCATAAATTTTAGTGTGAACAAAAAGGAACACTATTTACATCTAGTGAGGGGAGAAATAACTTTATAAACCAGTTAGTCTTGATCTATTTTATATTGTCAGGCGTGTGAACCTTGTTTAAATTGATTATTGGATGCAAATCTGCGTAACATATGGTCGTAGTGTTAAGCAAATAAGTACATTTAGCATCTTCAGCTTGGATAGTAATGAAAGCATTTGTTGTAGGTATCATGTCCATCGTATATTCGTATTCTGCTGAAGCCTTACTATGTGTGTGTGTGTGTGTGTGTGTGTGTGTGTGAGAGAGAGAGAGAGAGAGAGAGAGAGAGAGAGAGAGAGAGAGAAATTTGCATCACATCTCATTAGTTTTCCATCATATTCTGTGTAGAATACTAACCACGTATATAATGATTACCATAATGAAAGATTTTAACAAGCTTTACTAGGCAAGCAAGACAGGAGAGATTGTTTTGTGTGTAGGACTGAGCATTTATAATCCGTTTTCATGCTGATCTGTGAGGGCCATTCTTATCCTATTGTTATTCTTTCTTTTTATTTCATTCTTGAGCTTGTAATTTTGTGCCTCATTGGAATGGTTCTTTCGAAGTCAGTGTTGACTGCAAAGTAGCAAGTTTATTATGGTATGCTGAAACAGATTAAATGGGAATGTACAGTACATAAATAAAGGCTCATACTAAAGTCATTGTTTCGGAAGCCATCATCATTATTGAAGCGTTTTTATTGATTTACTGATCGATGCGTTTGCAATTACTCTGTACTCGTGGGTTTATGAGCCGTATTGACCCAACATATCGCGGATATCTACATTTCTGAGTAAATATAAGGAAATATTTCGCGAGTGAAGTGTAAATATTGTATTGTCACTGCATTCTGCGTCACTCGCAATAATACTAAATGTTTTCACTTTACTAGTGAAACATTTCTTTATATTTACTCAGTCAACGTAGAGTTTCTTTTTGCTATGTATTTTAAAAGATTACATTTAAAAAAATGAGAAAATCAAGAGAATTTTGCAAAAACAAATTGCTTACACATTTCTTGCGCGGATTGATATAGTGATACTGAGGTGTTAGTGCTATAGCAACATGACATTACATTGGGATATACTTCAATGGGTAATATCATGAAACAACATATTTTAATGATAGTGAGTGTAATTGTAGGAATGTTGCATACAATTTGCCATTATTGCTTGCGTTCTGGTTGAATTTTATGAGTTGGCAGGCTTACAGTTTATTTCCGGTAACAGAAGCTGCATACAATTTCAAATTTCACCTAAGTTCGGTTTGTAATCGACATTTAATATGCCTGATTTTTCCATCATTTCCAGACATGAATAGTTATTGATGATAGTTAAATCGCTACTTGAATATTACAAGTATTACAGCTGAATGTTAGAAATGTATACCATTTGTCGTTGAGTGTAACAGGTATACAATACTGTATGGGTGATACATAATATAAAAGAGAACAGCTCACGTACGTTCTGTCACTGACAATTTGAGTGATTCATGTAGAAAAGTAATTATAAAAGAATTTATACTTTAATCCTGTTGTTTTGTTTGGAGTTCAGTGGGTGGAGAGAGAGAGAGAGAGAGAGAGAGAGAGAGAGAGAGAGAGAGAGAGAGAGAGAGAGAGAGAGAGAGAGAGGAAGAAGAAGAAAAAGAAGAAGTAGTAGTAGTAGTAAAGTAGGCCTAAATACGGAATTACAGGTCTGAAAAACATATATTATGGCAGATATAAACTGAAAAAGAAAACATCTCCAAAAGTGACATCTCCACTGTGTGTGGCGATTGAAGAGTTATCGTCACTGTAGCAATATTAGCTTTCTTTCACTGATATGTTTCAATATCTTTTTATGAGATTTATAATAATAAAAAGTTCTAAATCATAGATAAAGTATATGGAAATTTCAAGACCTCTGTCGATTAGAAGAAATTTTAACAGCCTTGTCTTTTGGGAGATATTTCAATATCCGCGTCTCTTGAGAGATTTAGGTTAAGTTGTCTGTAGCTTGAAAATGTCTTAGAAGCATCGAGATCCAATTTTTAGGGTTACTTTATGCCGTTCTTTTAAAACGAAGAAATATTTTAAACAGAATTTGAAGCATGTATATAATAATTAAGGTCATATACACTGGCATTAAAACTTTATTCTTTTAAAAAAATACCAGAACGAAGCGTATAATTTTAGTTTTTAGCGTGCATGGTGTCCATGACAATACGCTCCATTGGAGTCGGTTACTCAGGTTAACTTTTGTACGTTAGGGATATTTAATTATAGGGTCGAAGATGGAATACGACCGGAAGCAGAGCGCAGCTCAGACTCAGGATCCGGATGTTCCACCTCCATTACCGCCCCGTCCAGGGAGGGGAGGATCTCATTTGTATCCTAGCAAACCAATTATCCATACTCGAGCCAAAATGAGACCACTATCCTGGACACGGGTCATCTTAACGGATAATGGTAAGATGATTTTAATACCACAATGGGCCTTGTGATGGTGGGCACATTTGCAGTTCATGGAAATTGTTGCGTATAATTCAGAAATTTAATATCGATGCTAAGTATTGGAACTAAACATGCTCAATAAGGATTTATAGAATGCACAATTAGATATTTGGGATATATGAAACAACCGGGTTTATATACATTTAATGGGTAGTACCTGAGACATAACTGTATGCTCTGTCAGTTGTTTATGCATTCGAATCCATTTTGGGAAGACAATACAATACACATGTATAAATATCAAATATTCTAAATTCTCTTATTACAATGTTGTTACAGTATTTTGTATATATTTCTTTTAATCAAAATGATTGTCTCGGCATTTGTTCGAGATAATCTAAAGTAAATGTGTCATTTTCCTACATTCGTGTATTTTATATGTAACTTAAATTCTTTACTACTTGAGGGAAAATACTCTTAACCATATCATATTTATAACGTTGGAACCTGTCCAAATCAATCCTTCAGTAATCAGGATCTCCGGCCATTGCGGTCGCATAATTCAGTCCGTTCTAGCTACTAGTAATGGAATGGTATTGAGTATTACGACTCGCTATCTTATCCGACCTAAATTTTTGGGTTCCCTTACTGGTCTGTTTACGCAAGGCATACTGTACATACAGGTTCGCTTTTGTTGGCGTGATGGCTTTTTATCTCATGATTAAACGCATAATTCTAAAGTCAAGCAAAAATCTTTATCCATGGCAGATTACTTCGAACGATGACTAGCAACATTACAACGTAAGAACAAAGCTCTCTTATATATTTGTATAAAAAAAATAAGTGAGATAAAATTTGTTTAATCGTCGTTTAAAGGAATTCTTTTATTGTTTGTCAGTTAGGGTGCATTTGACAATCTAGAATGACAACGTTCAGTCAGGTAATGCAGTCAGGCAATTTAAAAGTAGTTACAAAGACGTTTATCTCCATAATGCCATTACAACGATACAAGGATGTAAATTTAGTCGTTAAATTCATTAGATCGTCTCCTAGTCGAGTCAAAGGAGGGTCTTTCACTACAGTAGGTGTTTGTTTACTGACTGTAACATGTCACCATTAGACAAATAAATGATATCCCCTGGTTGACGTGCTCACGCTACTTTCCAACAACTACAGGACATCAGATCCCATTAAGGACTCTTTTTTGACCTTATCATAAGCGGTGCCAGTTTTTAGTTTGTTTAAACAAAGTGGTCCAGCTTTATGCAAACGTTGTGTGACCTTACATAATTGTAGTGTCACGGTAGACAAGAATGGTTTTGATAAGAACTAGTTTTAATATCCAAAGTACTGTAAAAGCCAACTAAGGCAAGTGACATTGCTAGAATTCTAAAGTACCGAATGTCGTATTCACCTAGCTCTCGCTTCCATGTATGTCATATTGTATGTCATATTTTGACTAATGAATGAGAGAGGTAGAGAATCCAATACAAAAAAATCAGACGACATTGCATGTCATATGTTATTCTTTTTCCATGAAAAGGCAGGGTTATTTCATGTTAAAAACAAGGGAAAACTGTTTTCGAAACTAAAAGGATTGCGGTTCCACAAAATATTAATCGCATTGCTCTTGCATTGCAATAAAATCATCTAGAAATGGACAGTTATAATAAACTTATCTAGAACTTTGTTATTGATATTTGGAACAATTACAGTAGAAATACTACACATTTTGGTGATGTAAACTCGGGGCTATACGGCTTGGGTATATCATACAGAAATATATCTGCCTTTTATATATGATGTGTCAAAGTTCGCACCTAAATCTTACTCTATTCCGCTTAGTTCCATCATTTATGTAATGGTCTATCTCTATGCAGTATTCATTTGGTAATCCTAAACTCGGCCTTCGTTTTCCTTGACACTGAAAGTTGAATTCAGGATATCCGAACTGAGTGTCTTTCCGAATACGTATGTTCCTGTATATGTTTCACTGCGTCCTTGTAAATGTTCTTGTTCTTATTGTTGTTGAATAATTTAAATTTTGTTGGAAGATCTTTGTCTTCATGTGTTGCTGTACGTTTGGCAGTATATAGGTCACACATGCGAAGACTTGATTCCAAAAGTGTTATTTTTTTATGTCTATTATAGACGCTGATGGTGTACGCTCCACAATATGGCATACCATGACAGAACCGAAACTGGATTATGAAGAAATAGACAGGTTCGGCTGTTCTTTTAAACGTATTTATCGATAAGGTATTTTAGGTTTAGATGACTGAGTCGTAATGTCGTGAAAAAATATACTCTGTGAATTTCTCCTCTTGCATCAGGTTATGCCCACAATATCGCAGTGTCCTGATACAAGAAAAAAAACTGTTATTTATTAGAAAACATATATATCCATTACCCTCTATAAAATAATTTATAAACGTTACGCTATATATCATATTGTGTATAAGAACATTTGGCGACATTTTTCATTATGAATTATGTGTTTTATACGGTATCTTTAAAATTCTGTAAGATATTATTATAACTTTATAAGATATATATATATATATATATATATATATATATATATATATATATATATATATATATATATATATATATATATATATATATATATATATATATATAAGGTATCTGATAAACTACATATTAATTTTCAAAACGTTTTGAGATATGATATTGTCCAAATTATATTAAGGTATCAAACAGAGTTTATCAACCGTATAAGATCCGTGTAGACATTTTAAGATATTTTACAAACTATATACCATACAGTATAAACTTGTTATATAGTTTATTGCATATTTTTTAAACCTTATATGTTATAAAATAAATAATAAACAGAAACTCTTAATTCAGACAAGTCATAAATGTTATATTCTATTTATACTTTTTATAAATTATCGTAATTTAAATTATATATATATATATATATATATATATATATATATATATATATATATATATATATATATATATATATATATATATATATATATAATACGATATCGTATAATATTTAGGACATCGTATACAAATTATGAGGTGTTGAGTTTTGGATGAAAAAGTAATTTTGTTTGGCATGCAAAACATTAGCAAGAAAGTTACTTTCGTTGTTGTTGATTGGTGATTTACGGATCAGCTCAGTAAGGTTTTCAGTGACGAGGCGAGTGGAGTAAACTGACTTGTTTACGGAATCTACAATGTAAATGAATGAGACTGATCAACTATGCGAACTTGTATCCTTTCAGTCATAATTCAGGCACCGCGGCTGAAATTTAAAATTTATACTTAAAGACCTCATTATTAACAAAATTATATATGTCAATAAATAGCCATTTATAAACATTCGACTAGGAACAAATGGATATTAAATTGGGACGTAGTTACTCTATATTTACATTAATTTACTCAAAGCGGCATAAAACGTTTGAACATACATAATAATACATGCAAGGTATCACTGCAGCTCAATACAAAATATCTCCACCTAGATCAGGACACTCCTCCATATAAACGACCTAACCTACAAACATGCTACAAAATGAATTGTGATAACGTGCTATTAAGTAAGCACTCAGGTAAGACATACATGGTCTTTTATAAGTAGGCACTCAGTAAGGCCTACACAAACTTATACTAAGTTAGTAACATTTCGCTTGGTACAACTCACCGACTTTTAACGGGACTTTGAGACTGATTTGAAACGTGACAATCAGTACCATGCATTTATTTTCTTATTATGACATCGATTGACCAATAAAGTGATACTAAGTACGCAAAATCACTACCATATTCTGCTTATCGTTCAGTCAACAAAATATGGTAATGTGTACTAAGCCACCCCTTGCGGTAGAGATCTCGAGAAATAATGCTTTTGCAAGATGTGACCATATGCTAAATAATTGCTTTCAAATACACTTTTCAAGGTACTAATTTAAAATGACCTCTCAAAGAAGTTCATTACCATAATTGCTTATCGATTAATTAAATCTGCAGATTATTTTCAACTCCTGACGGATCTCAGACAGATGGCGCTACTCTTTATGATGATTTGGTGATCAGACGGGGAAACTACAGACAAAAAGTACCACAACGATACCACACTTTTCTTTCTTTCTTTCTTTTTTTTCTTTCTTTCTGTCTTTCTTTCTTTCTTTCTTTCTTTCTTTCTTTCTTTCTTTCTTTCTTTCTTTTAAAAACAGTACGAGCAGAAATTTCACGTAAATCCTCCTGAATCACAATTAGTCTCAATATACTAGTTTTATCATGTTATGAAAGGGATGTGTACACTTTAATCAATCAATGACCAGTCATCTATTAGTCAATAAACCAGTCAATGGTTCCATTATCGACTGGTCAATTTTGAAATTGTTGTCACGTATACTCACTTCTTCGCTTGTTATTATATTTGAAACAAAATTGTTTCCAGGGTCATAAAGTTTGCTATTTTATAAAGCCTAAATTTAATGTGTTAACATTACCTACAATCGTGGTAAATATTGCCTTATGGTCTTTTCTCCCAGTGTCCGAAGCTGTGTCTAGTAATATTTTTTAGTTTCCAGTGTCCGGGGTTTTGTATCATCTATTTATTGTACAATATCCGAAAATTTGTCTCATATCTATTATTATTTTCATATGTTTTGTTTGCTCTTGTGCGAGAATGTTAAAGAAAAGAAGTCACTCATATTCGATTTTGTTTGTGTGTAGCTGGTAGGACTTTTTGAATGTGAAAAATCAAAGCGGATCATACACTGCATGCGTTGTCTTCGAGCGACTCTTACTGATGTCATCGGAACTGTATCAAGCCTGGATACGTCACAAATTGACCACGACAGGTAAGGTGAAATGTACCTGTGTGCTAAATATGACTTTTTATCTTTTGAACTTACCTATACAGAGATACCTGTAGTATTTCATGAAAATACAATCCATCATTGTTCAGGTATTCACAAATAGTCAATGATACAAGAATATGTGTGTAGTGATTTTGCCGGCACTTCAGTACAAAAGGCAATGTAGTGACCAACAAGAGGTCAAATTACAAATATGAAATTAAATTGCACAAACAATTTGGAATATAAAACCATGTAAATAAATGTATAATTAGGTACAAGAAGATATATAAATTAAAAAACGTAATGATTTTAAAATTATATAAATTCAGTGCGAAATATCAGATATTGGTAACAGGAACAAACACTCAAGCTTTGTATCATATGGACTATATTCGTACTTGCTTTACTTTCGTAAATTAGTTTCTGTAGATCCCGGATATATGGGAAATCGAAGATTGTATTGTCCCATGTTGCACGCTTTTACATTACTATCTCAAATATATATGCTAAGGAAATAGTTAACCAGCCATACGTTCTACACATCTTTCCAATTTTCGTTCTAATTGCATCAAAAGTGTTTTTCAAGGTATTCCGATAACGATACAGATGGATAACACTCGAACCATGCATTGTCATATTTAGGTCATGGGTTAACCATGTGCAAATGAAACTTACACATTATATGACACTCTTACAGAGGAAAACCTTACAGGATTTTGAAAAAGAGCAATAATGAATTATGAGTAATGTATTTTCTGTGGCTTTGTTTAGTAGAAGCTGTTGTCCATGTTTCGTCATATCCTCAGAATGTGCTTTGACAAAAATGGATGGATGCCGTTCTCGATCCCGCGCTGTAATGAGAAATATAGAGATTAGAATTTATTTGAGTGCAAAAGCCGACCATTCAATTTAGATAAAATTGTTATTTAAATTTCTGACAAACTCATTAATATAAAAAATGCCAGGTAGTGAGCCAAATTACCCCGTGACTGTCTTTAATGGAGGTTTCAAGATCAATTAGAGCTAATTAATGATAGACGTTGGCAAGTTGTCTTAGTTTTTAACACTGTGTGAGTAGTTGTATTATGAAGATGACGTCATGACGTAATGAACATTCATCTATACAATACCATGCTTTCCTCTGGAAGTTTGTTTTTCTCTCATAAATTCATCTTTGTGATCTGTAAGATTTATAATTTCTTACCAAAAATGAAAATTTCAATTCCTTAATCTGTACTGTAATTTATAGGCTCATATTACAAATAAAATCAGGCAAAACGGACGGACATATGACTACCCCGCTCTTGCTGAGCTACAGGATTTTATAAGCTAAACAGTTGAAGAATTGTAAGCTTACAATATTCGTTGATGATTCAACAAGAACAGTTGAAGGATTCTAAGCTTACTATATTCGTTGGTGATTCAGCAAGGACCGGAAATCTTTTGTCTGATATCATTGATCTACAGTAGACAGCTATTAATTTCGATTTATTTCATAACCGTGAACGTGGTCTATCTATGAATCTACCATATCAGCTTGCAAATTACACCGTCGTAATATGCCAATATCTGGCATGTTTTTTACTTCCACCTTTATCGTCCAGTTCATCTAAACATCTTATCGACATCAACTTGCGTAGATGACTTTCCTTAACCTATCCATACATTGTTTTGGTTCCTATGCAAAACGCTTATACAGGCTGTTGTTGACGTACGGTCGATTAGTACAGGCTTCAATTGACGAACGGTCCATGCGTACATGATGACATTGACGTACCTTCAAGAAGCTTATATAGTGATGCAGTTCTGACTACAACTAAAATTCGCATGTGTCTGTGATCCAAATCAAATAATGCAGAAATCTGGTCTCAAATACGTTAAATCTGGAATTTCAGCATCCAGTGGTCATCCATTTGCATGAATATCGAACAGCTGGAACGTTTAGCAGTAGAACTAACACACGTTTGGTTGAAACAATGTAAACATTCTAATCGCTGTATATGTGATGTCAAATATTCTATTGATCTGGAAGGACAGTCGCTCCTTGAATTACAATTTGTACAACGTCTACGCTTCAATGTTACTGGTTATAAATCTGCTTTATTAAATGCAACTAGCGTCTGGGACTATATTTACATGCAACAAATCAAATGTGTGTTGTTTGAATCAGACTGAACGAAATTTTTATCGCATCTTTCTCTTCCATTAAAATAAAAACTATGTGATAGACATAATCTTATATGGGTAATGATCTAATATTAACTTTATGAAACGAGATGAACAATGTCCAGCTTTAGCGAGCCATGGTTATTACCTATTTGAGATACTGTATTTACTTATGAAATATATATCTATTCGTATTATATACAAGTTTGCTTTGTATAGTTATGAACATGCGAAAGTGAGAGTAACTCTCAAGGACTCCTCTATCTGCATCGTGTTATTGCTCGAACGTCAGTTTATATTCTTGTCAATGATTAAGCATGCAATAATACCATTTAGCTGCATACCAGAATCAAATATTGCGTTTGTTGTTCGTCCGTCGATTCGACGAGGACATCTCTAGTCACTCGAGGGTTGGAGAGGCTGGTTCTGCTATGTGCGTGCGCATGTGGCTGATGATGCCAACCCTTTCACACAATATTCGTGTTTTCCGTGTATATTTTTGTACGTTTTTCATATTTTAGTCCCGTCTTTGCAATCCCAAAACTCGTCAATCGCGTATTTATTTTTTTGTCTGTGCTATTTTATATTAGTTTGGCAGAGCTGATTGAGCACGTGGCGTCGGGAACTGAAATTGAGACAATTCTTCTCCATGTCAGGAAGAAAGGAGCAGGTATGAGTGAAAGTTTGTTCTAAATAAAAAGAAACTTAACGAATTGTTACATATCATTTTTATATTCTCATTTAATCTCACGTGCTTGATTTAGTGTTCGATGCAGCTGTTCAGTCTGTATGCTCCTATATTAGAACCACTAGGTTTCTTCTTTGATGTCCGTACGTGATATTTAGATGCAGTGAATATATAGCTTGTTTAAATTCCAGTTCTTTTAAATTTTGTTTGTACAGTAAAGTTACAAATATCTCGAAAGCACAAAAAAATGGGTTTGTAAAAAAACAAAACACAACCACATTCGTGTTATGTTATACGTCAGGGGAAAGAACTCGTTTGAAATAAATTGTGAATACGTATCGGTTTCATGCCTTGACATACGGCTGAGACATCAACATGGCTCTTTCACTCGTTACACGGATTCGGAATAAATTATATTTAGTTTTGTATGTAAAACAGAATGTAGTTTTAATTCAAATGAACTCATTGTTACTTTCGTCTCACATCATTGGTGTCTTGTAAAACAAAAGTGAGATAATCTGGGCTTAGTAAGTTTCACATATGTTTCAAAGCAACCTTTCTTTATTTTAGTAAAATATAAAGTATGTTTCAGGATTTTACTTCCTATCTAAAACAGGAGAAAAAGATGCTGAGTTGATATTTAAACTAACCAAAACATTTTTCAGTAATGGTGACATACATAAAATGGTATTTTGTTTATCTTTCTCTTTACGACTGGAACATATTTCAAGGCGCTCATTTAATTAAAAATATATAGAACTTATTTTTCTGTTGATGGCTAAGAGAAGTAAAGGTTTTATGAAGATTCAGTTCTGGCTGAGAAATGATAAAAATGATAAAACAGAATTTCATAGCTTTGTGTGATGTTGACAGTTTATTCGTATATGAAACTAAGAGATATCTCTGAAAATATTTATTGACATATACTTTCAGCTACATTGTGTAAAAAATCAATGCAGCGTAACACTAGATATATCATGTAATTTTAAGATCCAGACCAAAATATACCCCCTTCTCCCCAGAACCCATGTAAAAGTTCTGGTCCATCGGAAAAGATTTTTAAAGAGATGTTGAACTTTGCAATTAAATTTTTTTTATAGGCCAACTGGATCACCCTGAATACATGGTATTTGAACTGTCTAAAGTAGACCACTTTAGGGACAGACTAGAGTTTATCCGATTCCGCTACAGACTGCAATGGCACTTGTTTGAAATAGGTAAGTGTACGGAATATTCTTAGCTGCTATTGCCTGTTTTTTTAAAAATATTTTTTAAAATACACTTTTTCAGTTGATTCAGTATTACTCGTAGTAGCCTGCAATTAGTAAATTAGGAGATGACCATGACCCATGATCCATGACCCAGATTAAACTGAATTACACCTACACGAATTTCCTGGCAAGATGACATCTTAGGGAATGCAAATCTGATAATGCAGTGGTAGACATGTATTAAATTAATGTGCTAAGCGTCAGATATGGTGATAGCCGATAATTTGCTTTTCTGGTTTACCATTGTCGTATTGATCATTTTAAATTCTTAATTTGGTATTTAACATTTCGTTTCTGAACCTGTGTAATAGTGTAATAATATTATATTTGTTCTGTTTGTTTTTGCAAAACAGTAACACTGCGTATATGACGTTTGTCTGAAACAACTTTGTTCGAATTAAACATTTTCTATTTTAGAATTTATGAAAATTCTCTTGTATTCCAGAGCAACAGCTGAGGGAGTTACACACTGCTTGTGATGAACTTAGCAACAGGTATATATTTTAATGGGCATGGAATATATTGTCAATTGCAGCATGTATGTATTTTAGAGACACTCATGGCTATTTAGAACGTATTGTAAACTGCGGCAGACATATATATGTATATCAGAACGTATTGTAAACTGTGACAGACATATATATGTATATCAGAACGTATTGTAAACTGTCACAGACATATATATGGCTATCATTACGTATTGTAAACTGTGACAGACATACATATTACTATCATTACGTATTGTAAACTGTGACAGACATACATTTTGCTATCATTACATATCGTAAACTGTGACAGACATACATATGGCTATCATTACGTATTGTAAACTGTGACAGACATACATATGGCTATCATTACGTATTGTATGCTATCATTACGCATTGTAAACTGTGACAGACATACATATGGCTATCATTACGTATTGTAAACTGTGACGGACATATATATGGCTATCATTACGCATTGTAAACTGTGACAGACATATATATGGCTATCATTACGTATTGTAAACTGTGACGGACATACATATGGCTATCATTACGTATTGTAAACTGTGACAGACATATATATGGCTATCATTACGTATTGTAAACTGTGACGGACATACATATGGCTATCATTACGTATTGTAAACTGTGACAGACATATATATGGCTATCATTACGTATTGTAAACTGTGACGGACATACATATGGCTATCATTACGCATTGTAAACTGTGACGGACATACATATGGCTATCATTACGTATTGTAAACTGTGACGGACATACATATGGCTATCATTACGTATTGTAAACTGTGACAGACATATATATGGCTATCATTACGTATTGTAAACTGTGACGGACATACATATGGCTATCATTACGTATTGTAAACTGTGACAGACATATATATGGCTATCATTACGCATTGTAAACTGTGACAGACATACATATGGCTATCATTACGTATTGTAAACTGTGACAGACATATATATGGCTATCATTACGCATTGTAAACTGTGACGGACATACATATGGCTATCATTACGTATTGTAAACTGTGACAGACATATATATGGCTATCATTACGCATTGTAAACTGTGACAGACATATATATGGCTATCATTACGTATTGTAAACTGTGACAGACATATATATGGCTATCATTACGTATTGTAAACTGTGACAGACATACATATGGCTATCATTACGTATTGTATGCTATCATTACGCATTGTAAACTGTGACGGACATACATATGGCTATCATTACGTATTGTAAACTGTGACAGACATATATATGGCTATCATTACGTATTGTAAACTGTGACGGACATACATATGGCTATCATTACGTATTGTAAACTGTGACAGACATATATATGGCTATCATTACGCATTGTAAACTGTGACAGACATACATATGGCTATCATTACGCATTGTAAACTGTGACAGACATATATATGGCTATCATTACGCATTGTAAACTGTGACAGACATACATATGGCTATCATTACGTATTGTAAACTGTGACAGACATACATATGGCTATCATTACGCATTGTAAACTGTGACAGACATACATATGGCTATCATTACGCATTGTAAACTGTGACAGACATATATATGGCTATCATTACGCATTGTAAACTGTGACAGACATATATATGGCTATCATTACGCATTGTAAACTGTGACAGACATATATATGGCTATCATTACGCATTGTAAACTGTGACAGACATACATATGGCTATCATTACGCATTGTAAACTGTGACAGACATACATATGGCTATCATTACGTATTGTAAACTGTGACAGACATATATATGGCTATCATTACGTATTGTAAACTGTGACAGACATATATATGGCTATCATTACGCATTGTAAACTGTGACAGACATATATATGGCTATCATTACGCATTGTAAACTGTGACAGACATATATATGGCTATCATTACGCATTGTAAACTGTGACAGACATATATATGGCTATCATTACGCATTGTAAACTGTGACAGACATATATATGGCTATCATTACGCATTGTAAACTGTGACAGACATATATATGGCTATCATTACGTATTGTAAACTGTGACAGACATATATATGGCTATCATTACGCATTGTAAACTGTGACAGACATGCATATGTATATCAAAACGTATTGTAAACTGTCACAGACATATATATGGCTATCATTACGTATTGTAAACTGTGACAGACATACATATTACTATCATTACGTATTGTAAACTGTGACAGACATACATTTTGCTATCATTACATATCGTAAACTGTGACAGACATACATATGGCTATCATTACGTATTGTAAACTGTGACAGACATACATATGGCTATCATTACGTATTGTATGCTATCATTACGCATTGTAAACTGTGACAGACATACATATGGCTATCATTACGTATTGTAAACTGTGACGGACATATATATGGCTATCATTACGCATTGTAAACTGTGACAGACATATATATGGCTATCATTACGTATTGTAAACTGTGACGGACATACATATGGCTATCATTACGTATTGTAAACTGTGACAGACATATATATGGCTATCATTACGTATTGTAAACTGTGACGGACATACATATGGCTATCATTACGTATTGTAAACTGTGACAGACATATATATGGCTATCATTACGTATTGTAAACTGTGACGGACATACATATGGCTATCATTACGCATTGTAAACTGTGACGGACATACATATGGCTATCATTACGTATTGTAAACTGTGACGGACATACATATGGCTATCATTACGTATTGTAAACTGTGACAGACATATATATGGCTATCATTACGTATTGTAAACTGTGACGGACATACATATGGCTATCATTACGTATTGTAAACTGTGACAGACATATATATGGCTATCATTACGCATTGTAAACTGTGACAGACATACATATGGCTATCATTACGTATTGTAAACTGTGACAGACATATATATGGCTATCATTACGCATTGTAAACTGTGACGGACATACATATGGCTATCATTACGTATTGTAAACTGTGACAGACATATATATGGCTATCATTACGCATTGTAAACTGTGACAGACATATATATGGCTATCATTACGTATTGTAAACTGTGACAGACATATATATGGCTATCATTACGTATTGTAAACTGTGACAGACATACATATGGCTATCATTACGTATTGTATGCTATCATTACGCATTGTAAACTGTGACGGACATACATATGGCTATCATTACGTATTGTAAACTGTGACAGACATATATATGGCTATCATTACGTATTGTAAACTGTGACGGACATACATATGGCTATCATTACGTATTGTAAACTGTGACAGACATATATATGGCTATCATTACGCATTGTAAACTGTGACAGACATACATATGGCTATCATTACGCATTGTAAACTGTGACAGACATATATATGGCTATCATTACGCATTGTAAACTGTGACAGACATACATATGGCTATCATTACGTATTGTAAACTGTGACAGACATACATATGGCTATCATTACGCATTGTAAACTGTGACAGACATACATATGGCTATCATTACGCATTGTAAACTGTGACAGACATATATATGGCTATCATTACGCATTGTAAACTGTGACAGACATATATATGGCTATCATTACGCATTGTAAACTGTGACAGACATATATATGGCTATCATTACGCATTGTAAACTGTGACAGACATACATATGGCTATCATTACGCATTGTAAACTGTGACAGACATACATATGGCTATCATTACGTATTGTAAACTGTGACAGACATATATATGGCTATCATTACGTATTGTAAACTGTGACAGACATATATATGGCTATCATTACGCATTGTAAACTGTGACAGACATATATATGGCTATCATTACGCATTGTAAACTGTGACAGACATATATATGGCTATCATTACGCATTGTAAACTGTGACAGACATATATATGGCTATCATTACGCATTGTAAACTGTGACAGACATATATATGGCTATCATTACGCATTGTAAACTGTGACAGACATATATATGGCTATCATTACGTATTGTAAACTGTGACAGACATATATATGGCTATCATTACGCATTGTAAACTGTGACAGACATGCATATGGCTATCATTACGTATTGTAAACTGTGACAGACATATATATGGCTATCATAACGTATTGTAAACTGTGACAGACATGCATATAGCTATCAGAACCTATTGTAAGCTTCAAGTAAATTTGTTAGACCCTGATATTTTGCCTTCAGACAGCTAATTGTGTGCACAGAAAGATGTTTCCTATTAAATAAAATCTGTGAAAATTTTGACCCTTGTATAGTATGATAAAAATACATTTTCAAAAGGTCTGAATTATTTATCTAAACAGAAATTATTAATATTAATCTAATCTGTATGCCTGTTGCTAATCCTTTTTAAGTAGTCCATTAAATAATTGATTAATTAGCTACGTTTGAATTCAGTTTGTACTTTTATTTTATTTGTGGTCACCAAAACTAGTCTTTTAAAAAAAATCACTGCCGGTGCTCAGAGAATTGACCTATCATCATAGCAAAGATAACCACGCCCTTCTCATTACCATGAAATATAAAATCTAAGTATGGTATGTTAACACTTATGTAAATTTGTTTTTTTTTTGTGCATATTGACAGTTTGATGACAAATGGCTAGAAAATGTTTATGTAATAACGATTTAAATTTATACATAATACACAGTGGCAGTTGAACAATTGACGGATATCAGGCAATGCTCAAAAATCTGCTACTGCGCCAGTAAATCACGTGGCGTTCACAACTTTCTCAGCAATAATACTCCTACAGTCCAATAGAATGGTTATGTATTATGGTTGGAGTGACATTCGATGACAGGGTAACGAAACTGTTGGCTCTTCTGAAGTTTCCTGACAATTAACGTTTAGTTTCATATCAGAAAAATAAAACTATTGTACTAATTGTGTGCAGGCTTGTCTTGCCTTTCTAGATCAGTACATTTTAGTGTAAAACCTTTTCATTATTAGGGTATCATTTTGTAATTGGTGACCAAGTTATAATTAAAGTTTTTCTCTCTCCTCTTAGTACTCCTCTGAAACATCTACTCGAAACACTGTTGACGGTAGGGAACTATCTAAATGGTGGAACAGAACGTGGACAGGCAGATGGCTTCGGTCTTGACATCCTGAACAAAATCAAAGACATACAAGATCGGGTAAAAAAAATGCTTCTGCCAGTTATGGTATTAAATCTAAAGCTCGTGTAGTAACTAAGTCTGTGTGTGCATCTTGTAGAACGGTAAAACCTAAAACGAACCTTTACTTGTCAGATATGTTTGTACACGAATTATTTCGAAGATGTTCATATTTTCCTATTTCTCTCAAATGACCATTTTAGGTGAACGTTACGATATATATATATATATATATATATATATATATATATATATATATATATATATATATATATATATATATATATATATATATTATAATGAATACACAGCGTACCTTACACAATTAAAATAAATTCAAAGTTAATGTTATAAATGTCAGTATATTTTTTGATCAATATAACATGACACAGGATGCAAAGGGGAATCTGCTAGAATTTGTCCTCAAGACATACTGTCAACTGTATGAGAACGAAGCCGAGATTGGCTGTCCAACAAGATTCCGTCTTCCAGAGCCTTCCAACATGCGACATGCAGCTCAGGTAATAAATTAATCCAAATCATTTGTTGTTGCTGAAAAAGTTTTTTTTTTAAAATGAAAATGTACTATCTTTCAATAGTCATTTATGAAATGGGATGGGTTTTTAGTGCACAAGTGCTATAGACTGGTTCGTATTTTTTTTTTAAATTCGTATTTATTTCAAGTCAACTCACTGCGTGAACAATTCTTTTGATATCATGTGGGATCCAGCGAATGATGGCCGGTCTGGGTATATGCTTATTCAGACTCGAATATTTTCAATGAAGAGTTTTCTGATGAACATACTTGTGTTCATATACATTATTCACATAAAGTCTGGAATATGATCGTGGATATAGGCATTTGTGCGAGGCAGGAACTCGCATGGCGAACCAGTAATTAACTCTCATTTAAGTACACAGTCACTTCAGAATCCTTCAACAGAGAGTTAAACCATATATAGATTAATATTGAAAGTTACGAATATCCTCCTGACAGAGTTAAAAGTGATATCCATGCATCGTATATGAGGGTTTTCGATAATAGGAAGTGAAATGTTATATAATCAAAGAACTGTCTCCTTATCTAAGCTGACAGTGGATTTGATTAGATTTGATTACTGGGTTTCAAAGCAAGCTTGCCTGCTATGTCTAAAATTTGCAATCTCTTTTTCTCTGCTCTACACCAGATAGATTTCCAGATTTTTATGCCATCAATGTATTATTTGTAGTTGACATATATTATCATTGATGCCCTACAGTTCATCACAGATTTTATTTACGATCAATAACTGTCGAAGGGCGTTGTTGATTAAAAGGAAACGTTATAGTAAAACTATCTAGAACAAGTACGATTGGAAACATCTTATGACAAACTCTAGTCGTTTTTTTTAAAGGAGAACAATAATAGACATCGACTCAATGATCGATGACTTGCAAACAGTATGGGATTTATTTTGTACACACACACACACACACACACACACACATATATATATATATATATATATATATATATATATATATATATATATATATATATATATATATATATATATATATATATTCAGGTTTCCTTTGAGGGTGTCCAAGATGCGCTCAGTAACTTGTATTCTGATCTCAGAGGTGTTCGAGAAAAGGTAGGTTACAGTTTTGGATTACCATGGCAACATAACTATATAAATGCCTCCGCAAACACTCTCCTTCTTGAAATTTTTTATTTGAAAGTATTTGCTTCCTTTTCTATGCCAATGAAATATTCAGCACTACTAACTTTCATCATCAGTAAGATAGTCCTTTGTTTAAAGATAGTTTTACATTTATTACATTTTGAAGCTGGACTGTAGCAATACTGTTTTACATTATTAAATTTTGAACTTGGACTGCATAAATAATGTTTCACATTTATTACATTTTGAATTTTTCATGCCGAAATATCTTTACACTTGAACTGATATTATTTCAGCTCTTGGATCCCAAAGTGAACAAGGATACAACAAGACCAACTGATAGCTTTAGAGTTACTGCAGAGAATTTCTTTGCTGCAGGTATGAATGCTACGATTGTGTACGTCTCAGTATTATATATAGTCGCACACAAATAATACAATAACTCGTTTTCGAAAGCTAGTATTCCCTTTATCTAGAATATAAAACCAGCTTTGCCAAGTGTTTATCACTAATAAATCCTTAAAAGGTTTTAGATATAGACCACTTTTCAAATTAAGGCAGTTCTAACCTACAATCAAAATATGAACCCCTTACATTCTCCCAGTAAATACGCATATATACGTGTTCCCTCAAAAAAGGTATAACCTAACTGCTATATTATCTCTACTTTTAATTCCCAATGAAGAACGTCATCGTAAAATATGAAATGTCGAGCATTTAAAACTAGCATCAATAATATTCTTTTGCTTTTCAGTGCAGTGTCTGCAGGAAACCGTTTAAAAAATGCAGACATCATATTTAAACATTACCCCGTTTTTAACGCCTGCTCTGAAAAAATTGACTTAGCAGGAGCTTCTGTTCTGAATAATAGGGCTCCGTATAATATATTACCATTAAATTCAGATTGTTGTGAACAGTAGGGTTCCGTATAATGTATTTCCATTAATCTCAGATTGTTGTGAACAATAGGGCTCCGTATAATGTATTTCCATTAAACTCAGATTGTTGTGAATAATAGGGTTCCGTATAATGTATTTCCATAAAATTCAGATTGTTGTGAGCAATAGGGCTTCGTATAATGTATTTCTATTAATCTCAGATTGTTGTGAACAATAGGGCTCCGTATAATGTATTTCCATTAAACTCAGATTGTTGTGAATAATAGGGTTCCGCATAATGTATTTCCATTAAATTCAGATTGTTGTGAGCAATAGGGCTTCGTATAATGTATTTCCATTAATCTCAGATTGTTGTGAACAATAGGGCTCCGTATAATGTATTTCCATTAATCTCAGATTGTTGTGAACAATAGGGTTCCGTATAATGTATTTCCATTAATCTCAGATTGTTGTGAACAATAGGGCTCCGTATAATGTATTTCCATTAATCTCAGATTGTTGTGAACAATAGGGTTCCGTATAATGTATTTCCATTAACCTCAGATTGTTGTGAATAATAGGGTTCCGCATAATGTATTTCCATTAAATTCAGATTGTTGTGAACAATAGGGCTCCGTATAATGTATTTCCATTAATCTCAGATTGTTGTGAACAATAAGGTTCCGTATAATGTATTTCCATTAAACTCAGATTGTTGTGAATAATAGGGTTCCGTATAATGTATTTCCATAAAATTCAGATTGTTGTGAGCAATATGGCTTCGTATAATGTATTTCTATTAATCTCAGATTGTTGTGAACAATAGGGCTCCGTATAATGTATTTCCATTAAACTCAGATTGTTGTGAATAATAGGGTTCCGCATAATGTATTTCCATTAAATTCAGATTGTTGTGAGCAATAGGGCTTCGTATAATGTATTTCCATTAATCTCAGATTGTTGTGAACAATAGGGCTCCGTATAATGTATTTCCATTAATCTCAGATTGTTGTGAACAATAGGGTTCCGTATAATGTATTTCCATTAATCTCAGATTGTTGTGAACAGTAGGGCTCCGTATAATGTATTTCCATTAATCTCAGATTGTTGTGAACAATAGGGTTCCGTATAATGTATTTCCATTAACCTCAGATTGTTGTGAATAATAGGGTTCCGCATAATGTATTTCCATTAAATTCAGATTGTTGTGAACAATAGGGCTCCGTATAATGCATTTCCATTAATCTCAGATTGTTGTGAACAATAAGGTTCCGTATAATGTATTTCCATTAATCTCAGATTGTTGTGAACAATAGGGTTCCGTATAATGTATTTCCATTAATCTCAGATTTACAATCCATTGTTGTAAGCATCCGTCTTAACCGATAAACAAAGTTAAATAAATTACAGTAGATAAACTAGTTCAGCGGCTGCCTACCCCATTTGTTCTGCTCAGGTATTTCAGTGCTTATAACTTTTATATGGAAATCAAACTACATAAATGGCATCGGCTAAAAGGTACAAGTTTCATTTCCAGACTTGATATGTATACATATAACACAAGTTGCCGACGTATTTACATCTGGGAACGGGTATGTGTACATTTATAAATCTGACAATGTATGCTCCTTCTCTGCTTTTTGATTATTATTTACTGATGACCTTCACACCAGCAAGCACATACTCAGTCTTTCTACCATCAATGAGTTAATTTTATACCGGAAGTAAAGAATACCGACTGATGTTTGATGTCATTGTTTTCTGGATTTAACAACATCTGTTAGCGCAGGATCAAGTTTAATTTTTGTGTGTGCAAAAATAGACTTAGTAGAGATACCTTTATAAACTTCAATGATCATGTTTCGCGCTTTACATATATTATACTTCAGATTGCACAAGAATCCATTGTTCATCTAACTGTAAAAGAACCAAAAAACCATGGTTCACCGGAGAGTTAAAGAAACCATTAGATAACGACGAGAAGCACTGAGAAATTTATAAATGGTCTGACGCACGAAAATTTAAGTAGTACTGCATTTTACAATTAAAGAATTTAAGAGAATATCATGGAAAAACTCTCGCTCCTCTTTGAAGAAAGTATTGGACACGATCCTCAAAATAAATGGTAAGGGAAATATAAATCCTTTCGTCATCAAAAATTAATATCCTGATAGTGTTTCTAAAAGTTCAAAATCGTATAAGTACCAAGCCAAGTTTAGAAGCATTAAAAGTGATACAAGAATATGCATTTAAAATTCACATAAATTATTTACGAAGTTGTAACCAGCCGTTTTCGCTTTTGGAACTTGTGGATTCTTAAACAAGACTCATTCTATATCCACAGGGCGTGACGAGATATAGTACCAGTATTTGAAAACCGGAACCCTCAGTAATAGCTGTTTTAAACAATGTTTTGACCGCTGGTAATATATAAGAAACTTGGAAAGAGTCCGCACTATTACTTATTACTAAAGCCAAGGGACGGTAGTTTATGGGATCTGTGTTAACCTTACTTGGATAGCACAAATCCCATGAACTACCATCCAGTTGCTTTGTTGAGCCTTTTCTTGAATAGAATTGAACGAATGATCAATGCAAGGCTTGCGTGATATTTGGAGAGTAACAATTATAATATATCATTTCCAACTTGAATTCAATATGGCCGCAATACTATTATCTGTTTAGACTCGAAACATTCATTCGCGATGCTCATATCAATAACGAATATTTAGTAGCTGTTTTTGTCGACTTGAAAATGGAAGTACGGAATAATGGATGACCTGCATTATATGGTTCTAAAATGTCGTCTGCCTACTTTTAAATTGACCTTTCTTGCAGATAGGGAATTCAACGTACGAACAGGCTCCAACCTCTTTGATTTGTACGAACAAGAGATGGGTGTGCCATTGGGCAGTATTTTATATATTACGTTATTTAACATCACACTTAATAACACTAATAGGTGTTTGACTTTTGGTGTGGATTGTTCCCTATTTGATTATGATTTCTTAGTATGTACTAGACCCAAACATATATGCATACAATTGAAAGATTGTTGTAGTCTTCATTAGTAGAAAACACACTACAAAACTTGATTTGCCAGATGGTGCATCGATATTTACAGAAAAAATCATGGCAATATACCTTGCCGTGAAACACATCCAAACCAAGAATGCCTTACACTCTATCATCGTCTCCAATTTACTATCATTACTCCAGTCACTCCACAATAATAAGTTGGAAAACTGACAGATATTCTCATTAACATAGGGAGCTGTGTACTCTCACGATACTGCTACCTACCCTATCATGTCGGCATAAAAGGTACTAAAGTAGCCAAAATAGCCTATCTCTTTAACCATCTGATTTCAAAATGCCACTCACTGCTTTTAAGTCAGCCATACAAACCCTTATTGCGCAACTGGCAGGCATGATGGAATGATGCCGTCAATGACAAGCTCCATGTTGTATAACCGTCCTTAGATGAAAGGCCTCCATATTACAGAGCCATTCGTAATGACGAGATAGTCATTACACGAATTGGAATTGGTAATCCGTATATCAACCCACTCCTTCATATTAAAGGGGGAAGATTCACAGAAAAGTGTTTCTTGCAGCAAATCCTTTATAACAATTAAGCACGTTCTGATAGATTGTTTTATCCTACACGTTACCGTCACGTGATCGTCACTACAATATTCAGCACAAGAAGGAGCTCCATGTTGCAGTAATTTTGTGTTGTACTTTAAATTTCTTGAAGGAAGTTAAACATTTATTCTAAAATATAGCTTGTCTGCTATCTATTTCATTTGAATATTTTTAGCCAACACGTGTAATACTAATGACTCCCAAAATATATTTTGCTGTGACTTTACACTTTGTACACACCATTTACATAATTCGTTGGCAGGGAGCCTTTATATATTATCCTCATGAATTCATCGTTTTGTTTTTGTCCTTTTTTCGCTCGTTCATATTGGTCATTATTTCGTGCATGTATCATTAATGATATAAAGTTTTTGTGTGGCGCTATATATCATTACAGTTCTGGCGCGC
>JARLTB010000103.1:4710000-4747500 GCA_030141615.1 Unio pictorum | reverse complement strand
GCTGGAGTCAACATTGTGTCTCCGATGAATGACGTGAATAACAATAACAAACAATACGATTCGCGCGTCAGATCTGATGTCTTGCACGCGCTTCAAACACCATACAAAGCTACGACAGATACTAACAGGCATGGTCACAGTGATTCTGAAAATTCTTTTCCTCAGAGGGATAACACCGGTGTCAGTGCCAACACTGCATTCGACTCTAAAAGATTCCAAGCAAATCCAGTCCCTACTTACAAAGCGAAGGTTATAAATACGTACGAAAATCAAGGAAAATTCGATCCCCTCTATGCTCAGAGACAACAAGCTCAGTCTGTTGTATATGGAGATGCTCTGCGGGATAAAATAGGCGGCACTGCAAACCAAAACGAGGACACATATAATAGGGAAACGTCTAGAGTCGACCCGTACCATCATGGAACGCCACAAAAAGGATTGCCATCTTCATCATCTGTATATACGGCCACCCCTTACCGGAGGTACGATGATCGACTACACAATCAGGGTGGTTCTAGTCAAAGTGTATCCCAGCAAAGTACACCACAGCGAGCGGCAAGAGAAACTTCGAATGACAATCAAAGATACTTTACTCCAGGTAACAAGGCTCCAATGAATGTCCGTTCCATCACATCACTCATCGACAAATTTGAAAGTCATAAAGGTAGTGATGAAGCTCACAATGCGCCAAAAATGCCCCACGATAGCTCACCGCCCCCTTTGCCAGCAAAACCTATTACAATTACGTCTACACCTGTAGGTCCTAGAAAGGGATTTCAAACTGGGAATGACAACGATGCAGACGAATCTCCACCCCTACCACCAAGATCTGATCTAAACGCGAATCGTTCTGTGATTTCTCCACTAAAAAATTCATCTAATATTAGTAATAATCCATCACCAGGAAATAATAATAACAACACTTACGTGAATAACGATAACACAGACTATTTTCCACATTCTAGAAGAAGTATTGACAATTACGGTTTTACAGAAAATAAGAACCCCGGATTGTCTCAAGTTACGAATAATGGCCTTTCCAATGTTGAACACTATCGGTCCTCTGACACGTTTAGTAATCGATCACATGCTTTTCAGCCACCAAACGACCGCCCATCAAATTACCAAACACCAAATAAAATGCCCAATTATAGTTCTCGAGGAAATTACATAATGCCTTCAGCGGATAAGACCGAGTTCTCTCGATTAAAAAATGAAACCGACAACACGGATGATGTTTACAGCGTGCAGCTTCGTAGAGCAGCCAACACCTCGGTATTCGACCGGCACCCAAAAATATCCCCATCTTATCAGTCGAGACCTCCCGGATCTGCAGCCTATACTTCACCCGAGCCAACAGCCATCGTCAAACCAACTGTTGTCCATCAAGGACCCGTCTCTTATATGGAAATATGATTGTAATATTGAGATTCGTAACATCAGGTTGAGGCCAAATTCAGGATTTTAGATGGAAGTGAATATTGTTTTTATGGAATAAAGGTCTTTGCAATATTATGATGCTAAAGAGTACTATACCTCGTACATACATTTACTAAATAACTATGTAATTTAAGAAAATGAATTGACTGTTTCTTAAATAGGGACTTTACAATATGGTAGAGACAATGTAGTTTCCACGAAATCTTGTCGATTATCTACGGTTATCTAATGTTTCTTTGTTATTGCAAATCTTGCTCGGAGTTGTATCAAATACAAATGTTATGAAATTTATCAGACCAAGAAAATGTATGCTTTTGATGATTGAATGGAATTCAAAGTTAATTTTACTATTGAGGTTTTTCAAGACATTTTTTGGGGGTAAGAACAACTACAGGCACGGATAAGGTACCATTTTTTTGATTTAACGAACTATATTTATATATTCTTAATCACTTATATTTCACGCGAGAGTAGCATTGTGTAAGTTTTGGAGGAGTCTAATTCATAGGTTAACATCTTTCGATACTTCCAATATATTATATTAAAAAAAGCAGGCGTGCAATCTCATTTAATCGTTAATTCATGTTGAAATCCAATGTTGTCGGCGAATAAATGAGGTCGCGAAATAATCTGCGTTGCCTGTAATTTTTCAAACAGTATATCGATGAGTTCTCTTTATTGTATACATATAAGAACACGGTTCTTTATATATATATATATACAATTATATAAGAAATTTAAATTTAAAACAGTTCTCTCTATATAAAACAAATTGGAGAACAAAAGTTATAGCTATTTTATGGATTCATAAATTAGTGAAATATAGAGCGTGCGAAAAATTACAGACAATATATTGAGTGATTTACAGTATCTGACCATGTGACTTTATTTTTTTTTTAAAAAAACATAAATATCAAGCGCTTACCAAATCGCAAGATACAGTAGAGGAATACAAACTGTCGATGCAATAATTAACCGTTAAAGTCTTTCTTCTATATACCCACGCTGAGCCATGTGGTCCATTCGATAAAACCGCACTTGGATAAATGTCCGCGTTGTTCGTTCATTTATGTGAACGTTCTAGTTAAAACATTTTGCTTTTTCCATTTTCGTGAACTTGCAAAAGTTCAGATTTGTATTTGTATTACCTGAGCATATAATTTGCAATATTTTCCCGGCCGGAAATATTGAGAATATTAAATCATGCGGAAATTTCCCCATAAGTGTTTATTATCGTTTTATTGGCAAGGTTCAACTAACAGATGTGTCAGATGATAATTTCAAATATCGATGTATTCAATGTCTGTGGTATCATTCTTCTTTTTGTTACTTTTGTACTTACAAGTTTCTAATTAAATTTGTTTGAAAAAGCGCTCTTTTATATTTTGCAATATTTGTTCAGTCTTTTATCACTCTAAAATCATTTCAAAGAAACTGGGCATGCAAATTATTGCATATTTCGGCAATAAAAGGGCTATTATATTGGTCACTGCAATTGATCACATGGTTAAAGACACACACACACACACACACACACGACTTACTTGTAGGTCCCTCCATGTTTATTTATATTTCAGTTTTGGTTAAAGGGTAGATAATTATCCTGGAATCAACTTTCCTTCAAAGCGAATGGTAGATGTTCGCGCAGTGCTCGCTGCAATATGCAAGCATTACGGAGACGAGCAAAATTTAACGTTGGATTGAGCAAAATAAATTTAACGTTGGATTGACAATTCAGCTGCGAGGGGATGCCTGAAAATAAGGAACGTTCCTTGAAATATATTATCACGTTTAACCTATTGTTACGTGATTTCCAAAATGAAAATAACAAATATTATAGTCAGTGTTTTATAAGACTTATTTGCCTCATGCTTTAACAATTAAGAGAAATTATCCTTTTCTCATTCTGTCATAAAGTATGTCTTTCTTTCTTTCAAGGAGCAAACATTGTAGCCTAGCTTGGGCTTTGGTCGGACTTTATTACAAACGCATATTAAAGAATTAGCTAATTTTTTTTTAAGAAAGAAAAGGAGTTACATTGTCTCAGTTCTTACATACTGAATGGATAATGCCCATCAGCGAAGGTTTTCAATTTTTTAAAACGAAAATTATCACAACATTTTGCTGTAGGACCTCAAACTAACGCATATACGAGATGCATGTTCGACAAATTGTATATTCTCAGACCGACAGACAGACAAAAGGAAAACTTGTAAGATATAATGACATTTTTCTTAATAACGAAGGCGCATGGCAGTTGATTGGTACACTGAAAAAATACCACTACGTCTCATGAAATAATATACTGGCATGATTTGAAATAAACTTTTACTTTAATGTATTTCTTTCTATTGAAGGAAGAAAACGAAGTAAAGGTCATCTGTATGTAATTAGCTCTATGTATAGAGTTCTTAATCTGAGACGGAACAATATGCTTACACAAGCAGATCTATAACATTCATCGGTATAGACATAACGTTCAAACAACTGTCAATCTTATTGGTTTAATAATGTACATCGACATAGATACAGCCTTAATAAACCTGTGCCTCTTACTGGCTTAACAACAAACACCAACCTAGAGCCTTCATAAAACGTCATCTTACTGGCTTAATAATATACATCGACACAGAGCCTTCATAAAACAACATATTACAGGCTTAATAATATACATCGACGTAGATAGAGCCTACATAAAACTACTTGTTACTAGCTTAAAAATGTACATCAACATAGAGCCATAATACAAATGTACTTAATACTGGCTTAATAACATACATCAACATAGATAGGGCCTATATAAAACTTTACCTCTTAATGGCTTAACAGCATAAATTGACATATTGTCTGCATAAAACTACTTGTTACTGGCTGAATAACATACATCGATGTAGACAGAGCCTTCATAAAACTGTACATCTCGCTGGCTTAATAACATATATAAAGCCTTAAAAACTGTACAGCTTACTGACCTAATGACGTACATTGACATAGATAGAGCCTTCATTAAACTGTTCATTAACTTCATTAAACTGTACATCATCAACTGCTCCAGTGGCCTAGTGGTTAGGGAGTCCGCCGCGGAAGCGAGAGGTCGTGTGTTTGATCCCTGGCCGAGTCATACCAACAACTTACAAAAATGGTACTAACAGCTGCCTCGCTTGGCTCTCAGCATTAAGAAGTTAGTGTTAGGACTGGTCGGCCTGGTATCAGGATAATGAAACTGGGTGGGACATCATGCTACATGTCTGCGGCAGTGCTAGACATCACTATAAACTGCCTCAGTGCAGACATCGTAACGATATCACTAAACAATTGTTAAAGCTACGTTAAAAATCCTAATCAAACAAACAAACAAACAAAATTGTACATCTTTCTGACTTAATAACTTACATCGACATAGAGCCTTCATAAAACTGTACATCTTACGGGCTTAATAACATACATCAAAATATATAAAGCCTTCATAAAACTGTAGATCTTACTAACTTAATAACGTACATCGACATAGAGCTTTCATAAACTGTACATCTTACTGGCTTAATAACGTATATCGACATCGATAGAGCTTTCATAAAACTATACATCTTACTGGCTTAATAACGTACATCGACATAGATAGAGCCTTCATAAAACTGTACATCTTACTGGCTTAATAACGTATATCGACATAGATAGAGCTTTCATAAAACTATACATCTTACTGGCTTAATAACGTACATCGACACAGATGGAGCCTTCATAAAACTATACATCTTACTGGCTTAATAACGTATATCGACATAGATAGAGCTTTCATAAAACTATACATCTTACTGGCTTAATAACGTACATCGACATAGATAGAGCCTTCATAAAACTGTACATCTTACTGGCTTAATAACGTACATCGACATAGATAGAGCCTTCATAAAAACTGTACATCTTACTGGCTTAATAGCGTATATCGACATAGATAGAGCCTTCATAAAACCATACATCTTACTGGCTTAATAACGTATATCGACATAGATAGAGCTTTCATAAACCTATACATCTTACTGGCTTAAAAACATATCGACATAGATAGAGCCTTCATAAAACTGTACATCTTACTGGCTTAATAACGTACATCGACATAGATAGAGCCTTCATAAAACCATACATCTTACTGGCTTAATAACATACATCGACATAGAGCCTTCATAAAACTATACATCTTACAGGTTTAATAACATATACCGACATAGATAGAGCATTCATAAAACTGTACATCTTACAGGTTTAATAACATATACCGACATAGATAGAGCATTCATAAAACTGTACATCTTACTGGCTTAATAACGTATATCAAAATATATAAAGCCTTCATAAAACTTTACATCTTACTAACTTAATAACGTACATCGACATAGATAGATCCTTCATAAAGCTATACATCTTACTGGCTTAATTACGAACATCGACATAGATAAAGCCTTCATAAAACTATACATCTTACTGGCTTAATAACATACATGGACATAGAACCCTCATAAAACTACATCATCTTACAGGTTTAATAACATACATCGACATAGATAGAGCATTCATAAAACTGTACATCTTACTGACTTAACAACATAGATCGACATAGAGCGCTCCTAAGATTGCACATCTTACTGACCTAACAACATACATCGACATAAATATAGCGTTCATAAAACTGTACATCTTACTGACTTAACAACATACATCAACATAGAGCGCTCCTAAAACTGCACATCTTACTGGCTCAAAAATATACATCGACATAGAGCGCTTCTAAAACTGTACATCTTACTTACTTAACAACATATATCGACACAAATATAGCATTCATAAAAATGTACATCTTACTGGCTTAATAACATACATCGAAATAGAGCGCTTATCTTACTGACTTAATGTACATCAATATATATATATATATATATATATATATATATATATATATATATATATATATATATATATATATATTTTTTTTTTTTTTTTTTCATAAAACTGTACATTACAAACATACATCGACATAGACTGAACCTTCATAAAACTGCACGTGTTACTGGTTTAATTACGTGCATCGACATAGAGGCTTCATAAAACAATGTATGTTACTGGGATAAAAATATAGCGTTTCCTAATATATCGCGGACATAATATAACGGAAGTTCTATGTCTTGTTATCGATGTTGTCGCAAAACTACACAGCATTAACACCATACAATTATTAAGTCATGTCGGTAGATTTCACATGTTGAATTATTAAAGGATCTGCGATGTAGAAGCTACTACTACTACTACTACTACTACTACTACTACTACTACTACTAATAATAATAACAGCAAAAACAACTCAGAAAAACACATAGTGCCAGTAGTTGGACCTACACAGATAAGCAATAAGATAAGGGCATTATGCAATAACTATTTACTGAAAAAATGGCGATTCATTCTTTTCTCATTACCGACGATCCTTATATTTACTCATCGTGGATATGAAATGTAAACTCTTCTAAAGAAATTCTGTTACGGGTGTCAATTACACTATTTCTTCGTTATCAGTTAAGCATATATCGAGTTCATTGCTTGTTGTTGGCATGAAAAAATGATTTAAAAATAAATGAGGATTGTTAAGAATGATTGCAACAAAATATCATGCAAACCTTTGTCATTGATTAACACCATATTAAACATTTCAGTATATGAAACACACAAGACTTCATCTGCCGTTAAAATACGCATGCGTAGATACAGACATAAAGCACGCACACACTCAGTTCACATCAAATTATTTGTTGTAGTAATTGTAGTGTCACAAAGAGAAATAATTCGTATTTCGTCTAACTATGTTGGCATGTACATCATTTTTTTTCTTCTCTTTTCTTAATTTCTGTAAGTAATCATGTTATTGTAACCTTTATCCAAACTGAGAATATATGGGTTTTTGTAGAAAATAATCAATTCTATATGGTACCAAATATATATCTCTGTCCTTTAAAACAGAAGTTAAATCATTTTTGTCATTATATTTTATTTTCGACATAAATAAAACGGAGATAATCACTCACTTAATGATCACCGTATTATAATATGCACAAAATAGTTGGTTGGCAATATTATTTTCAAAAATCAGGCTGCAATATGGTTATATCTATGGCACTAAGGCTCTAAGCATATTTGGCACTAAGGCTCCTGGAATATTTGGCACTAAGGCTCCTGGGACATATAGCACTAAGGCTCATGGGATACATGGCACTAAGGATCCATGGATATATGGCACTGAGGCTAATGGAATATTTGGCTCTAAGGCTCCTAGGATATGTGGTACTAAGGCTCCTAGCTTATATGACACTGTCTCTTAGGATATATGTCACTAAGGCTCCAGGATATATATCACTAAGGCTCCTATGAAACATGGCACTATGGCTTCTAGGATATATAACACCAAGTCTTCTAAGATATATGCAACCAAGGTTATTGGGGTATATAGCACTAAGGCTTCTAGCATATATGGCACTAAGGCTCCTAGGATATATGGCATTAAGTTACCTAGGATACATTAAACTAATACTCCTTGGATATATGGCAATAAGGCGTGTATTATATATGGCACCAAGTCTGCTTGGATATATGGTACTCAGTCTCCAAAGATATATAACACTAAGGCTCATATCATATATGGTACTCAGTATCCTAGCATATATGGCACTAAGGCTCCTTGGATATATGGTACTAAGTCTCCTAGGGTATATGACCACCGTATTATAACTTGCTTACGTCCTACAGCAAAACATCACGATAACTGCCTGCGTTAATTGCTTGGAAAATATGCCCAACCACCATTGGCTTTCCACTAGACTTACTATTCATAAACAAATCTATGAAGCCGCTAAGAAGAACGTCACAAACACAGTCCATTTTGCCAAATTATTCCACTACAGTACTAAGATCACGGATTGTTCCAGCTGCAAAGAGTTCTTCGAGATTACTAAGAAACTTATGTCAAGGAACAAATGTACACCACTTCCAACTGCCTTCTCTTCAATAGATCTTCCGGATCTGTTTGCAAATTTCTTCCGAGACAATGTACAAAATATGAGAGATAGGCTTAAACACACAATTTCAATTGAGTCGTCGTCACCATACAGTTGCGATACAGAATTTCAGCGACAACCGTTAGCAACATTTGGACCTGTCTCGATGGATTTTGTACGGACAATCGTGTTGAAGGGTGCACCAACGTCATGAACCGCTCCGGTGGCCTAGTGGTTAGAACGTCCGCCTCGGAAGCGGGAGGTCGTGGGTTCGATCCCCGGCCGAGTCATACCAAAGACTTACAAAAATGGAACTAACAGCTGCCTCGCTTGACGTTCAGCATTAAGAGGTTAGTGTTAGGACTGGTCAGCCTGGTGTCAGGATAATGTGACTGGGCGGGACATCATGCTACATGTCTGCGACATGATGCCCCAGTGGTAGACATCACTATAAACTGCCTCACTGCAGACATCGTAGCGATATGACTGAAAAATTGTTAAAGCTACGTTAAAAATCCTAAACAAACAAACAAACAAGCACCAACGTCATGTGAACTTGATCCAATTCTGACATCACTGCTGTTTGAGTATTTAGGTCCAATATTGACTTCACAAACTGATGTTATTAATACATATCTCTCATCCGAGGAATTTCAATCATTTTTCAAAACTGCTACTGTAAAGCCTCTGCTGAAGAAACCAACACTCGAACATAACGATTTAAAGAGCCACCGCCCAGTTTATAATCACCCGTTCATATAAAACAAAATCTTATAAAAAGTTGTTCTAATCCAACTTATATGTCATCTATATTCAAAGCAGTCCTTTTAGCAATGTACAGTCTGCATATCGCCCTTGCAACAGTACTGAAACTACTTTTCTGAAAGTATTTAATGACATTCTCTCTGCTTCGGATAGCGGAAAGAGTACGGTCCTCGCCCACCTTAATTGATCTGCAATATTTGACACAATATACCATGATATATTACTTCACCGTCTCCAGCATGTATTTGGCATTCACAATACAGCCATACTGTAACTCAAGTCATAATTAGGCAACAGTACACAAATTGTATTTGCAAATGAAATACACTGCAGCGCAGTTAATCTATGTTGCGTTGTTCTACAGGGGTCTGTTTTTGGACCTATTCCTTCATTCTATACACGCAGCCGCTCTCAAGTGTCCTATATCATCACCCAGTATCTCACCAACTGTACGCTGGTGACACCCAACTATGCAAATCTTGCCACCCAAATGAAGTTGATGCGACCATCCAATGAGTAGAGAGGTGCATTTCTGAAGGGAAATCCTGGATGACATATAACAAGCTGAATGATGATAAAACTGAGGCCATTCTGATTACAACACAAAGACTTTCACATTCACATCCTTTACCTCAAACAATAAATATCAGCAACACCAACATTAAATTCTCACAGTCAGTACGAAACATAGATATTACTCTAGACAGTACTCTTACATTGCAACAGCATTTCATGAACATATGCAAGACTGCATATCATGAGCTGAGACGAATCAGCTCCATTCGCAAATATCTTTCAGTTGATGCCACTAAAACACTCCTGTGTTCATTAGTACTTTCAAGACTGGATTATTGTAACTCAATTTTGTCTGGTTCGACTCAATATGTACTCCAGGAACGTCAAGAAGTTCAAAAAACAGCTACTCGGATCAGCTTTAGAGTACTTCGATCAGAGCACACCGCACCATTTCTCTGTACCCTATACTGGTTATCCATTTGATCCAGAATCAAACACAAAATTTGTTCTCTGTGTTATGTTTCATAGACAGACTCCAGTCCAACATACCTATATCCGGCCTTACCCATGTGTATACACCAGAAAGATAATTACGCTCCTCTTCTGATAATCATATACTCATTGTTCCCATTACAAGTCATATGGACAATTTTCTTTTGCATAACAGGAGCCGGCGATGTGGAACGAATTGCCCATTGAAATTAGACACAGAGACACAATGATTCCTTTTAAGAGTTCTCTTAAAACTCACCATTTTCGACTGCAGGAACAAACTTAGTATAGTACCTTGAATGTTTTCAGCATGTTTTATGTTTTCCAATTTCATGGCTTTTTTTTGTGTTTTTCTGTAGTATAGATGTTGTAAAGCGCTTAGAGCTTCTAAAGATTAGGCGCTATACAAAGTCCTTATTATTATTTTATGGTTATATCTAAGACATTAATGCTCTTGGCATATATGGCACTAAGGCTCATTGGATATATATCACTGTCTCCTAGGATAGGTTCTTGGATATATGACAATAAGGCTCCTAGCAAATCTCCTTGGAAATATGGTACTAAGTTTCCTAGTATATATGGAATTAAGGGTCCTTGGATATATGGTATTATGTCTTCTATGATATAAGGAAATAAGGCGCCTAGAACATATGCCACTAAGGTTACTAGTATGTGCAAATCTTTTTTGCTACTTTAGCTTTACGAGATGAGATTCTGATTAGCGAAACATATGCAACGATGAAAAGCACAAACTACACGAAATATTACGAAATGTTGCTAGATGATAGTGAAAACGCAATTAACTAGCTTATCAAAAAATGTTAACAAGGACGAAAGGATGTAAAGATTTGACCCAGTTTGGTGCAAATATGTTGTTGAAAATGAGTTTTTGAAAACGTTGTAGTTTTTCATGTATTGTTTAATTATATCGCTGTAAAACATGAATAAATTTCAACAGAGATTGGTAATTTTATAAGATGAACCGCAATTAAGTTTTAAAAAAATCTTTACAAAAATAATCTACGTTCCGCATTTGGGAAGCAGACTTATGGTTGACATTTGTTCACAAGATTTGCATTTCTACGGTGTAGCACATCAAGTGTTTGGTTATACAGACTTCTTGAATGCAAACTTTTAGACACGAATTTGATATATATAAAATAAAATTAACCGCATCAGATTCAAATTTCGTAAAAATATCAAATTCGAATCATTTCTAAGCAAGAAGTTTAGTTCCGTCTCTTGAAGTTTGGGAGGATTTTAATTATTTTTTTGCAATTTAATTTAATTTAATCGGAGTGCTTTCCGAAGAGGGAATAAATCGGAAATATATTACACCGAGGAGATTGTTTAAGTTTGTTAATTACAGAGCTTGAAGATTTTATGTCTTGTAAGTTGTAGGTATCGAACCAACTCTTCGTCGTATTTCGTTTTGTTAGGTATCGACCATTTTTGAATCGTATTTCATTTTTTTTAACAGTTAAAATTTAATACGGCTCGCTAGTCAAAGCTTTTGGTAATTTTCAGGAGACACCATAAGAATGAACGATGAAGCAGAAAATAAGTTAAATTAAACTGACCTTGACTTTCAGTCTTGTTCCAAAGAAACACAATGGTTCATGAAATCTATCATAGAAACTATTATTGTTTTCCAATCCTAAACGCGATATTAAGCTGTCAGAGGTCGCTTTCCGGCACTAAGAGGTTTCCATTTAGCAACTAGTTGAATCAGACCATACGCGTATCCAACAATTAAGGATAACTAGCCTTAACACACTTTCATTGTCACTTTCCTGGACCCCAAACAAGGGATCTAAAGAAAGGATAATTCAATAATTTATACAATGATATTAGACACCGAATTAACTCTAAACTTAAGTTTCATGTCCCAATAATCTAAGAATGCAATAAGAACCCGTTTCAAGGTCAGTTCGGTAACAATATGATAGAAATCAGATCTCCACAGTCTATGTGTAGATCTGACAGACACATATACAAATAATGTTTTCTGTGACTTTTAGAATCTCCAATCCACTTTTTAAGGATCATATTTTTTAACACATTGAAAATTTATGTTATGAGAGTTATCTTTAATAATCTTATGTTCCGAATGATGTGCGTCACTTTCAAAACTTATACAGCTGTCATTTAATTGGTTAACCATAAGGTCAACATAACTTGACCTTTTATTGTGCCTGTCAGAACTACGCAGGATTGAAATCCACATTTCATCAGTTTGGTTGTGTATTGGCATTAAATTGAATGGTTAAAACATTTTGTTGCTACAGATGTGATAAAAGAAAGTAATTGCTTCATGAAATGTTGTTAGGCAATGAATTATAGTGTCATTTATCACAAAGCGGTCTCGTTTCATAGAATAAAACTGGTATTTTAAGAAACATTTGCAAGGCTTCACAACACACACAATATCAGATATTGCGATTGGACTACTGGGTCTGACATCAGCGCTGTCAGGAATTAATCTGAGAAAACTGATGTTTTTTTTTAATCTTCAGAGATTACGTTGATACATAAATTCATAATGATCAATATACAAATAGTTTCATGTGCGTAGCTTGCATTATTTAACGTTATTTTTAGCGGATACAAGTTAAGTTATGGATTAATTTGAAATACGTAAGACGCGCTAAAACGGTTTGAATTTTTCAGTCTCTACATAAGTTTTTGCAGCAATCTGACGATAGTGATATAAGCCGGTAAATAACATTTAAACACAAGATGGGCTGCAACTGCAATGTTTTTTGGGTCGAAGGTCACTAGCAGGTGTAACTGACAAAGAAGACTTGAAGTCATTAGGTGCGGTGTGTAACATACTCTATTAGTCAGTGGGCAATTTTTTCCTTCAGAGGTTTTGTAACTCGTATCTTGCGCAGATCATTCAAATTTAAGGATGAGCATAATAAAATTAATTTAAATCCTAATATTTTTTTTTGGGAGGGGGGTTCCTTTTAGTCATCAAATGTGTCATAACAGTTCTACTAGATATTTACTTTATGTTGTGTGCACACAATCACGCGCTTACCTTCTCAGGTTTATCTTGGTGTTCGGGACACGAGGTACGGCTGGCCTACAGCATTCATTATATTTATACTCTAGTGAATCTTTTCTTGTCTTTTGTACCCTTAAGAAAAATATCAAGTGATTACACGGAAGGAAATAAAAATGAAGAGTAATGGTACACTACACTATACACTACTTGATTGGTGAAACCTCCCTATATATATATATATATATATATATATATATATATATATATATATATATATATATATATATATATATATATATAGAGAGAGAGAGAGAGAGAGAGAGAGAGAGAGAGAGAGAGAGAGAGAGAGAGAGAGAGAGAGAGAGAAATAAGAACGAATCGTTGCGTTATCAAAACCAAATTGGTATCAGAGTTGTTTCCCCTATGCCAGTTAGCAAGACGGAAAAAGTATTATTTTCAAGAAAAAACTGAAATCCTTCTAATTGGAAATTGGAAATTCAAAAAATACCTCTCCCTTCCTCATGAGAAAATGAAACCCTATGTTAAAGTATTAGGAGTCTTCCTTGGAAAAAATAATAAAACTTTAAATATAAAACAAATTTTAGAAAAAATACAACGCCATAAAAATATATGGAATTCTAGAGAATTTCTTTTTATGGAAAAAATTCATATAGCTAAAACATACCTTTTTAATTGTATTTGGCATGAATTCAACATAATTGACTTTGGGATATACCATTTTCGAAAAATAGAATCTTCAATTTATCAATACATTTGGAAAACTATTAAAAACCGAATAAAACCACACTACAATTTGATAAAACTAAAGGGGGTTTAAATCTTCCTAATCTTAAGTTAAAACAAGATTCCAACTATCTACATAGATTTAATTCTCTAGAATTTCCTATAAAATACCCTTGGCAGGGAATTTTTATATATTGGTTTGGTTTATCCTTGCCCCATAAAAAGACATTTACAAGAATAACAAAATTATAAAAACCTTAATTCCTCCCAATACATTATCTAGACAAATTAAAACCTTAAAAATCTTTAAAACTTCCAATTTAATATGGGAATTTAAAAAAACCCACTGAACTTTATAATAATATTAAACAAACCAGACTTCCAAAACACAGAATTGAATTCCTGAACCCACATCTTAATTGGGAACTAATATGGAAAAATTGGTCTAAAATTAAACACCCACAAAAAGCTAATCTAATATTTCAATATCTTCATGACACTTGGTGGACTGGAGAATTAGCTTACAAAAGAAAGATTTTAAAGAAAATACCAAAATGCCCCTTATGCAAAAGATTTACTGATAGTAAAAATCATTTAATTTTAAAATGTGAAATTTTTAACACAAAAAGAACTGTATATATAGATAAAATTAAAAATCAACTTAAAAGATTTGATAACTTTTTATTATATACTCAAACTTGGGTATTAGGGACTTAGAACTATAAGATACTTTTATAAGGTTTCCTTTATTTCTTCTCTCACTCATACAATGAATCTTAGCAGTCCTCCATATAAAAGTCCACTCTCTGTAGTATTTACAGGTACTTTCCTATAAAAAATGATTAACTCCAAAATTTAGTTCAGCTATTACAAGTTTTACAGCTCGAGAGCTAAAAGGCCCCAGGCAATAAAATTCTCCCATGATTTGACCCGAACTACACATCTTAGAACTAACACAGAGACAGTTTGAATTAGATAACCGACGTTGAGATGACCTTTAGGAAGCTTTGAAGTATTACTACAAAGTTTTGCTTCTCTAGTTAGGAGCTTGCCTTATTATGTAAGAATATTACTCAATTTATACAGACACAAAGAAGGCGAATGGAAATAATTTTGTTTCTCTCTCTCTAATCCCTAGTGCTAAGGCACTAAATCTTTCTTTGGTTTAAATAAATGGAAATAATAGGGCTAAAGCCCTATAAACAACTTCTAACTAAATAGTTTGCTCAAAACTATTCAAAATTTTTCAAAAACCACTAATAGTCTAACATAGACTATTTGGACACAACGTTTACGACCGCACCGTCACTGACTTTCAAAATGACTTACGGTAAAACACATCACAATTAGACATATATTAAGGTCTAATGCCACAGCATATTAAAATTGTTAGATAACCAAGAACACATAAATTATTTAAATAAAGTACACTTTTTGGATATAATTAGTGATTTTAACTAAATAAATATTCTAATCTTTAAATATTTGAAATTACACTTAAAGTTATATAAGGTTACAACTCATTTGATATGATATACTTAGTGCTGTCCATACAAAATACAGTACAAACACACAAACTAAACATACAACCTGCATACACAATGGACAAAAATGACTCTAGCAAAATCAACTGTAATTATAGATCATAATTTAAAAAATGCACAAGGAGAGGAAATTGGCCCTGGAATTTTTATAATTCTAAGGGCAAAGAGTACAATCCTAAGTTTAAGGAACAAGACTGTACAGAAATCCATTCTCTGTGGCACTAAGGGAGAATTGGAAAGTACTATCGGTCGAAATTCCTTTATGGGTAATTTAACTGTAACAATTTGACAAACAAAATAGAGATCAACCGTCTTCCAAATTTATTTTAATAAATAAAATGGAAAACATTTAAACATACACTATAATAGCATACATGGGCGGACAGGGAACCACTACACCTTTATATACATATTCGTTATAGACGGTGTACCTCTTCAGACTCAAACCAGCTGTATGTGCTGGGGAGAGACACGAGGATCAACACCACCACCACCCCCCCTTGGCGGAGCCCATCCCTCTCCAGACCATGGAGCTGCCAGAAGGGGATGTAGTACATCGTCCAGCTGCTTTAGGGTCTCCGCTCCGGATTATCTTATAGGGTTTATTCCATTACCTTGTGGCTAACCAAAGCCGACATGCAAGGCAGCAGGATACTCCTGGATGGGTGGGTGCGTCCATTTCCCGAGCAGATAAAGCATCTGCCACTGCCAGTACCATCATCACCGTCAAAAAGAGAAAGCTGAAATGGTATTACCATGTCACTGTTTCTAACAGTCTATCCATAACCGTCCTGCTGGGTTGCGTACAGGGTGGCAGAAGGAGAGGTAGACAAAGAAAAAGGTGGACTGACAACATCACATAATGGACCAAGATTTTGTTTTGCAGATACATTGTCATTGGCACATGATCGAGACAAATGGAGAGAACTGGTCAGATGTTCAGCGGCACAGCGCCTCGACGACCACACTAGGTAAAGAGATTGATGATAATATGTTCAATCACCTTTTTGTTCTCCTCATCCAGGCCATCATGCACCATTACTATGGCGCTTGTGCTTTTAACCAATTTAAAACGTCACACGCATTGTTAACATTTTAAAAAATAGCCAACAGGCCTCCTTCGGACGAGGCGAACCGGCGTAATGGCGATCAGTGATCTTTTCCGTGTGATTATTCGTACTGAAAACCATATACCAGGCACTAAATTTGTTATCTGAATATAGATGTGCATTCCAATATTTAGTTACAGTGATGGTTAAGCCTATCGACTGTATAAATCTTATCATCAAATTTGATGAATCTTTCTAGAACATTATAATACACAAATTGCTTGCATGTCATCCCCGATACATATCCCCTGAATATTTTGAGATAAAAATTTCAATGGAATTGAACCCAATTAAATAATGGCGATGCAGTATTCTTATATGTGATCGTTTTTAGGATACAATTAGAGAGGGGTGTATGTAGGAAAGTGACTACGTCTTACATTTTCATTAGCGCAAAAATTTTGTTTGTTTTGTTTTTGTGCAACAGTGCTATTATTACCCTTTTCAAAGATGGCCCCGAGTGGCCGAGTGGTCTAAAGCGCTGTCCTTTACAGATCACTGCAATCTCACCTCTGTCTGCGTGGGTTCGAGTCTCAGGCTCGGCTAATGTGGTAGGTGAGAAAGCATGCCGGTAGCTTCTCGTGTGTCTGTGGTTCTTTCCAAGGTTTTCCGGGTTCTTCCTCCACCATTAATACTGGCCGCCATGTACAGCCTATATTGTGCTGAAAAATGGCGTTAAACCATAAAAGAACAAATAAACAAACCCTTTTCGGATTCTGAAGTTTAAATCGGCAACAAAGTCAAAAATAAGGAGAGAACATTTACATGTTTATTTCACTGTCTGTTTTTCAAACAAATCATAACTTTGAATTACAATTTAAAACATGCATTAGAGTCATAATGTTGAAAAAAGTATCCCTGGTTAATTATATTTATACTACGTTTATAATATATGTATTATATTTCCTTAATAAACAAATATACAATTCAATGTTCTCGGGAAGATGAAGTATATGCATGTATTGATGGAAAACGCAATACAAAAACAGTTGACATCCACTCTTAAACAAAGTAGATATAAATGTATAATATTGATCTCAACACTTTCTTTTGGGATACACACAGCAGGCCCGCACCTAGGAAATTCTGGGCCCCAGGCAGCTGACAGAGTTCGGGCCCCTTTCGTGTTTCAAATATGTGCGTATATGTGCCTATCTAGCTGACAAGTGCCATGGTCCCCCCCCCCAGGTGCGGGCCTGCACACACACACACACACACACACACACACACCTCTAATGTGTGCATACGAGAGCTGTACTCAACGTAGATCTGAAACAATACAAAAGGACTACAAAGCAATAAAATGTAGAAATTTTCTACTGTATACATTCATATATTATAGATGATTATATCAGAACATTACATTGTGAGTGAAGTGACAATGAAAATAACTTTATTGTTTCATATATGTCGTGAATTACTTACTACACGTTACTACTTCGGTCTCACTGGACAGTTTTATGGCAAATTTTCGTCCGACGATGTCCTATTGCAGAAAAATCATAATATTACATTACAGATACAAATAAAAAAAATAATGATTTTTGTTGAACGGATGCTTGTAAGATTCTGACTGAGGTATTAAAGTCAATCCTTATGCAACTAGCGGCTTTTATACTGAACTAACACTGTCACCAACCCCTCCTTTTTACATTCATGTTTTACAAGAAAGACCTATTTTGAATTGTTTCCTGTGACAAGACAGCAAAACGAATCGGTATGTGCCTTATGCATGGATAAAGTTCACTAGTACTGTAACAAATTAACAAAGTTTTCATCACCCCTCAACCATCTAGACTTTTTAGATATTTACCTCTGTAGCAGACGCATGTAAATACGTAACCAGTTCGGCTGCTCATTTGAAGCCAAAGTTACGCATTTGATCTCCAATGCTAGTCTAACTGTGACAGGCAGTCACCAACAAGTCAACCCATTTCCAAGCATAACTCAAAATAATTTCAAACCACACTGCAGATTTAGTTTATGTGTGAACTGAAAAATGCTAGGATTGTGATAGTTAGGCTCATGCCTTCTACCTTAAATATTAGGGACGTGTCACAATACGAAATTATCTAGTGAGACCTTAGCGTCTCTCAGCGCTGTTTGAAAACAATAATGGTGGCAGCCGGGAACAGTAGTATCATGATCTATTTTTAGCAGACGGCTGTTTTGAGTACTTGGGCCATTCCTTTTCTTCTTATAATGTTTGACGGGATCGCATCACAATAATTATTTCCAGTTTAAATGTAGTTCTAGTCTATTTATAGAACATTTTTGTCTCTCTCCGTTTGGTGGTGACAAAAGAGTTATATTGATGCATTGTTGGTAGGGATTTAAACGTAATTGTTTATTCTTGAGAATATATACTCAGAGAGTGGTTGCCTGCCTGTGTGTATTCCGGCGACAGTGCACAGTGAGTAATCGGGCCTTGGTGATGATCCGGAAGTGAAATCTGTGTTCTGTTTACATGCTGCTCTGTTTACAGTGCAGCCTCTTAAAAAAATGCCGGTGAACCTTTGACAAGACTTTCACCGTGAAGTCGTCTATGGAGGTATTTTTAGATTAACATATGATTTGTATTGGTTTTCACACTACGAAATACATGTAGAGAACATATAGTAAGATTATTTGGGATGTATGTCCAGACGTAAATAAAATTTGACCTAACTTAGTAAAACTTTGGTAGCAAAGTCTAACTATAAACAAGAATGGAATTGGTACCTTAGAGAGAGAGAGAGAGAGAGAGAGAGAGAGAGAGAGAGAGAGAGAGAGAGAGAGAGAGAGAGAGAGAGAGAGAGAGAGCATATTTTGTTTCTTATTTTCATAAGACATCTTTCACAGTAGAACTATGAATACAAACATTAATAATTGCATGTAAATCAATGTCATTATATCATTAATGGAACCTGACATACAAGTTCACCTTACGACCATTATTATGGAACCAAGAGAAATGTTGGTGTACTTCCATATTGGTCTCAACCTTGTTATTGGTCTTGTTATATGGGTAATCCTGCAAAGTAGTTCTGGTTTTGGAGCCCTCATTTATGAAAATTGATCTCATGTGCTTAAAACTTGTGACTGTTTCTAGCTTCTGTCCACTTACTTTTATTTCGTAACTGATGCCATTGGCTTTGTTTGTCATCAGTTTTGTTTTCTCGACGCTAATCTCTATACAGTATGCTGTGGATGTTGTGTTGAGGAGATAAACCAAGTCAGCCAGTTCTTTTTTATCTCCTGATAAGCCTTCAATATCATCTGCGAAACAAAGGTTGCTGATTGTTCTTCCTCGGATGCTGAAAGTGCCATCGTTGTCCGCAAGGCATCTTCCATGATATTTTTCAGGAAACTATTCTGAGAGTAGGTGACAATATTCATCCCTGTATGATTCCAACTGTTATTTGGAACCAATCTCTTCTGCTGCCATTGATGAGGATAACACTAGTGGCTTGGTCATAGAGGTGCTCATCAAACCGCAGCAGGTTTGAGCTGATGTACGTCCTCATAAATACCAATAATGCGGCATGCGATACCCTATCATACCCTATACCCTTCTAGTTCAGTTGTGTTATTTAATGCTTGGATAAAAATGGAGATAGTACATTTTTGGAAACCTGTGCTTTGATAGAAAACATTTCTTAACAAGTTTTCCCCAGGGCCATCGAGGGCATGGTTTACGATGGTGTGTCGTCAATTTTGTAGGTAAAAGACCCACTCCAAAGTCACGATAAAGCACCATGTTTTAATAGGGAAAAGTTATAAAATTTGTTCGCAGAAGCAAGATTGGAGTCTCTTTTTTTAACCGCGAACGTCATAGGTTCGTAGGCGTGCCTTCATTACGTCGGTGTGTAATTTCCTGAATGTATTCTATTTACACCAAATACAAATGTAAACACACGCGCGCGCGCTAACATAGACCTAATATATTCTCAACTGAAAATACATTATTATAATAATTTGTGTTTACAATAAACTTGATTTTGTTTTAATACAATTGCAATTGTCACATAATACTTCAGCGGTAGTGATAGAGTTTCCAGCGGGGATTCAGAACAAAGAAAAGAGAGAAAGAAGCATCTATATGTAGTAGTATTTGGTTGATTAATTTACCGGAATTGTGTCAGTTTAGCTTAAACATGATGCCGGAACAAACAGAAAGATGAGAAAATTATAGTTGTTTGCATATAATAAAATATTTATTGCTCTTCATTTGACATATTTTACACACAAACATCCATCTTGAAATAAAACTACTAATCACCTACTCATCTAGGTAAATGCCAATGTATATGTAACACATTTGTAACCGAGTGGGTATTGGATCAAATGAATAATTCAAACACAATGCGTGAAAGATTAAAATGTATTAACTTAATAAAGTAAAGAGAAATGTATGATGTTAAAATACAATGATTCTTACACACGCTAAATATACACTTGATTCAATCACTCTATACTATCATACATTGATAATAAACCATTAATATATATCTCTCTGATATACAGCTTAAGGAAACATCAATTTCAAATAATAGTACACACTAAAATAATCATAGTTTCACGTATAGACAAGGCTTGGGATTCAAACAATCTCAAGTTTTCAAATACTTTAAAAATGTTCTGCACTGTCAGCAAGATTCACAAATCTCCTGGAATTCATCTAAGATTCAAAATAATCTTATGTAAATACAAATATACCAATTTAAACAACAATTGGAATAAACATATGCTTCTTGACCCTTGTACAGTCGCACGATTCATCCACCGATAAACCGCACAGTTTCACCACGTTCCTCGGGTTGAGACACTCTTGTATCGGCTGTTCACACCCTTCACGGATCCACTACATGTACAGTCAGTCATACGTATACGCGTACAGACAGCATACAACACCCTGGTATTAGCTACGTCTACAGTCGTGGCTTCACCACATGTACCGACATACGTACATACATATAGACATCTAGATAGCTCGTTACATCACCTCGTAATCACGTAACGTCGTAATCACGTAACCACCTCGTAATCTTGTAATCTTGTAACCTTGTAAGTTACAATAAAACCAAACTGGTAATAATAATGATTTCTGGAAAATACTAATACATTAAACTCAATAAAAAAAACAACAACTTGAAATTCACAGTTCACAACGTTTCAAATATGCGTTGTAATAAATGAATCATTACACGATATTGCAATACAAACTTAATTAACTTCACATATCAAATGAAATAAATTTAACACTCACCCCTATGGCGTTTAGATATACCACGTGTGAAAATACGTGCTCTCTTCACTAGATCCAATTGATCACTGACTCAATTATACCTTGATCTTGCTTAATTCAAAGGACAGTGAGTAATATTCACGGCAAAATACCCGTGCATATCGTGATAATAATGTTTGCAGCCGCAAGTAGTTTACGGCGGCGCGAGACATATGTTTGTTTCGTCGTTTGTCTGGAAAAAATACCCCACCAGCAGCAGACGGGGCGAATCCGACTTCTCTAATTGGGGTAGATTTTAAGCAAAACATTTTAAGTCTCCATTTGCCAAATGGAGCCTTAACGATTTTAAAGCCCTATTTGTCAAATCAAGGGTTTCTCAAAACCTCTTGGGTTTAAGTACCTTGCCAAATGTAGCCTAAAAAAAAGCGTCGACGAGGCAAATTCCTCGAAGACGCCATTGTCGCCGCATCTGCTGCTATGGGTTAACAATGAAAATCATTTAGGATGAAAATCGCTACGATGAAAGTCCTTAGGACGAAAATCCTTTTAGGATTTCACAAACAGACTAATTTGTAGAACCTCACCTTGTAGATCAATCAGATTATTAGACTGGTCAGTGAGTTTGAAGCTGATTCTCGTTAGCGAATTATTATGACATCGCATATAGACTGGATTAACCGGAGACTCAATAATTAGAAATCCTGGAGGAGCTGTTGGTGGAAATGAATATAGAATATATCCCTGCTGAGCTTGATTTGATTGCTCGAGATTTATTTGATAACTTCCCTCGATAACATCACATACTAAACTGAGCGCAATCACTGAGGATATGCTCACATTTTGAGGAGCAATATGTCTGCCACCTCCGTCTTGGTCGTTATTATGTTTGAGTATTGTTGGTGGTAGTTGCAATTTCTTCCACGCTGCGAGTATTCAGGGGAAGTACTCATCGAGGAGATCATTGGTTGATTTTTTTAGTTCTGGAACATTATACTCAGGAAGCTTAAATGTCTGAATATCTTCAACGCGTATATTATATTTCCTTGCAAATTCTATCCTCTCAGAACCGACCCTGGCATCTAATACTCCTTGAATAAGTCGTATGTGAAACAATTCTTCATCGTGTACAATTTGATTTAATATTTCCGTGTATTTAATAATTGAAGTTTTCGACGATTGTTCTTGAAAACTCTGCCGTAATTTATCTAAATGATTCTTATGTTCTTGTTTAAGATCATTAAAATATCTCGAGGTGTGATCTGAAGAAAATTCGACCCAATCACTACCCTGCTGTCCAAAGAACCATTTTCCATCATTGTAATTAACAGGCTCTGTTAAAATTTTCGAATAAACAAAGTTGATTATGTCAGGGTTAAAATCGTGATATGATTTATTGTCTGTGACATAATCAGATTTTTGTGGTTCAGGTGGTAAATTAACGGTTTCTCCCCGAGATGGTAATTCAGGTCATCCTAGTACGGTTCTAATAAAACTCTGATAAATATCTACGGCATACTCGGGCGAGTTTATCTCAATCGCGGATGATAGCGTCGGATCGTGAACCGTTATAGCGATTTTCGATTCTGTTCCGGTAATTGATTTTATTCTACGCTGAAATTCAGCATTGATTTGTTCGATTTGGTATGATTCGGTTGGTATTGAAACAACGTTCCAGTCTGGAGTCCCGTCTTCGCGATTCTTATTCGCAAATACTAAGCTGTTATTCGGTTGCTGACCGACAAATGCTACCGACCTAACATTAGGCCAACTGTGATACACTAGTAGTTTTGCTAGCGCTATCTCCTTCACGGGAATCGGAACAGGGAAATTCACACTGAATTCTGGATTCGTTGATGTTATTGAGATCATGCTTGTTTGTACTGGATTTGTGTTCTCCACTATTCGTTGAAGTAATTCCTGCGGTGTTGTCATTGTTATTATATTCATGTTGTATTTCTAATTTTGACATCGCGGAATCATAAATATCTAGCATCGTTGAGAACTCACTATCGGATATAAATGTATCATCGAGCGACGACGATATCAACGAGGACAATTGCGAGTACGCGGTTGATACAACATGAAATTTAATTATGTAGTCTTGCAGTTTGCGTTGGCTGCATGATATTTTTTTTTTTGTTATTATCGAAATTATTCCCGCGATTGTTGTCGCCGCTGATATACAAATTGAAACAGCTATCGGAGCAATCATTGTCATCGAGGAGAGTATAATTCCGACGCCGGTAATTACACCACTCACCGAGTATACGGTAACGTCAACTGCTGTGATTCTTCGTTGGTATTTTTTATTTTCATAGCAAACTCTTCAGTGAGAGTTTTGAGTTTCATTGAAAACTCTCTAGCCTGATCATAGCGATATTGAGATACCGAAGGTACCGTTGATGACGACATTTTATTTATTATAACAGATTTCAATTGGAACAGTTATTTACTTAAATCCGCTACGAATTCCACATACCATGTTACTGAAGCCCCAATCAAATTTTTATCAGTAGATGTTATCGTGAATTTTTCAGTTGTATCCTTGTCGATGATCGTTGATATCGTATTGTTGGCCCCGGATGAACTCGACGATGATATATTAAATTTAGTCGTCGTCACTAGTGTTAATCGATAAAAACCTTTGACGGTTGCAGTGATATCTAATTTGTTGTCTGTAGGAGTCCACGCAAATGATCCGTGTTGGATCGTGTATACTACGTTGTTGGTTTTCTCATGAGGAATTTTTGTTTTTTCAATGATTGTTATCATCCTCGGAAAATCATCTTTGATTGCTTCGATGAAGTTTTTCGTCTCATCGATGGATTTTTTAATATCAGGGAGTTTTATTTCAATTTTATCCAACGTGGTTCCAATAAATTTATCCACGATGTTTCTACGAAAATTTGAAAACTGTTTTCCGTGTTCTTCAATTCTAGATTGAAGTGTTGCTAGTTCCAACATAGAATTTTTTAACTCATCGTTGAGAGTTTTTAATCTATCTGTAATCGTCGAAATAAGTACACTCGGTTTGAGTTTACCCTGATCGGAAAATAACGCGATAGTATCCTCAATTGCGTTTCGTTGTTTAACTAAAATATCATCCAACGACACATTACTAGTTTTCAATTTACCCTGACGATCTTGAAATACAACTATTTCCCCGGGGTCAACACTTGTTAAGTTCAACGTCTCAGCTATTTCATCTTCGATTATTCTTTTTATATCACCGGTTGCAGTGCCATCGGGTTCGGGTTTCTTCAGCGTTGATAAAGATCTCCCCTAAATATCAATCATGTTATTTTATACATCTCTCTCTAAAATCTATTCGTTGAAAAATCTTCGATTTTCGCCAGTGATTACTAGTGTATTCATTTACGACAACATGTGGTGGTTTTCCAGATGTTGAAATAGCGTCAAGGACATTTAATACTTCGCTGCCGTATATTGGTGGATCATTCATTTGTTGTGTTGGTAGCGTAGAATACCAAGTCTTCATTGGAAAAGTCTTTAAGCGGTTTATATAACGCATAAATTCTTTCGGTGGCGCTAATCCATATGAATCGAAATAAACAATCCCACGTGGATCAATCGCGTATGCAACCCAGTGAGTTCCAGATCCGGTGCTGTTATCGAGATTAATGATACCTGTTTCAACACTATTTGGTTGTGTCGGCAACTGATCTTTCATAAAGACACCTCTGAAGTTTTTAATCGCCAAATTTTTAGCAGCATCGAGTAAATCAAAATTGGACATTGGAGTCAAAGACTCTACAACCAAAGGCTCCCGAGTTAGTAAACTGTTCCTGGGATTCTAGAGGCTGCTTCCTTTGTACCATGAATACGGGGTTCCTGGTAGTCTTAGACCCTTTCCCTTTTTTTATATCCCTTCCCAGTTGCTTTCTGTAGTGCCATCCCTGCCGCAGTACCAACGGCTCCTAACGCTGCCGCTTTAGCCACCGCTGAGGCTGCTGCTGCAATCAAAGCCGGAATATCAGCTAACAACGGGAATATACCGCCGGTTTTAATCATATTTTTGATAGCAGCCGCTGAGAGAGTGATCTGAACGCCTTTTTTTCATCCTTGAAAGCATCATTGAAGTGTTTCACTTGACGAGTTGTCAGCGACATTTTATGCGCCCAGCCAGTCATCTGATTGTGTTTCAACGTGATTGTGGTTCCACATCGCTTAGCCGATTCTGATTGCAATTTCTTGAGTTGACCTGTGGTCAGTGTAACACCGATATGACTGTATGACATTATACAATAACAGATTAATTCTAAATCGCAAAGCGATTCAATGGAAAAATCGAGAAAATCGTAAGATTTCAACAAGGATTTTCAATTACATGTTTGGAAAACACTACATATTTTCCACTGGTGCATCTACCACTCTCATTCTTCCGCCAACACCTTCGAGTAGCATTGATTTGTCGCTGAGAATGACAGCAACTGCTCTATAATTAGCAATAGCACCACGAAGCACATTAGCTCTAAAGTGTATATCAACGACGGATTGTCTTGTTAAATCAAGATGTTTCAACGAAAAATCCTCCAAATTGCGTCATTGTCATCACTCTTTCGCACGAGTGCTACTGTATGCTTTGCTCCGTAGATAACTTTTCGAACATTTCTACAGAATCCAAATATATGATGCAGTGGAATCGCGTATGAAAATGATCTACGCGCTCCTCCCAACATTAATATACGTGTTGCAGCTCCTAGATTGAAATTAGGATCAGTATTTATAATCATATCCTCGATAGCAGCAGGAGCAGGAGGACCAGCACGATCATTTGGTCGTCTTATAATAAATTGATTTAACATCCTTTGCAAACATCATAGAAGATCCTGCTGATCTTGTATAATCATCAGAATATCTCGCTAACCCGATTATTGTTGTAGCCACATCAACATCGCGATCTATCGACTCAATCTCTTTTCCATCGATGAGGTATCTTGCACTCTCAAATAGCGCCATGATACCATTATTGACAAACCCGACTTTAGTACCAATTGGATACGGTGCTGGTACAGCAGGAGTAACTGCAGTTGTTACAAGTTCTCCTTCTACTTCGATAAATGCTTCAGCGGGTAGAAAGTATTTACTGGTATCATGAACTTGAAGTTCAATTCTTGATCGACTATTTGAGCCTGTTGCATGATAGGCGTAATATTGATAAACGCGTACAGAATCATCCTTGCGAACTGGGCGTCTATATCAAACGCTGGATCAGGTGACCGTTTGAACATTTTATTCTATTTATCAAAGTTTAAATCGCGATTTTCACCTGCGAATTTTCACGCTAGCGTTTTCGTCGTGGTTGTAAGCCACTTCCCGCTATCATATTTGCGATGTTGCTTTGGTCTTTGGTGTATGACGGAGTCATCAATGCGGAGTCACCAGCGACGCTAGTTTTTGATCTACTGCGTTATTTATAATTTTACTAACACTCGCAGGTATCTCTGCTGTAGACGTTAGTGGTCCTCCTTTGGATTTTCTCCGCCAAACTAGCGCTGTTAATTTATTCTTCGCGGCTGAAAACGCTTTCCCGGCAAGATCTCCAACAGCACTAATACCCTTATCACGAATAACATCAATAGCTTTCATTGATAATTGTTTTACTAGCGGCGCCACTTTTGGAGCCATTCTTGCAAATAACCCTGCAATGGTATCACCGAAACCATCGCCATAGCATGTTCTATAAACTGGAAACCGTGAATTAACTACATAGACGCTGGCTGGTTAGTCATGGTTGTAGTGTATGATCATTCTTATTCAATTGTTATTTATCTAATCAGTGATTTATCGTCGATGACTTAGTCGCTGTGATAATCCTCCACTAACTCGCCAATGAAATTTCGGTAAGTTGCAATATCCATGATACCGCCGGCAAATAACCGCCTACAGATATCAGCTGCTTCATTAATTACTTCCGGTGAGTTATTTCCAGCTCGTTTCCCTCCGATGAGAACTTCTAATCGTGCTATATCGCTGAGAACATTACAAGGACATTGCATTGAAATTCCACTGGAATCTCTTAATCCATTCCCGATACTATAAGCAGTTGCTGCATCCAGTTTTTCTGTATCCGTGATTTGTAAATAATCAAGAGTATCATCAGATGGTCCAAGCGAAGGTTCTTTTAGTTTTTTAGGTGAAAAAGATATTTTCTTTGAAGGTTGCTGTCGGTTTCCTTGCAATTTTTGCGGTTTTTGTTGTTGTTTAAACTTTTCATATTGTTTATACACTGTACCCACCACATTGATATATTTAATGTATGATGCACTTGTTGTGTCAATTTGACTTGTTTTAGTTTTGATTTTGTAGAATATATCAGCCCAATGAGTTATACTTCTAACATATTTATGATGTTCTGGTTTCAACATTTTTTTTCTGTTTTCATAAGTCGCAACAACAAACGCAGGAATATTTGCTGGATCGGCCTTAACCCTTCCTCGTTAAATCTCGCGCGTAAATCATCTACTGTTCTTTTTTATTCAAGTCGTTTAGATAATTCAGTAACATCAATATCACCTAATCGTTCAATTTCCATATCACCGTGGAGTTTTTGTACAGCTTGTTTTGTTTGTTCAGTTTCCGCTGCTATTTTTTCAAGTTCAACAATAAGAGGTTTTCCCGTAGTCTCGGGAACATCTCCCCATATAGCACGCTCTACCCCCTTCGTTGCTGTGGTTATTGGTTTAAACAATTCTTCAGATCCCACAGCAAAATCCGTTTGTAAACTCTGTCTAGCTTGCAGTTTATTCCTTACAGAGTCGCGGATTGGTATAAGCTTTTTGATCGCGACCAGTCTCTCACGAGCCAATCGGGTCGTTAATGCTTCATTTACCATTGTTCAAATCGTAAACAATTTTCCAATTTGAATCTCGAAGAGATTTTCCCAGAAATTGCCAGCAATTTCCAAAGATTCCAATCTATATGCAGTGATTTTTCACTTAGGTGAAAAAGTCTACGGGAAATCCCATGCAAAATCGACCATTTGACTGTAAAATCTCTTTGAGATTTTCAACTAAAAACAACAGTCATTTTTGGTCATTTTGGTCGTTTTTTAGTCGTTTTTTGTCGTTTTTGACTGGTTTTAGTCAGTTTTTGGTCTCAAACATCATAAAAATAATTTCAAGTGGAAAAAGTCTAAGGGAAATCACATGCAAAATCGACCATTTGACCGTAAAATCTCTTTGAGATTTGAATTCAACTGAACCAGTCAAAAAATAACCAAAATCAGTCAAAAATAGCCAAAAAATCAGTCAAAAACGGCCAATATCAGTCAAAACGGCCAAAATCAGTCAATAACGACTAAAAAAATATTTGGCATGAAAATTTATTCCAGTAATAAAAAAATATTTTACAACTTCGTAGTAGGATACCGATACATGTTTTTACTAACAATTATCAGAAAGGGGCTTTTCATTTTGTTCAATTAACAATCTTATATTTCTAATTTTTGAATTAATTGTTCTTTTTACTTCATACTGCTTCCCTAATTCTTTTCTTATTTTTTTCCACGATAGTAAATAACGGGACAAACTTACTGACGTCGTCACAGCATAACAGGGAATCACGGATAGAATTCTGAATTCGTTTGATTAGTGCATATTGTTTGGGTAGTACATATTTGTTATTGTTTGCGCCGTATTCAATGTCCTGGAAGTCGGACATAATTTGATCGCAGTCTAAATTATCTGATGTGCAAATCCCCTGAGATTTCAAAACTAAAATTTCGGTTATTACATCAATGATATTTTGAGAATTCATATTACTAATAATTATATATTTCTAATTGTTATACATAAACGAACTGAACTTTTTCTCCGGTCTTTTTTGAAATCACAGATCGACAAATTCCCTCTGCGACGCGTTGAACAGAAGGTTGACAAATATCGAAATACTTACCAGCCTTAGCTATTTATTGAAATACTATTTCCTCGTTATTTGTTGTGTTAAATGATTTTACGGGTCTTTTCCCAATTGATTTATAAGTACCAGTCTTTCCTAGTTTCAAATTCTCACTTTGTGTAACAGCTTGCAGAGTTGACAAAGAATTGTTCTTAACATTGGAATCAATGTGATCGATAACAAAACCATCCTTGATCAATCCGTTATGACATTCATACACGAAACGATGGCAGTAATAATTATTCCCTCCAGCGCGAAACTTCAAATACCCTTGATTAGTCACAAAACCAACTGCCTTCTTCAATCTGCGGTTTCTGATAATACCATCACTGGATGCCTCATAGTTTACAATCACAGGATGTGGTCGGAATTCTTGCTTCATTTATATACTATACTATTTGTCTAATTCATTGTTTGGTCGAATGATTACATTTGGAAATCTTTCGATGTAGTCTTGAGGAGTTCTTATGATTTTGTCCATGACAGAGTCAAGGACGCTGTCAAAGGTAGAGTCATTGATGGATTTTTTTTAACCCTCTTATCATAATAACGCTTCAACTCTCTGTATCGTTTGCCACCGCAACCGAGACACAATTGTGATTTACCACGCACTCCTACCCCACATCGTATGCAGGATAAAGGCCCATAACTCCCTTTACGAACACTTTGCATATGATATCCACAGAACTCCTTTCTGCATGATTTGTTACACACGGTTGTTGATCCAATCATAAGCCATTTGCAATGATTCATTATACATATTCTTCTATTCAAATACTTGTTTTAATTATAGCATGAACGAGTTTGAGAGATTATCGAAAATTACACCTTGGAAAAATGCTAAATTCAATCTCAATAGAGTCTCTGATAAGCCAAAGAGTAAAATTCGTGATAGAACTATGATAAGTAAAATCAGAGACTGTTTTAATGAATTCAAGCGTGATGGAGCATCTCAATGTTGGTCGACATTTCGAATTGATGGTATCGTTGACACTACCATGAACGATAAAAACGCAGCAGTGATAATTTCACATTTTCGAAAAAGGCATTTTTTTTAGAATAAAATTCATTATCCGTTCAGACACTGGAGATTGGATTATTCGTGATAAATTTGAACCCATCTTGAAGGATAAAAAAACTGTCACTGTGAGTCAAGATTCCATACCAGGAATTTTTACTGGAATTGACAAACCGTATTACGAGAGATCTTATCCTGTAACAGCAGTTGTTTACGGGATATATCCGTTAAATGATAAACCGAGTATTAAAAAACTAAAACCTATGAAACTGTCGTTGATGACTTCGTCATTGACTTCGTCAAGGGTCAATTGTGTAGCAGAACGAATAATAGAACACTTCACAAATGCATCCCGGGGAAACAAACTGACTGATCTAAGACGCAAAAAAAAAAAAAAAATAACCGAGTGGGAATTAACAGTTAGGAAAAAACGGAGCATCGATTCAGGATATAGCTGAATTAGAAACAATATTAAGATTTCCAATAACCGTAGCGACGATAACCGGCGAAGTATAATACGAACAGAAATATAAATCAAATGTAGCCCCAATCAAAATTATTGATCATAACGAACACGCATGGACACCTGCGGTAACAATAATCCCGCGAAATAGAAACATAAAATATATAAACGAAAAATTTTCCACTCCAGAATTCTCTGAGAAAAAATTGTTCGATGCTATTTACCAGTTGAGTAAAAACGATCCTGTATCAGTGTGGTTACTTCACAGCGCCGAAAACCCCGAGGGCGGATTCGATCAGTTTGTAAGACCCAATGGAGAATTATACCGCAATGAAGCCCTCCATGACAAGATGAAAAAACTAGCTACGAGTTTTTCGAAGAATTTCGACGACGAACAATTATTAACAAATTGCTTTACAATTCCACCGGTTGCAGCTCATTTTGCGAGAAAGAGAAACTCGTGGAAACCAACGCGAGCTGAATTTCTCACAGACATCAAATCAAGCTGCATCGAATATAACCACGGCGGATTATGGAATACAAAATACGACCGTGAAAGTATTATTACAGTTGATATTGTCGCGTGTTATCCGGCGAGTTTTCTCGGGTTCGGAGAATGCGCTAGATATTTTAAACGATTTGGACATCCCACACACGAGATGGCACGTGTTGCTATTAATGGACCACTGTCTGATTTTGATTTAACCGGATTCGCTCGTGTGGTATCATTTGAATTGGCTACTGGGTTACACCCGTGCTGTTATGTTTGGATTCATAGACACATGTCTGAAAAACATTGGATGCCAATAGTGCTATTACGGTATATGATCGATTGTAGGATGTTAAAATCGCTGATTGTCAGTGAAGCGATTATATCATATCGAGCTCAGACTGAGGTCTGGTTACCACAACCTGAACGTCTAGATAGTATAATCGGCGAACAACGAAAGCAGTTTCCCGATCTTGACGAAGAAAATATCGTGAAATGGTCCAAACAGCTATTTGAAATCAGAAACAAAGACGCAAAGGATCTTGGTGGAAGAATAATTGGTAAATTTACTCAAGGTGGAAAATACGACAATAACAGATATTCTTCACGATTGATTATAGATAACGTCGAATACGATTTTATAATCACGGATATAACATCTAAGGGTATATATACCGATCGTAAAGACGCTTTCTTGTCCGATGGAACAAAATTTGGTACAATTGTTACTTATGCAGACGGTGAAAATCTTCAGTATACACATTTGAGAGCATCTATGCTAGCTTATGCTTCTATCAATTTATTTTGATGATAAATAGATTTCCTGACACCGCAGTTAGAGTCGCCACTGATTCATTTTACATAAACGCGAAACACAGCGAAGCAGTGGCTGAATTTATTAGCGGTAGCAAAGCTACTGGTGACGAGAGCTGGGGATCATGGAGAATTAAAAAAGAAATACCGTGTGATTATTCCGAATCAGCAGATGTTACGATTGAGGATAAATATTTGAAAGGTGATAAAATATCAGAGCGTTCTAACGCACCGGAGATATCTGATCCAATATGTAGATATAAAACAGTTTATTTAAATGGCTGTGGTGGGTCAGGAAAGACGACTCGTGCGATTGAGTTATTTCGTAGAAACGCTAGCGTTTCCAAATCAAACATGATTGTGCTAACACCGACACACAGACTTGCAAGAGAAATGAAACAACGAGGGGTAAATGCTTGTACTTATTACAGTTTCTTTCGATGGAAAGGCGATGAATGGACCACTGAACGAATGGGCGAGAAATTTATTCCTGAAGTCATAATTTGGGATGAGATATGCACGGTGTCGTTAGATGTATTACAAAAAATTTTCGATTGGTTATTGCACGCGAACACAAAAGTCGTCATGTGCGGTGATCATGGCCAACCACCACCATTTGTTGGTTTATCACCGCATGATTGGCTAAAGAATTTTGTAGACTATTATGAAGAAATTAGTACTGATCATAGAACACTTGATGAACAATTACGCGAGTTCAAACAACTAATCAGTTTACAACCGGATAGAATCCAATGTGAAATGGCGCGTGAAATAATTTCAGAAACTCCCATGGAGGAATATTGGGAAACATGGAGACCAAACGATCTGATAATCGCAAGTAGAAAAATAGTCAGAGACACACTTCAGATGAAGTTATTTGAATTGCATAAAGAAAAATTTACACTTCCAGTACCGTTATGTTATAGGCCTTCGGATACACGAAAACAGAATATTAAAGTTGATATTCCAGGCTTGACAGAGAAGCAGAATTTAGTGTTAAATGATATTGTACTGGTTGATATCAGCGTCGTCGAAGATGCATTGCATGCTGATAAATCCCCATGGACGCTAGGTTACGCAGCAACGATACATTCTTCACAGGGATTGACTATATCGGATACAATTGTTTGGATAGTCGATAATCGCATTGAGTGGTCAAATTTAGTCTATCATGCAGTATCCAGAGTACGGCGAATAAATCAACTTCGAAGAGATGTCCTCACAGTGTCAGGAGAAGACGCAGAGGTTAGTTAAGACCACGCGGTGGTAATCGACTATCCTCGGGTATCACTTGTAATTGTTGTCGAGTAAACCCACGCTGAGGAGCAGTTGAATCCAGTTTATAAATTGCTGGTCTACCCGTAGATCGTGTTATGTCAGATATTTTATGCGCGGTAACACTCCAAATAGGATCAGTAGCTCTTTTTATGCCACCTTCAAGCTCTCCTGGTTCGTATAAACACCCAACAGTGACATTACCGAGTACTGGTTGTTTTGAAAAATCTTTTTGTGGTTGTACGGGTATAGACTTCTTTTTAATCGTGTTGTTAGGTTTCATGTTGATTATTCGAGTAATCTCATTATTCAGCGCGGTAATCACAGCTGGTAATCTTTTGACCCATTTACGGGATCGTTTATCCTGAATGAATTCCTTTGTGTATTGATATCCAAATAACCGCTCAGCAAGTGTCCGATTAAACCGTTCAACAATTGCCTGATCGCGATGTAGTGCAGTATGTCCTCGTCTGATGGTGACATTACGATGCTTCATCGTTGATAGAACCGCACCCTGAAATTCCTTGCCAGGATCAACTTGTAACAGATTTGGCCAGCGCAGAGGACCACTTTGACAAATCCTTTCAAATGCAGAAGCTACTTCAGTGGCCGACTTTGTTTTTAACGGTTCTGCTTGTTTGTATCGACTCGCAACATCAACTACAGTTAACGCGTATTTGTAACCACCATCATGCGGCAGAAATGGTATATCAGCTTGATGAACTTCATTAAGAACGGTCACATTAAAAACCGAGTAGTTAATTTGTTTAGGCGATGGTAGATAAATTTGCCATATTGCCTATTTGGATAACCAATTAGCCGCGGTGGTATATTTCACCGATGCTGCACTAGCGAGTTTATTGATTGCTGCTTTACCCCTCCAGTATCATTTTGGAGAATAGTAAATAGATTCCATGTTATTAATTACCGGCACCTAACATCAATTTACCTTTCATTGCCAAATTTACTAACCATGAAGCTAATTTTTTTTTATAGGATTTATCAGTGATAGAATTCAGCGCATGAATCAATTTCACATCTGCGAGATGTCTGTTTTACAGATTGCTGCTTTTATAAGCAACATCATGAGCATGACATGCTTTATCAATGGCGTTTATTGGTTCTTTACCGGGTTTGGGTTGGTTTTGATCATCGAGTCTAGTCCCTGGTCCACAATAACTATACCCTGGAAGGTGTTTTTCTCCTGGATACTTTGCCCATGGTATTCCCGGAAGTTTAGTTAGCTGCAGTATCACCTCCTCGTTTTTTTTTTTTAAATCATCAGAAATGCTAGCATTTCCTGCATCTCATAGAAACAAATCTAAAAATTTTTGTACTACATTGTACACACCTACCAGAAAGTGCTGATCGGTTATTTTTAGTTGTAATCGTCGTCAAGTCATCTGTGCCAGTACGTTTTTTTACACTTCACACAATATAGATCCATAATTTATATATAATAACATGAATGTAATTGATTATTCAGCTACCCGACGACGAGAACCTATTAAACACCATGTGATGTTGCCGAATTCAATTAGAATGATTATAATCGGACCATCTGGAAGTGGCAAGACACAATTGTTACTTAATTTAATAACGAGATGGATGAAATGGGACAAGTTGTATTTGATAGCTTCTAGTGTAGACGATCAACGATGTTACGAAGTGTTAAAAGATTTTAACGACAAAGCAGTAGAAGAATCAGGCGAGGGCATTTTTGAGTTTATAACCGATATCGAAGAAGCACCGAGCATTAATGATATTAATGGAGGTATTAACAATTTGGTCCTATATGACGATGTGATGTTAGACAATCAAAAGAATCCCGCTAGGATATTTTCCAGAGGTAGGCATAAAAGCACTGACGTGATATATGTCACTCAACGATACACTCAAATACCAAAAGTGATCAGAGATAACTGAAATTTATTGTGTGTGTGTTTAACGGAGTTGACACTCATACGCTACGAAATATTTGGCAAACTTGGTGCTGCGGTGATATGGATCATAATCGATTTAGAAATTTCTTTAGTCACGCTCAGTCAATCCTACACGGATTTGTGACGATAAATTTATCAGACCCTCGGATGCGATATCGTGTCGGACTTGATAAAATATTCGGTTAACACCATAGCAGCAGATGCGGAGACAATGACGTCTTCGAGGAATTTGCCTCGTCGACGCTTTTTTTAGGCTCCATTTGGCAAGGTACTTAAACCCAAGAGGTTTTGAGAAACCCCTGATTTGACAAATTGGGCTTTAAAATCGTTAAGGCTTCATTTGGCAAAAGGATACTTAAAATGTTTTGCTTAAAATCTACCCCAATTAGAGAAGTCGGATTCGCCCCCTCTGCTGCTCCACCTGTTAATCCCAGACAGCGCTGCACACACAACACAAATAACAAAATATGTCACGGGCAAAACAATTTTTTTTCTTCTAATTCTGTGACAGTATATTTATGATGTGTTTTTAAATTTTAAAAATATTAACTTTTATAAAAGTGGTGAATGTACGGTACTGTTGGGGAATACATTGGAGTTTACAACAAAATTATTTTATTTGCTAATGCACGAGATACGGTACAATATGTCTGCTGAACAAGGAATGCATATGTTTCATTTCCTAAAGAAAAGCCCTGAAAGGTAAAAGAGATAAAACAAAAACAAAGGGAAAATATTCACCAATACCCAGGGGAAAAAAATTGTTGAACAATGATAACTTGCATGGCAGAAAGTATACAGCATCATGTGTACAACCTGCATCTCTTTGTATTATTAAAATGGTAGAGCTTCTGAATTCCACGCCGACAAACATAGTTCAACTTTTATCAGAATCTGTTTTATTTTCAACCATCCATTTTTCACTTTGAAAAATACCTCCAGTCTCCATAAATATCAATTCATGGGTTAGAAACTAAACCTGATTGATTCATGTTCACAAAGAAGTTCAATCAATATAATTATTTTGAAAAAAATATACTACAATGGACCGGCACTAAAACGACCGAAATCCATTATTTTAGTGTTTTATATCCTTAGAATACAAGGCGAAATATAGAAAGATCTTACAGTACTGTGAATTGGATCCTACGCAGTCCTAAAAGTATCACACGTCCAAAAGTATAGAGTTTCAAATGAAATCAAAAGGTATTCCGAATGAATTCCAATCTTCAAAGTACTTTTACATAAATGGCTTGGAAAAGCAATTCTATGCTAACAGTCTTGATGTATCAAAATGATATAATCGAAAATATCTCTAAATGAATTACAATAATCACAAAAGTGATTTAGTTCGAAATTATTCTGGAGCACTTTGGAATTCCAGTAAATAATTGAAATAAATAAGTATGCTCAAATTTGAACTGAATGTAACTAACCAGATTCCGCTTTAGACTGGTGTTAAGAAAGGAATAACGATTATCAATTTCTTTTTCTCTTTTATGAAAACTTTAAATACAATAACAGAACCAGGGCAAGGGTAATTTTCCCATCATATTCATAAAAAGATCTCTTCGAGAATCCTTCAAGGTCAAACAGCTAATGGGCAGATGATCAATGAGTGAAGGCAGATTTAAGAGAAACATTATGTGAAAAGGGAATATTTCGAAGAAAAAAATAATTAACTGAAGGAA
>JARLTB010000103.1:4675000-4705000 GCA_030141615.1 Unio pictorum | reverse complement strand
AAATATTTTTAACATAATGCTTCTTCTTTTTTTCTGGATTCCAAAACCAAATCCTCGTAAAGCCTTCAATTTGTCAACCCGTTCATTGTGTTCATGGTATCTTAAAAGGTATTCGGTACTATTGGTTTCCTAGTCATGCTAATGTTAAGGATTGCAAACAATCAGATAAAACAGACAAAACTGTCATGCATTCACTCGCGTCATAATGTATTATGGCATAAATAACGCATCAGTCAGCAAGATGCATCTACCTGGTAAAAATATGAGGTGCTAAAGTTCCATGAACAAGCCTCAAATAGGGGGGGGGGGAAAAAACCACCGTGGAGAGTAGCAACCCTTGAAATTTACAAATAATATTGACATAAAGTGTGCAAAAGGAGATATTTATGCCTGGTGAAAATTACATACAAGTTGCTTTGTTATGTATATCTAAATTGTGTATTTCATAATTGTAGATTGTAATGATTTATAAACAACGTATTACGCTAATATTTGTACATGATCCTAAATTCTTTTTTTGGGACAGTGATGCTATAAATAGGTTGTTAACAGCCTTGACAATGAACATGTGCATATATTGGGATATTTTCCCCATTTACATGATTCAGTATTGCTACCTATATATCATGTGGAAGTTTATAATAATATCTACCACCGGAGCATCATGCCACATATGTAGCATTATGTCCCACCCAGTCACATTATCCTGACACTTGGCCGACCAGTCCTAAAACTAACCTCTTAATGCTGAACGCCAAGCGTGGATTGGTCTGCTTCTTCATGTTACTTAATTTAAGACTATATTGTCTTAACTGCTTGTAATCGTGAAAAATTTTTTTTTTATTTACTTTCTATTTTTGGGTCACCGTTGGGATCAACAACATATAAATTGTTGGCAACATACCTTTCTGCTGATATGCACAAATTTTGTTTATTGTAGGTTAAGCGCCATTGGTCCGAATACGATATGCTATACATATTGAAGTAAAATAATTGCTTCAGATCCTTTGTGTGTGTGTGCAAATGATGCTTCTGTTCCCATAGCAAGTCATTTCGATTTTGATGCTGAGATTGATAAATTAAAAGTTTCTATGGACAAAGGTACACATGCTTTTGGTAACTGTAGGCTTGATTTGGGAAAATCAACTGGATTGAGAACAGATGAAATAGGTTATTTAGAGATCGTAAATTAGCCTACACAGATTATCATGGACGTCGTGATATAAACTACAGTTTTTCTTATAACTTTGCTATATTACCTTACGACGTTTACCTTCACAGTATTACAATGCACACTGATCAATCACCATTAGTTTATTTTAAGATGTATCGCGTTTAGTTCTCATTACGTGAACGCTGATTAGATTTGGTGTAAATGGGCAATAGCAGACTACTGCATTCCTTCAAGATTCTGAAAATATTTAGGCACGTTTTGACAACTACATAGAAAATATGACTGGCCAGTATCCTAATGGTATAGATATCCACGCCAGGGAGTTTACGAATATCTTAAATAGTCTAAAAAAAAACGTATTTTGGGAAGTCATATTGAAAACAAAAGACGGCAGTGTTTATTTAACGATTACAGGATTCAAAGTAAACAACGTATGGTTTAGCAGTGAATTTAAGGATATTTATAACCATTACGTGTACCATTTATTATTGTGTTGGAAACACTTTAAGAGAAAAATGTACCAAAGATTACAATTCAAAAAGATATTAGTGTTGATTCATTTTACCTCTTAGAAGATCCATCTGCTGTCAATGTTGATCTACCCCTCATTATCTTGAGAAAAATACGTTTTGGATGTGTTTCTCTAAACCATAAATGGCAGAAGATTTTAAATCCATCCTCTCCAAGACCGATTAAACGAACGTATGGTTTCCCGTCAATCTCGTCGTAATAGGCCGAGAAAACAAACATCATGTTTTCGGTTTCTACTGGAAGCCAGTTTTGTTCATCTCTGATGTTTTGCGGAGGCAAAAGTCCAGGACACTCAGGGGAAAAGTTATATTTTTTGTCGGACTGCTCATGTATAAAGTTGGTTGGCTCCTCAAATAACATATAACCCAGCCAAAAATAAACCACCATTATAACAACTAGGATAATGCTAATTATTAAGTACTTCCTTCTGATCAGCATTTTCAAATTTTAAGTCATCAATGTATTTTAGCGATCCAGATTATATATAGTAGAGCACGAAGAGTGCTCCACGAAATACAGGAAAATAAAACTAGTACGTTTTGCTTAGATTCTGATTCCTGGACCACATAGTACTTTATGTAGCCCGTGAATCTACTGATCCACACTATTTATCGTCCACTTCTATGTTTTTGAGTCACCTGGATGCCGTCAGCTGTAAGATGCCTTTTACTGGAATTTAAAACCTGGAACAATTTTCTGTACCCTGAAATACGCCAGGTCTTTATGGAGCAATTGTCTGTATCCTGAAACAAAGTTTAATCAGAAATATAGTTATAGAACGAATAATCAATTCTCGGCTTGTATGGTACTTGGAAACTAAATTTAATATCGCCTTTTCAACGTGGGTTTCGTTATGGCCGTAGTATAAACGATCATCTGGTCAGACTGGAAACATTTATTTGCGACGCATTTATCAAGAAGGAACATTTAGTCGCGGTTTTGTTTGATTTAGAAAAGGTCTGTGACACAACATGGAAGTACGGGATACTGAATGACCTGCACGAGCTGGGTCCTAAAAGGCCGTCTGCCCGGTTTCATATCTAAAAAATTCTCAGACAGAGAATTCGAAGTACGAGTTGGCTTTACCATCTCAGATATGTACGAGCAAGAGATGGGTGTGCCACAGGGCAGTATTTTATTTGTAACGCTTATCAATATCAAAATTAATAGCATTACCAAGTGTTTGGTACCCGGTGTGGATTGCTCGTTTATACGTTGATGATTTTCTAATGTTATCGATCAAAGCACATGCATATAACTGAAGGACAACTAAATCAACCTATCAACAAGACTCAACATTTGACCAGTACTAACGGTTTCAAATTCACGAAATCAAAAATGGTATGTATTCGTTTCTGTCAGTTGCGAAGATATTACGATGAACCTCAACTCACTTTGGACGAAACACCTATTCCAGTTGTTGAGGAGACAAAGTTTTTAGACATTATCTTTAACAGAAAACTGACTTTTATTCCACACATTATGAACTTAAAAGCTAAATGCTTGAAATATCTAGTTCTACTTACAGTAGTAGCCACAGGGCAGTATTTTATGTAGCCCGTGAATGTGGTGCTGATAGAAAGGTTATCCTTAATTTATCTAGAACGTTTATCCGCTCCAAACTAGACTTTGGTTGCATTGTTTATGGTTCAGCTAGGAAAGTCATACTTGAAGGTGCTTGACCCAATTCATCATCAAGAAATAAGACTCGCTCTGGAAGCATTTAAGACATTCCTATATAAAAGCATTCTCGCTAAAGGTAATGAACCACCTTAATCACATCGTAGAGAAATGCATTCTGCACAGTATGCTCCCAAATTAAGATAAAATCCTCTCAACCCTGCATTTTAGGCTTTTTTCAACTCAATTACAAAATCTTGTACGAACAAAAACCCAACCAATATCATACCTTTCTTTGCCATTACAATATTATCCAGCCTTGACAGTAACAAAATTGATCTTTCTACAAATCAGAACAAGTTTGTCTCAAAACACTTCCCTGGCTCCTTAAATAAGCAAAACTACCTTCAACGTTATATGATGGTTCAAAAATGTATGAGACAAACCCTTCCACCTCCAGAACTCTTATAATGAACTCCTCACCGAATTTAGAAACTACACAAGCATTTATACTGACAGATCAAAGGATGAGGAAAAGGCTGCCGCAGCTTTCGTTAGTGGAAAACACACAAAAAAGTTCGCTTGCCACATGGAACATCAATTTTATTTCTGCCGAAATCAGAGCAATGGTACTCGCCCTGCAATATATCAAAATCAAACTTATATTAAACAACATTATCTCTGACTCACTATCAGTACTTTTGTCACTACACAATATAAAACTGGAGAACCCATTAATAGCCAATCTCTTCATCAAAAATACTTAACGGAGTACCTTCCACAATATAGTATATAGCCATATAGGTAATAAAGGTAATTTTTGTATCTTTCGGTGTATAGTGGTTTTAAGTGTATTTCATTCAGTCTTACTTGTGCTTTTCTTAAATTTTATTGGAATTAAAAACTGTCACTTTATATATTTGGACTACAGAAAACGTTTTATAGACGGTCCAAATCACCCATGAATTGTTTATGTTCTGAAATACACTTCATGTGTTATAAACGTGTTTCACACATGTCAATCACGCTGTTCGATTAACAAATTAGCATGGGTAACATAATCACAATCGTTGAATCGTTTACGTCCGCCATTTTCCTCTGAGACGAGAACTATCGTGATATTAAATTGACCATCGTGAATACTGAAAACAATAGATAGATTTCACGTGACGTCAGCAAACAAAGGTCATTAGGTTATCCACCATCTTGTAGGTCAAGCTTATCGATGTTTATACCTGTGCTGTCATTCTGAGTATTTAAATCGCCTGAAGCCGTACAATCACAATACAAATGGTTAATACGTGTGTAATATTTGGATGTCACAATAGAGCAGACAAAGGACAAGTTAAAAGATCATACCACGCAATCCCAAAGGTTATTGTAAACCAGGGAGAACAGACAAAAACATTATCCACGAAGCGACGAGAGGAATGGATTGCAAGGATCGGCAGGAAAGACTGGACACCGTCGCAGTATTCAAAAGTCTGTTCCGATCATTTTGTTACAGGTAAGAGAATTTTACTTATTACAACTTGTGTTATTGCATTAACAAAGAGTTTGTTCTCGTGGAAAAGGAAAAAAAAAGGGGGTGGGGGTGGGGGCTTGGTTTGCATACTGTACGTGTAGCTAAACGTGGAAGCGCCTTGTTCTTTCATTGACAACCAGGACGGCTGATCGTTGAAATTTATTGTATTGTTTTATTTGATTAACTATGGCATTTATTTTCTCTTCATAACACATTATTCCCAATGATATTTAGGAGCACATGATTTATTTTGCAGGGAAACCCTCTGCCTTGTATGACGTTTCTCATCCAGACTGGTCTCCTTCTCTACTGTTAAAACCAGAAAAGCCACAGAAATCAACAACAGAAGATTGCACGGATTCAATGACAAGGTTATTTTTGACAAGATTCACTCTTAAGATATATGTAAATGTTTGTGTAGCTAGCCTACATGTACAAAGCAATAACACTAAATGTACATGTACCTCAATGTTTTTCTGTCTCGTATGAAACAGAAGTAGAAGTCTAAACAATTACATTATTTGTGAAGTTTTTGTCTTTATTTTAGTAAGATGATTTCCCAGCATCTTAACATCACAGGCCATGACTGTACTGTACAGCAAGGAGTACCATATATGCATTAACGTCCAATTAAAAAACTTTCATGAGAAGAACAGTAACCAAATCGCTCTTTACTCACTTAAAAGATTGCATGTTTATTTCAGTATTTCCATGTATGTACCCAATCACCATATATCCCCTTCATTGAATATATATTTTGTGGTATTTTTTCAGGTACAACAGGATGCAACAAAGAGCCATTAAAAAGAAGGAGCATGTTATTGCTGAAGCCCTACTTGATCTGCATAATCTCTTCAGTGATCAAAATATGCAAGATGAAAACAATGAGTCACAACGGTACCCCTTCAGATTACTAGGAAAACTTGAGAATCCAAAAGTCTTGCTTGATCATCCGGTTGATGCTGCTGTTACAAGAAAAGACGAGGGGCAACCTGAAGTAACAGCGGAAAACATTAGGACTGAATTGCAAAGATTAACAACAGAAAATATAGAACTGAAGACAAAATTAAATGATTTTAAATATTCACCAGAGTCATTTGAGGGCAAAGAGGAAAAGGTTAGGTACCTTACAGGTCTTCCTGGATTTATTACACTAATGAAAGTGTTTCAATTATTGGAACCATTTATTGCGGAGAGTAGCCGAAGCCCTTTGTCCAAGTTTGAAAAGTATATTCTTGTTCTAATGCGCTTAAGACTAAATTTGTCTGTTCAGGACTTGGCATACAGATTTAATGTTTCCAAGGCAACTGTCTCCAGGACTTTTATCAATGTTATACATGTCATGAATGAAAGAATGAAGGGGTTTATATTGTGGCCAGATAGAGAACAACTGTGCATGACTATGCCCATGGAATTTCGTAAACATTTTGGACTTAAAGTTGCCATCATTATTGATTGCTTTGATATTTTCATTGAAAGGCCATCTAACCTTTTAGCCAGAGCAGAAACCTGGTCTAATTATAAACACCATAACACAGTGAAATTTTTAATCGGAGTTGCACCACAAGGCACAGTTTCATTTTTGTCAAAAGCATGGGGTGGACGATCGAGTGACAAAAAAATAACTGAAAATTGTGGAATTTTAAATAAACTTTTGCCAGGTGATTTAATTCTTGCTGACAGAGGATTTGACATTGCCGAAAGTGTAGGACTTATGTGTGCAGAGATAAAAATTCCATCTTTTACCAAGGGCAAAAAACAGCTGTCTCCATTAGAGGTTGAGTCTACTAGAAAAATTGCTCATGTGCGAATTCATGTTGAAAGGGTTATAGGACTTGTGCGTAACAAGTACACAATTCTACAAGACACTTTGCCAATTGATTTTTTGCTTTCCAGTGAAGGACAAGATCCATTGATTAATGAAATTGTTTGTGTTTGTTGTGCATTAACCAATTTATGTGAGTCTGTTGTTCCATTTGATTAAAATATGCACTTATTTTTAGTTTGTTTACTTTCTGTAACAATCTCACTCTATATATAACGATTGTAGAATGGGACATTTCAAGAAATGTCTACCCTTCAGTAGCACCACAGTTCAAGTCAAACACAGACTACACCAAGTACATTTGGTAATATGACTATGTTTTAACCTTGAAATACTATTATTGTCGAGTATAGGTTGGTTATAAATAGGCTTTTCACACGTCAGTTGATAGAAATAATTGTAAAAATTGCAAGTAGAAATAAACAATTTATTTTATTTTTTTTCTGCAAGATGGACATATCCATGCACCTTTAGGAACTCTTTTGATTTTCAAACATTTAAAATGAAACCACATATATGGACAGTTCTCATCATCACATCCAATAACATCATCCTTATCAGGATTGTAAAGGGTTTGACATATGCAAATTAAAATATTTTGATCAGTTGTTCCACATGCACCAGCGATGTCCCCAACTGAAGAATTTGAAGCACATGATAAGGTGTTGTAGTCAACAGGAACAACAGTTTTATCACTAATAATCGGTCTTGAATAAAATTTTCCAATCAGTTCTGGCAGAATTGCACTTTCAAAAAACTGTTTCGATTGCATCAACATGTTTTGACAAAATTCATTGTCAACTGGAATTCTTTCACAGTGAAAATCTTTTTCTGTCCATACAATAAAGTCACAAAACTCATTTTCACATACTAACAGATGACACTGTACTTGGTAATAATACTGGTGCTTCCTTTTTAGTCTTAATTGTCCTCCAAAAGTTTCCAAACATTCAAATGAATCATCAATTTTTGAATCTTTTTTGCAGAACGAGCATTTGATTTCAATGCATACATCCCCGCAACAGTCACAAGAACCTAACCCATCAGGTGATGCACCAAGATGAGGATACTTTTTGTTTAAAACAAGTCCATTTTCTTTAACAAAGAAATTTTCATGTTCTTTCCTCATCATGTCTATATATTGTTTCCGTGCTTCTTTTTCATGATCACATCCAAATCTGGTTGCTTTTGTATTTAATTTTACCGTGTCTTGGTAGCAAATTGTCTTAATTAAACTTTGGGGTGGCTTTTCATTTGAAGCACGACAAACAGCTTTTATGCGAGAAGCTGTTATCCGTCCAATTCTAAATCGGTGCCATTCTCTGCTATTGGCCTGGTTTCTCGTTTCTAATTCAACATTTCTCACTTCTTCATCATTAAGAGTTAATGTTTTGAAGACTTCTCTGCAATGTTCTAACAAATGATCCTTGTCTGCTGTCACAAAATTCTCATCACGTAATTCTGACAACACCAAAGGAAACTTCTTATCCAATGATTTGGGTACATAGTGGTGTGCATAACCAGGGACAAGTGAAAGTAATGCAGGTTTTGTCCCAGAACAGTGCAAGCCTTCAAAAAAGTCTGCCAATTCATTAACACTTGGAGGTGGAATATTAGGAGCATTTTTTACAGCCTTTACATTTAATGGCGTATTACTGATTGAGGCATCTAAACGTTTCTTCTTAGATTTTGCAGAAGTAAAGTCTATCTCTTCCACAGGTTTTCCTTCAACTTTCTGAATAGTCGAAGGTAGCCAATACGCCTTCTCTTGTGTCACTGTTTGTGATTTCCGCAGCTTAACTGCTGCCTCCATAGCAAAAAGTAATGCACCTACATGGCTACAGCTCTCTGCTAGACCAGCCATACAATTACAGTGTGCACATAAAACAGTTCCATCAATTTCTGCAATCAACCAACAGTGGAGCGGGGTATCATTCATCCTTTGCGAGTGTCTCACTTTTCCGGACACCAAACACTTCGAATTTATGGTCAAGTTGCTCATCTCCTTCACCCATCCAGATACAAAATAATTATAGGACTCCAGTGATTTGTACGCTTTCATGTCACTTAAAGTATAAGCACTTTGCGTGTTGACAAGATAGTTAACAATATCCGGATATTGAATGTCGGGGCATTTGTTTACATCAGTTGACCATTCTGCTTTCGGAATTTCGTATGGATCTTTGTTGTCAATCAGTCTTATTTTGTCCATATACCTAGCTTTACTAATCGGATCTAGGGTGTCGACATACCTTGGTTTCGAAGGTAAGACCTTGGACTTTTCATTCATATTTAAATCTTAGTACAAAGCGACACAGGTAAACAAAGGAACGCTTCGCTTGTGTGACCTACAAGATGGTGGATGTGTAGGGAAATCCCCGGATTAGTGACGTCAGTGAGAACTATGTATTGCAATGGTACTGCTATGCCGTTACTTCGTGTATCTTTCGATCAGCTGATTCTAGCGACTGCACGTTGTTGTGGTCGAGCGTAGCCATTTTGAGATGTACCCTCGTACATTGATAGGCTCGTTACCCATTCGCGTATTTTGTACAACACACGATTTTAATATTAAAGTACCTGAACCAAACATTCGAAGATGAGAATAATATATTCCGATAGATTTGTCATGACTGATTATATTATCTTACATTATGTTAAATTAGGAGAATTCAAACATGGAGTTGTGTGTACTTCTGTCGTGACATCATGTCCCGCCCGCATGGTCGATTTGGATTGGCCGATCAATTGCAATACCCACCAATCCATGCTTTGTTTACCAGAATGTTTACACGTGCCAAACTTGTATATAAGGAGCGTTGCTGCTCCAAATCGGCACCAGAAAGGGTTAGGGCAGATAGGAATAGAAAGAAATAGGCAGAAGACAGGTATCAAAAGGACTGGTGAAGCTTGATAGCTAGAATAAGGATTAGTAAATCAAGAGAGAAAAATGAGAGAGGTAATTGTTTAAAGAGAAAAGAATTATTGTATGACATTTAGAAAAGTAATTTGGAACTTAGATTTTAAAGTACAAGTTCTCATAAGCAGACGAAATTTCTACACCCGAATTTTAGAACCCAAAGTAGAATTCTGAAATTCAGATCTTATAAATTTAAAAGAATATAATATGTCTACTAAATAAATTTTTAACACTCATGCATGGTTTTAGAAATTTATGAAGTGTTTTTAGATAATCGAGATATGTCCACTATGGTTCTATTTACTGATATATTTCACTACGTACAAATTGAATATGTAATCTGGTAAAAAGGATGTAAATCGTTTAACAAATGAGAAATGATTGAATAAATATGTCCTGATTTTTTAATCTTTCTATATTGTTGTTTTATCTCTAATGCTTGAGTCAGACGAACCCTTGTAGCTTCAGGGTCTGAAAATGATAGCTCAAACCCCGGAATAATTTTCCAGACCCCTTGAGGTTACAGATTTGGTAGTCTGATGTGGGATCAAAATGATAAAAAAAAAAAAAGAAATATAACACCATAACGCAGTTCTTAAATTTTATTAAGAAAATCTTATCTTTTTGAAAATCTGGTAGAGATGATCTTCCTGTAAAAAGAAAACAAAATAAATTAAATAAAAATCTGACTCCACCAATAGTTGATAAAATATATACAAACAGTTTAAAAATGGAGGAAAATGATCATTTATTACGTTTGGAAGATATGAATATGAGATCTGGATCAGGAAATGAAACTGAAATTGTGCCAAGTGAAGTTGATGATAACAGTGATGGAATAAGATCAAGAGATTCAAGTCCCTATGGTAAACTGGAGAGTAATTTAGAGAAACAAATGACAAGTTTAGCTACAGAAGTTAAAGATACAGTACTCAACCTAGCAGATCACACAAAATCTACATTTGAACATTTTGAATCAAAATTGCTAAATCTACAGAAAAAGTTACATCTGAATGAAAATAGAAATGAAAATTCCAGAACAAGAGAAATAGAAAACCTCAGCTTTCAAAGTAACAGTGAAATCAGAAGTAGTAAAGAACACACACATGCTCATGAGAAAATTGGAAACAAACAGTCTAGAACCTCAGCTATATGATGGTCAGACTGACATATATGAATATTTTTAATTCAATATTATTGCAGAACTTAATGACTGGGATTATCATTCAAAGTCATTGTATTTAGCTAGCAGTCTCACTGGTACTGCTCGCTCCTTGCTAAATGAAATTGAACCAGAGCAAGGAAAGATTACTACAGTCTGGTAAAAGTGTTAAAATCCAGATTTGGTACTCTAAATAAAGCTGAAATATACAGGATTCAACTTAAATCTAGAGTTCGAGAAAAGGAGAATCAATTTCTGAATTGGCACAAAACATCAAGAAACTGACCAGACAGGCATATCCTAATTCAGCTGGTGACATTATTGAAATTTTAGCCCTGGATTATTTTATTGATGCCTTGCTAGACTCTGAAACCAGACTAAGACTAAGAGAATGTGGTCCTAAAACACTAAATGAGGCTGAAACCATAGCTGTTAAAATGGAAGCTCACAAACTAGCTGATAAACAGAGACGGAAAAATGTGAACTCTGTCTGAATTAGAAACTGTACCTAATGAAGGCAAGCTAGATAAAATTGTACAAAGGCTTGAACAATTGTCTGATAAAGTATAAAAATTGCAATCAGAAACAGAAAAGAATGAGTACAAAAACTGGAATAGAAAACAAGTAGATAGGAAGGAAAATGTCAGAAGAAATGTTTGCCAAAGAGATTACAATGGAAAATGGTTTCAGAACTTTTCAAACAGTACTGACAGAAAAAAATTCTTGAACAGAGAGATAGAAATCAAAATCAAAAGTACAAGCCAAACTATAGTTTTAGAAACAAATGGAAAAATAATGACAGACAGATCAGTGGTCAGGGAAACATGAATGGGTCAAGCTTGGGGACCGAAGCGCGACTAAAGAAAGAATGGTTCAAAGTGATCAAACTAAACAATCTAGGGATTGATACAGGATATTTTGTAAATGTTAAAATAAATGGAAATTGCATTTCTTTGTTGTGTGACACTGGAGCAAATGTTACAATTCTAAGTAATAAGGTAGTAAAATCTTGGTCAGAAAACTCACAACCAGAGGTGACTCCCGTAAAAAGTATGCTTTTAACTGCAACAGGCGAAAGCCAACCTTTTGATGGTAAAGCAGAGGTAGAAATTATGTTAGGTTCTCATACTTTCACACATGAAGTATTGTTAGCAGACATACAACAAGATGGCATACTTGGTATTGATTTCTTAAAGAAACACCAGTGTGACCCTATTATTAGTAAAGGTTATTTAAATGTAAAAGGAGAAAAAGTACCATGCATTATGAAATCAGATGAAAAGAAAACTGTGTGCTGTAGAATCGCTTTAACTGAAAATGTTGTGATATTGCCTGAATCTGAAGTAACTGTAAATGGCAGACCAATTGACCTGTATGATAAGGACACAATAGGCTTAACTGAACCATTCTCAAAATTTGTGTAGAAAACTGGTCTACTAGTAGCAAAAGTTTTAGTACATCCTAAAAATGGATACATTCCTCTCAGAATAGCAAATTTAGGAGAAAAACCAGTTCAATTGTATAAAAATACTGTTACTGCAGAATTGCAACCAGTACAAGTTGTAAACAGTACACCTGCTGGTACAATAAACCAAAAAGGGGGTAGTGTTCAACAATTACCAGAACATTTAACAGAAATCTTCAAGACAGTAAGATCTTCAAAAAATCTGGATAAGGAACAAACAGAACAGTAAAAACAATTTTTGATAAAACATAAGAATATCTTTTATGCATCATCAAGTGATATAGGTCATTCAACCTTGATAAAACATCAAATTGATAAAGAGATGTAATACCTGTTAAAAAGTATCCGTACCGAATACCACTTGCTAAAAGACAAGTTGCAGAGAACGAAATTAAAAAGATGGCAGAAGATGGAATAATAGAAAAATGTCCACAAAGCCCTTGGAATGCTCCCATTGTAATGGTGACCAAATCTGATGGTTCTGTAAAGTTCTGTTGTGATTTTCGAGGATTGAATGATGTTACTGTCAAAGATTCTCAACCATTACCTAGAATAGATGATAGTTTAGATGCTTTAGCAGGATCAAAATGGTGTTCTTGTCTGAATATGAAATTAGGTTATTGGCAAGTAGCAATTGATGAAAAAGATAGACATAAAACTGCATTCTCCATACCAGGAGGGGAACAATGGCAATGATGAAGATTAGCATTTGGTCTCTGCAATGCACCTGCGACTATTACTCGTCTTGTCCAGATGGCATTTTCAGGTCTCTTGTGGAAAATGGTCATTTTGTACCTTGATAATATCATCTGCTATTCAAAAACCTTTGAAGAACACTTCACTAATTTGGAAATAGTTTTTCAAAGACTGAAAAATGCCAATTTGAAATTGAATCCGAAGAAATGCAATTTGTTTCAAAAAGGTCACATTTTTAGGTCATACTAAAAGTGAATCTGGTGTAGGCACAAGTACAGATAAAATCACAGCAGTAAGAGACTGGCCAACCCCTAAAAATGTAAAAGAAGCTAGAAGCTTCATTTCTTTGGCAAGTTATTACAGATCGTATGTGTATCAGTTTGCAACTTTGGCAAAACCTATACCGTACATGAATTGTCTGAAAAGGGTAGAAAATACGTATGGACTGAGAAATGTGAGCAGTCCTTCAAGGACATAAAACATGCACTGATAAATGCGCCAATCTTCGCATTCCCTACTGAAAATGATGTATTTATTTTAGATTGTGATGCCTCAAATGTTGGTCAAGGAGCAGTACTCTCCCAAATCCAAAATGGAAAAGAAAAAGTAATTAGCTACTTTAGTAAACGTTTCTCAAAAACTGAAAGAAAATATTGTGTCACAAGATGTGAACTTCTTGCAGTGGTAAATGCAGTCAAACATTTTCATCACTATCTTTATGGAAAGAAGTTCACAGTGAGGATTGATCATGACAGTCTGAAATGGCAGATAAATTTCAAAATGGTAGAAGGTCAGTTAGCTAGGTGGTTGACTTTTCTAGCTACCTTTGATTTTGAGATTATACACAGAGCTGGCAGACTGCACTCTAATGCAGATGCTTTATAAAGGCGTCCATGTGTAGAAATGAACTGTACCTATTGTGAAAGAGTTGAAAATCATGCTGAAAGTGAATCAAATAAAGAACTGGTAGCTTGTATTTCTAAGCTCCCAAATCAAATAGGTTCTGTGTCTATTCCATCCCATGTAAATTTCAAGAACAAAGAGACCAATATAGAGTTATATAAAAGTGATATTTTCATATCACTCATCACAATATTTTTACTATGCCTATTCCCCATAGAACCAATATATATTATTTGCTTCATTCTGACTATGTGTTCTGTGGTATTTAGATACTCTTAATGACTATACTCTAGTGAGAAATCTGTCAGAGATTCCACATGGTGAAAAACCAAGTGTATTGAGAGAAAACTAATCACATGGAGGGTGTAAGTGATAAACTCTGTTATGTTACAAGAGAGGTTAGGAAGAAACTCCCATCTCCTGACAGTAGCATTAGTACAGAGACAAATAGTAATTATCAATCAAAAGATGACACGGACAATTTGGATATGTCCAAATTACCCCATTTACAAAATGATGATACAGTTCTGAAAGTGGTGAAGAGGATGGTGACAAGTAAAAAGAAATATGAATGGTCAGATATTTCACATTACTGTCCTGAAATAACATACTACTGGAAACAGGTTGATTCATTTGTAGTAGAAAATGATATCCTGTATAGGAAATGGGGAAAGTGATGATGGAATGACAATCACCATGAAAATTGTTGTCCCAGAAAGCTTAAAAAGCTGTGTACTTACACAGTCACATAACAGTGTCACAGCTGCACACTTAGGAGTTGCAAAGACTCTGCAGAAAGTGTGACAGAGATTCTTTTGGTATGGACTGAACAAAGATGTTGAAAACTGGTGCAAGAAATGTGATGTGTGTGCCAGTAGAAAATCTTCCCTTAGAAGACCAAAAGCACCCATGAAAACCTACAATGTAAGTGCTCCTATGGAAAGGGTGACTATTGATTTTATTGGTCCACTTTCCAGGACCAAACAGGGAAATGAATACATAATGGTCATAGGTGACTATTTTACCAAATGGACAGAGGCATAACCTGTAGAAAAGATTGATGCTAAAACCACAGCAAAAGAACTGATTGATAATTTTGTCACAAGATTTGGAATTCCTCTTCTTATTCACACAGATCAAGGTAAAAACTTTGAATCAGAACTTTTCAAAGAGATCTGTATAATATTAGGAATTGAGAAAACACGAACTTCTATTGCCAGACCTCAAAGTGATGGCATGATAGAGAGAGAGCTAACAGAACTATTTATAACATGCCTTCAGCATTTGTGTCCTCACATCAAGATAATTAGGATGAAATCTTACCTTTGGTCATGATGGCATACAGATCATCTGTACATGAATCAACTGGAATAACTCCCAGCATGATGACATTTGGTAGAGAAATAGTTCTTCCCATTGACATGGTACATGGAAAACCGGAAATAAATGAGACTGATAATGAACACAGATACAGAAAAGAGTATGCAAATAATCTTGAATATAAGATTAAAAATGTACACGAGTTTGCAAGAAAAAGAATGAATCTGTCTAGCAAATGTATGAAAAGAAACTATGACACAAAAATAAATTTTAACAAATATAAAGAAGGTGATGCTGTTTGGTATTACAATCCAATCAGAAAAATTGGGTTAAGTAAAAAATTACAACGACCAAGGAAAGATCCCTATCAAATCCTGAAGAAAGTTAATGATGTATTTGAAAGAATAAAAGGAGGGCCTAAACAAAAAACCAAAAGCGGTCCACCATGACAAACTAAGGCTATATGAAGGTGCAAATATACCTCAATGGTTTACCAAACTATAGAGAAAAAAATAAATAACAAAAGACATTTGAATTGTTTCAGAAGAAAGTATATTGAGAAAAGTATTTAATACTGATTACGAATTAATGATTGATGTATAATAATTCCTATGAAATGAATATTGCTTGGAAAATGATGACATGAAAACAGATATTTAAAACTGAAACTGATGTTGAAAATATGAAAACTGGTTCCTGTTTTGGAGTGCTTTCTGAACTGTCTACGGTCTAGTGTGGATATTCATCAAGAATTTCTTCTTCCTGAGATCAATACTCTAAATGTGACATTCATAACTTTTCGGAAGGACAGCAATGGATTCAGGGATTATGCAACTTCAAGTGGATACAAGTGATTCAAGAACTATGAACTTCTGATATAAGTGTTACTTTAAATAGAACTCTTATTTATTAAGTTATAATATTGTCAATACAGATGACAATATTTATTGTGTATATGTGTATTTAAATTCTTTCATGTAGGTAAGCATGAAATATTGTATCAATAATATTGAATAATTTCAGTATAAACAAAAATGGTATCTCTAAATATGTATATAAATATATTTCATATTATTGTTATAAGTAATAATATGCTGTTAAATTCAACTCGAAGTTCTTTTAACTTATTGCATTTGAAATCATTGTTGCTGGATATGTCATGTAAAACAGAGAGAGAGAGAGAGAGAGAGAGAGAGATTGTCATGTACAAGGCACGACCTGTTCAGCTGTGTTTTCACATAATGTATTTTGGTTGCTCAATGTTAAACAGTTTAGCCTTTTGTAATGTAATGTAAATATAAAACAATATTAGAGTCAAAACCAGATTGAATTAATATTGAACGAAATCTCGTATTTGTTTGCAAAATGAACATGTTGTTAACGTGCATTTCGAGCTTAACTTACCGTATTTCCAAAAACTTTGTTTTCTTGTTATCGCTGAATTGGGGACCAATTCTTAGAAGGTGGGGGTAGAGCTTTGCCATTACTTCATGTATCTTTCGATCAGCTGATTCTAGCGACTGCACGTTGTTGTGGTCGAGCGTAGCCATTTTGAGATGTCCCCTCGTACATCGATATGCTCGTTACCCATTCGCGTATTTTGTACAACAATACAAGATATTAATATTAAAGTACCTACACAAACATTAGAAGATGAGAATAATAAATTCCGATAGATTTGTCATGACTGATTATATTCTCTTGCATTATGTTAACTTCGGAGAATTCAAACACGGAATTGTGTGTACTTCTGTCGTGACGTTATGTCCCGCCCGCATGGTGGATTTGGATTGGCCGATCGATTGCAATACCCACCAATCCATGCTTTGTTTACCAGAATGTTTACACGTGCCAAACTTGTATATAGGGAGCGTTGCTGCTCCAAATCGGCGCCAGATAGGGTTAGGGCAGATAGGAGTAGAAAGAAATAGGCAGAAGACAGGTAGAAAAAGGACTGGTGAAGGTTGATAGCTAGAATAAGGATTAGTAAATCAAGAGAGAAAAATGAGAGAGGTAATTGTTTAAAGAGAAAAGATTTATTGTATGAAATTTAGAAAAGTAATTTGGAACTTAGATTTTAAAGTACGAGTTCTCATAAGAAGACGAAATTTCTACAGCTGAATTTCAGAACCCAAAGTAAGATTCTGAAATTCAGATCTTATAAATTTAAAAGAATATAATATGTCCACTTAATAATTTTTTAACACACGGGCTTGGTTTTAGAAATTTATGAAGTGTATTTAGATAATCGAGATATGTCCACTATGGTTCTAATTACTAATATATTTCACTACGTACAAATTGAATATGTAATCTGGTAAACATGATGTAAATTGTTTAACAAATGAGAAATGATTGAATAAATATGTCCTGAATTTTTTAATCTCTATATTGTTGTTTTATCTCTAATGCTTGAGTCAGACGATCCCTTGTAGCTTCAGTTTCTGAAATGATAGCTCAAACCCCGGAATAATTTTCCAGACCCCTTCAGGTTACAGTACGTCCATTTTTCTACCGATAATAGTGAAAATGAGTTAATTGGTGCTTTGTAATTCTAACAATCCAGAGATGGATTTGTTCATTTATAGAAACGTGGACGGAACTTGAAAGTTGGATGAATAAACAATTATGGTTTCCTGCAACAAGACGATCTGAACACTAAGTGATGGCAATTACTACGTGTATTTATTTTTGTGAAAACGTATGTGGGAAAGCACGTCCCGTCAATAATATGAAGAAACGAAATAAGGAAACAGATATTACAAAATAATGATTAAATTCAAATGTGTCTAGAATATGGGCCAAGAAACCACTATCTTTGTGCGTTTTTAAGCGTATTTTTCTTCTTTAGGAAGCACTGGATCTCAATATGCATTATTTCAGAATAAAGAAAATGTATTTTTTAAATGTTGGTTTTCAAAAGAACAATGCTTCATAACCTAGATATTTCTGGCAGTTGAGTGCCAACATTCAGTCACTGAGTTGAAGGAGGGATGGGGAGTCCCGGATTACCCATTAGGCAGAGTAGGCAACTGCCTATGGGCCCCGCGACTTTTATGGGCCCCATCAGGGGCCCCCATGAGACCGTGACCGTGGGCCTGGGGCCCCAAAAGTTTGACTGCCTATGGGTCTCCACGGTGCTTAATCCGGCGCTGGGGATGGGGATAAAAAGTCATTAATAATGAAGAAATCATTTTTGATAGTTTTCTTTTCTAAGCATGCATCAACAATTCAAATTCCATCGCAAGAAGAGAGTAGAAATGAACAATTGTCATGTACCACAGTATACTTCTAAGCGGGAGGTGTTTACGATTTTTTAAATATATTTAATTACTTTATCTCTAGGGCAGCATAACCAGATCAATTAAAATTAATAAAAATACGACTGTCAACGAAACACAAATTTCTTTTAGGAGTGAATTTCCTTTTATAGTAATGTATGCTACACTTTAAATTGATTGTTTTAATTGACTCAACTAATAGGCTATTACCATACGAACAAGAAATAAATATATAAATATTGCATGCTGCAGTGTAATTTATGCAACTTGGTAATTTTACATTCTTAAGAACCGCTTTAATGTTGTGTATAAATTGGCCTGGGTTTGAACCCGCGACCTCCTGCATCTGAGGCAGACATTCTAACCACTAGGCCACTGGACTGGTCACTTCTTTGTATCCTAAGAACCGCTTTAATGGCCTTGTGGTTAGAGCGTCCGACGCGGAAACGTGAGGTCGTGGGTTTTATCAGCGGCCGAGTCATACTAATGACTTACACAAATGGTACTAACAGCTGCCTCGCTTGGCGCTCAACATTAAGTGGTTAGTGTTAGGACTGGTCAGCCTGGCCTCAGGATAATGTGATTGGGCGGGACATCATGCTACATGTCTGCGGCATGATGCCCTAGTGTTAGACATCACTAAAATCTGCCTCTTTGCAGACATCGTAGCGATATGACTGACAAATTGTTAAAGAATCGCTAAAAAAAAACAAAAAGACAACACACACACACACACATTCTTAAGAAATCATATCATTGTTAATAAACCTACAAATGAAATTAAAACACCTCTGCTATAACAGAAACCAACCTGAATGTTTGTCGGAGTTTAACAGGTGCTCATCTCAAGAGATTTGGTAGGCGGAACGATCTATCATAATCGCTTAAGGTTTGGCCAAAGGGTCAGTTATACTGGAGTGAGCACCTATTGAAAGCTGATGTTCAGGAATAACATTTGTGAAGCATTAGAAGGGACAATGAAGAGCTTGAATGCATTTAGTTAAATATTCACAAAGCAAAGTGCGCTTACACTTATTATTTATGTTGGTATATGTATTTATTTTAGTTACACTATTTCGAGTAAACGTCATACATAAATTTGATGAGATGGCTGAAACTTCCCCCCCCCCCCCATTAAAAATGAGACTATTGATCATGATGCTACGTGGCACGCAGGCTTTACCTTACAGTTGAAAACAAACGATGTCATTAGGCGTGTAGGTCTACCTAAAATATATCATAGATACACACCAGATATACGTAGTATCATAAAAACGAAATGTAATCCTTTTTTCAAAGAACGTTGGTAGCTAGATTACATTATTATAATTACAAATAGCTTAATTATTTAATACATTGCCGATTAAACAATCGATTTTGTCTAGTTTCTGAATGATTACATGAAATTTTCACAGTCGACATCATTTCCAATTTTGAAAGAAAGAAAGAAACCCTAATCAATGTACATGTGCATATGTTCTTCCCACTGTTGTCTTCACTTATTCAAACCACAGAGGTAAAATAGATATAAATAAAATGGTTACAGTTCCAACAATGTAAAAACGACGAATTACACAAAATCTTTGGTTTTAGTCCAGAAATATTATGATAGAAATGTTTTTAGATATGGTAAAGTGAATTACACAAAATCTTTGATTGTAGCCCAGAAATATTATGATAGACATGTTTAGATACGGTCAAGTGACTGGAGAGATTGGTGTTATGGTATGAATGAATGAATTAATGAAAAGAAAGAAGGAAAAAAGAAACAAGAAAGAAAGAAAAGAAAAAAGAAAGAAGATCAGAAAGAAAGAAAGAAAACAAAATAAAGAAAAAAGAATGAAAGTAAGAAAGAGATAAAATAATAAAGGAAGAAAAGATAAGAAAAGAAAGGAAAATGAATGAATGAATGAATGAGCTGACAATACTGTACATTTACGTAACATCAGAATAGTGATGGTTTTACAGAGCCAATTAAACGCGGAGCGCTCAATATATAAAAGCGATTAATTGCATTCAGAATGTTTTATGTGCACTGGAACTGTTTTGGTAAACTGGTAAAGGGATTGATTTTATTTTTAAATTAAGTAAACTGGTAGAATGAATGAGTGTTGTTATTGTTGTTGTAAGGTTTAACGCCATTTTTCAGCAGACGATAGGCTATACATGGATGGAAACCCCCAGAAAGAACCAACGACCCCACGAGAAGCTACTGGTATGTTTTTGAACCAACGCAGAGGTGACATGGCAATGATCTGCAACGGAGAGCGCTTTAAACCGCTCGGACACTCGGGGCCCCGGCAGAATAAATGAACGAATAAATTAATGAATAAACACTGACGTCGTTTAGGTAACCACATTAATATTAAAATATTACCGTTTTGATCATATTTGCAAACCAACTCTTCATTTGATGCATATTAGAAACAGAAAGTGGAAAAATTTTGTTTAATTTTCTCGTGATTTGACTTTTGTGTCATTTGACATAAGCTTTTAGTTAATCCCGTGTCCCAAAACAACACAAGACTTTGTGACACTAAGCTCAAATAGCTATTTTTATCTGCAGGGATAATTGATATCAATAAGATCATGTCGACTATTATCATAAGTAGTTACAAGTAAAATGTAATCAGCTAGAATTCACAACAATGGACCCAAATGTTGTTCCTAATCCTCAATTACATCACTGGAACATTAAGTTATTTGTATCTATTGAATGCTAGTATAACAAGGTTAACAAAACCCTTCTTGTCGCACTCATTGGCCCATTGACAAGAACTTACAGAATGGTATCAATATTCAAGAACTACAAAAGAGATTTACCGTAGTTCTGAAAATGAATAATATCGAAAGTAACTCTTGGTGCCACGAGGTATCGAATGTCTTTGCGCATAAAAAGACAGCAAAATGATAAGAACATATATTTACGTTATATTGTACTGATTTCAACTGCGCGAAACTAGCTGTTGTGATACAAAAAAAGTTTACCGCCATAATTCAAGGAATTTATCTTATATTATTATATATGTAAAAATGCATAACATTGTAGAAGTTCCAGTGTAGCTAAGTTTCAGTTTTTTGTATTCCTAGGAAATAAATTATTTGTTGAAGTCTACAAAGGTTGTTGCGTCTCACTTTTTTCAATTATTTCTTTTAAGACTATACAGTCATAGTGATTTCAAGACGTCCCTTGATGAAATCAAGTTAGACGCTTTAGAAATGATTCTCATATACAGCTGACAGGTATTCCTTAGCTCATGAAGTTGCTTTGACAATCAATCTTGCACTCGGCAGTTTAATGTTAAAAACAAGCAAACACACACACACACACACACACACACACACACACACACACACACGCGCGCGCGCGCGCGCGGCAGTTTTCTGGTAAAACAAAAACTATTTCAATCTAATGCGAGCACTTCGAAACTGGAAACTTTCACACGTTTAGATATAAAGTGTATGTTAGGACTGATCAGAAACATTCCTATTTCTTACTGTGTGTACCTAGCGTTAGAAGAATGGACAATTTATTTCTGATTGCTACAAATTACAAAATAAGCAACATTATTCTAGACAGCGCTATTTCTAATACTCTTATTTCTAACAGAGAAGGTCAAGTTAATGCCAAATTGTACATACATTTTTTTTCCAGCCGAAATTAGAGTAATCGTTTTCGCTCTGCAGTCTATCAAAAACAAACGTATTTTAAACAGCATTGTCTTCTTTGACTCACTATCGGTACTTCAGTCACTACACAATAGAAAACTAGAGAACCCATTAATAGCCAAACTACTCGTCCAAAATGCTGAGCTTAATTAGTTCTTCCCACAATATAGTATAATGTTGGTTACCTAGTCATATTGGTATTAAAGGTAACGAAAAAGCAGATATCGCTGCTAAAATGGCCCTATCCCAAGAACAGTCTGATTTTAAAACACCGTATACTGATTTTTTACCTAGTACCAACGAGTCCTTACGTTAGAAGTGGCAGCAATGATGAAGTGAATAACAAACTTCATGCCATCAAACTAACCCTAGGAGAATGGACTTCTTCCTACACAACCATCCGTCGGGAAGAGATCCTATGTATATAACCCACTCTCGAATACTAAAAGGCCAAGACCCGCCAGAGTACGTTTCTTGTAATGAGTCATTCACTTTTAAGCATTTCATGAAATAGTGCTTTGACCTGCATTCTACGCGCGATCAGCATTATAATGTGCATGACCAAAAGGTAGTTTTTGATACAATAAACATCACCTGTATTATAGAATTCCCGAAGAAAGTAACATTGCTTTGAAGCTATAACTTTTATGCCATCACATAGAGGATTTTTATGTAATCTATATACCGTCCCATATTTTCAACTCCTTTTGATCTGTCGGCATTAACATACGCCATTATCATCCCTCGTTGATCGGGAAGCTTCATTTTTTACCGTTACAATTGTACCGTTTTACTTTCAACAATTTGGCTTTGATATCGCTGGTTGATATAAAACCTTTATTAAGTTTTAAACGATCATAAATATAACGTATTGTATGTATGTGGCTAAATAGCTGAACATTGCTGGTGCGCCGTTTAAGATAATCAGTCAATAAACCATGTATTGAAATGCAGACTTGGTGCATGAGCACAACCTTCTTGAGCCGTCAAAGTATGTAAGTCTGCTAAACGAGACATCTGCATGAGAAACGTCAGCTACAGAAGGCCTGTTGAAACGACAGCATTAAAGCTACGAATACAGCCTTCAATAACATCAAGAGGATATAGTGATATAGCTGACAAGTCGAACTAGGATACTGCGAAACCAATCTATGGGGAAGTCATCAAGAAAAAACACCAATATCGACCGTTGACAGCGCCACACTGCATATTTGAGTAAGAAACGACGTTGTCAAGTGGCAAAGCACATGTAGCTTTAACAGCAGAAGTCTACAAAGCCGAATGCTCTCACACGGCACAAACATTGCCCGAACTCTTCCAGCCATGTGAACACGATGAACTATACCCCAAGCGTACACATGTTCATCCACAGTCTTTTTGTACAAGCGGAAAAGCATCCGAATATACTGCGACAATAATTATAACATCTCCTAGCTGTCAATAGTCGAAACAATACAAGCCAAAATTGTGATGAATCGCCTTGGAATTTGGCACGCGACGTTCAAATGTATGGGAACGCAGAGGCATCACCCTATAAGCGAAACACAAGTACTACAAAGCCATTGTATTGACAACCAAGATGCGAAACCTGGATGATGTACAGAAACTATGCCAAGAAGATGAACGGGCTGCCTGAGCAAATTCACGAGGATAGAATGGCATGCCTGGGATTCTCTCATGGACAGACATCTTACGTATCCACACAGCTGGTCAATCACAGATAACAAATGAAGAAGAAAATACATACAGACAAAGACCGAAAACGAATCCATACATTTAAGTACAATTGATTTCTACTGCGTTATAACTAGTTTTCTTTTTTTTTTAAAGTGCACATTGCAGTGAACAAAAGTATACAAAGCAGTAAAGTGGATATAGTTATGCGATTTGATGAACAATGTTGTACATGACAGTAAAGCAGAAGACCAGAGTATGTATGTATGTATGTATGTATGTATGTATGTATGTATGTATGTATGTATGTATGTATGTATGTACATCGGTCTGTCTGCCTGCCGCCATAATTCAAGGAATTTATCTTATATTATTATTTATGTAAAAATGCATAACATTGTAGAAGTTCCAGTGTAGCACGGTTACAGTATTGTATATTCCTAGGAAATAAATTATTTGTTGAAGTCCACAAAGGTTGTTGCGTCTCACTTTTTCAATTACTTCTTTAAAGACTATAGAGTCATAGTGATTGCAAGACTTCCCTTGATGAAATCAAGTTAGACACTTTAGAAATGCTTCTCATATACAGCTGACAAATATTCCTTAGCTTATAAAGTTGCTTTGACAATCAGTCTAGCACTCGGCAGTCTAATGTTAAAAGAAACCAACAAATAAACACAGAGAGAGAGAGAGAGAGAGAGAGAGAGAGAGAGAGAGAGAGAGAGAGAAAAATCATAAGAACCTATATTTACGTTATATGGTACTGATTTTAACTGCGAGAAACTAGCTGTTGTGATAGGGAAGGAGTTTGCCGCCACTATTCAAGGAATGTATTTTATATTATTATACATGTAAAAAATGCATAACGTTGTAGAAGTTCCAGTAGCACGGTTACAGTTACAACTAAAATTGTAGAGTAATTCAAGTTGTAATATTGTTGTTGTTCTAGGGCTTTACGCTATTTTCAGCACACGAGAGGCTATACATGGCGGCCAGTATTAATGGTGGAGAAAGAACCTTGGAAAACCTCCAGAAAGAAACACCGACATACGAGAAGCTATTGGCGTGCTTTCTCACATACTCACCTTGGCCGAATCTGAGACTCGAACAGACAGAGACACGCAGACAGAGATGAGATGCCAGTGATCCGTATCGGAGAGCGCTTTTGACCACTTTACTAGTCAGGGCCCCGTAATATGTAATCAACGCCATCTGTTGTCATAATGGGCAATTACTGTAATGACTGATTATGAGAATCCATTGATCGCTGAACCTGCCACGAGTCCAGTATATTGCAGATTCTATGCTTTTAAGGCATAGCCACGGAACCAAACACTCCTAGAATTACAGACACAAGTGTTAATGATTAAAGTTCTGAATAAACCTTAATGGAAATCAAAATAATTAAATCCAAAGATGGAAGTGTTGATGTACGTGTCTGAACCTCTGTCGTGATGATTGCAAACATTCTTTTGTTATATCTCAATAATAGAGCCCAACTATGATTTATTTTCAGTCACTTTATCTAGTGTGATCGTTGAGGCACTGTGCTGTTGAACATCTGACCAGTTTCATCCATTTGTCTCCATCATGTGCCAATACCTGTGTCTCCACAAAACTTGTCCTGGTCCATTCTGTGATATGTGGTATTTCATTCGCAATAGCGTTCAGTTCATTTGTTACGTTTTAATTTTGTATTCCTAGGTAAAAAAAAATATTTGTTGAAGTTTACAAAGGTTGTTGCGTCTCACTCTTTTCAATTACTAGTTTTAAGGCCATAGCGATGACAAGACTTCACTTGATGAAATCCAGTTAGAAATTTTGGAAAATGCTTCTCATATACAGCTGACAAGTATTCCTTAGCTCATAAAGTTGCTTTGACAATCAATTTTCCACTTGGCAGTCTAATGTTAAACACACACACACACACACACACACACACACACACACACACACGGCAGTCTTCTGGTTAAAAAGAAAAACTACGACAGTCTTCTGGTAAAAAAAAAACTACTGTAGTCTTCTGGTAAAAAAACAAAAAACTATTTCAATCTAATACGGGCACTTCGAAACTGGAAACTTTCACAACGTTTAGATATAAACTTTATGTTAGGATTGATCAGAAACATTTCTATATCTTACTGTGTGTACCTAGCGCAAGAAGAACGGGAACTATATTTCTGATTGCTACAAATTGCAAAATAAGCAACATATTTAATACAGCGCTATTTCGAATGCTCATATTTCTAAGAGATAATGTCCAAGTCATGCATTGAAAGCAATACATTTATTGGGTCGAACAAACCCCAGTCTGATTTTATTATGGAGAATTAAGAACCATTATGAATCATATCAGTTATTAGTGATTTTGCCAATGCTATCTCCTTTAAATTTTGTACAGGACACGTGAGCTTTGCAGTCTTTTGCTTTCATGTACGTTGCCTTTCTGTGAGAAGCCTTCTTCTAATTAGAGTATTTGTTTTGTATTTATGGAGTAGAGTGAGCCTTTTTATGTTTCTGTCATTTGGGTGAATTTATCATCAGACTTAGTTTCAGGACCCGTGACAGCAGGAATAGTGTTATCTTTCACCATCAAGGGTATTCATTTTTTTTTTACTAGGTAATGTCCTAGCTAGAGATCAGGTTGTAGTTAATCCGCTAAAAACTAAGAAGTCTTGATTGGATCAGAAAACCGATCTATCTTAAATATAAATCCTTGAGTCATACATAACTTATGCAGTTACTTGAGTTATGGCTAGAAAGCTGGAGAACGACGTTGATCAGGAAAGTATTCCTTGAGATGACATATATTGGTCAGGCTTTTGAGGAGGTCACTTTAACACCTTGTTTGGATAAATCAAATGATATTTATCTGAGGGATCCTCTTTAACTGCTTCTCTATTATAATCAGGGTGACAAGCTAAATTACTTGGCGTTGATCAGGAGAAAGATCTGAGATCTCTAGTTTGTTTCAAAGGGCAATAAGGTAAAAAAAATCCACAGAAGTACCTGCTTGCTATTTTGTTACAATGAAATCGCTATGATAAAATAGAAACCACCTGCGGTACATGTTGGTGACGAGTGGTCAGTATTCAGATGTAGTTCCACCAAAGTCGTATATACAGGAAATTCTTAGTTTAGCCACTGAAATTCCTTTGGCTGGTCATTTAGGGATCAATACGACTTATTAAAAGATCTTGGATCATTTGTCAAAGATTAAAAGTGATATTTGTAAATATTGCAGATCATGTCACACATACAATCTATTCTTGCCATTGAAGAACCATTCAGCGAATAAATGTTGACTTGCAATATCCCTTACCTAAAATCAAGTCAGACAAACAATAACAGTACTCATCACAAATAGAGGCCGACCGAAATTCGGTTTCGGTTTCGGTTTCGGCGCCGAAAGTTGGCAAATGACCACTTTCGGCATAGTTTCGGTTTCGGCCGAAGCCAAAAAGTTAGTTTTCGGTTTGCTTTCGGTTTCGGCCGAAACTGACATTGTCTATCGGTCATCATCCGAAGATCTATTTTAACTTTCAGAATGCAACGCTAGTGCTGCGTCTATTACTCTGTTTGTCGGCTGGTCAGTCGGCGCTAGGCAATTTGACATTTAGCGAAGTTCCCTTAATGCAGGCTCTGAATGATTACTTCTGTATTCGTTTTTAATTAGTGTGATATTGCATCATGACACAGGCCTGTTTAATAAATCTTGTGTTCGGCAACTTCGGTTTATCTTTAGGTTTCGGTTTCGGTTTCGGCCGAAGGTGTAGGTAAACTTTCGGTTTCGGCCGAAAGTCAATTTTTAACTTTCGGTTTGGTTTCGTTTTCGGCCGATACCAGAAATTTAGTTTCGGTCGGCCTCTAATTACAAATAATATTATTCAAATAGAGACTTGGATTTATAGGAAATAACCGAAAAAAAAGGATATATTCTTTGATTGTATTAGGCAATCATCACTAAACAGGCCACCAATTACACATCAACACTTCTAGCGTTGCATTTAATTTATATTTCAACAAAAGTCAATTCAGTAGTTAAATCATTATGACTTTTGTCAGTAATTCTATGATTATTTAGGACTTACTTTGTAATACCGTAAGTTCCTCACTATACATTTTCCGTTTGTATTCTAGTAAAGTAACAAAGGTTGTTGCTTCTGACTCTTCTGTATTACTTATTTTAAGACCATGGCGTCGAGAAAAGGACCAAACTATCACCTTTATGATTCTGTATTACTTATTTTAAGACCATTGCGTCGAGAAAAGGACCAAACTATCACCTTTATGATTCTGAGTACATTCATGGATTTAATCTCTTTACAACAGTTTGTTGTATACAACAGTAGTCATTCTTGATTTCAATTAGCGAAAGTCTAACTTAGTCACTTGTGTTTTGCCGCGAGACATGTTCATAATCGGGATCACACTCTTCGTTTTTCTATGCATGGCTTTGGTTTCTTCTTGCTAAAAATTCATTTTTCATAAACGTAGCTAAAGCATGACAATTGGATGCACAATTTTATTCAAATGCTTGCATCCCGTTTGTTCTTTCTAATCCCAAAACCCCGATCGAAAGAGAGGATCTAATAATTAAGACCAATTACAGTTAATTTACAAGTCACGCGCGACCTCTGGCTATTTCCCTATGTACATGTCTCTCGGTTGTACTTGATTGAACATGTACCATAAACGACCAATAGTAATACGTACACGTATTCGCAGACATTATATTACATATATATTACCACTATTACTGACAGATTTGAAAAAGAAAAAAATAACATTTAATTTAACTTTGGCTAAAGCCACTCGGCTACAACAATAGTGTCAGAATATATCCAACCTGTTCATCTAATTAAATCGATGGCAGGCTCGCTTGAACTATGCATTTTAAGTCTATTTTAATTTTAAATAAACCATTATATGACATTCAGCGAATTAAAAGAATTTTGTATATTTCCGTGTTTAGTAGGTTTGAGTGTATTTCGTTTTTACTTGTGCTTTTCTTAAATTTTATTGGAATTTAAAAAACTGTCCAGTGGGATTAGAAAATTATTTTGACTAGAGCAAATATAATAAGGTTTGCAACAATTGTAAGTATCTAATATATTAATAGGACAACTGAAAACGTTTGGTAGACGGGCCAAATCACCCATGAATTGTTTATGTTTTGATATACACTTCATGTGTTATAAACGTGTTTCGCGCTCTCTGGTCAACTGACATATCAAAACTTGTTAATCACGCTGTTCGATTAACAAATTAGCACGGGTAAAATAGTCACACCTCGATGAATCGTTTACGTTCGCCCCTTTCCTCCGAGATGAGGACTATCGTGATATTCAATTGGCCATTGTAAATACTGAACACGCTTGCAATAAGTACGTTAATTTTTCTACCGATAATAGTGAAAATTCTAACAGTCTATATCAATAGTTGGATTCATTCATTTATAGAAATGTAGACGGAACTTAGATGGATACAAACTTATGGTTCCTGCAGCAAGACAATCTGAGCATTAAGTGATGTCAATTACCACTTATATTTTTGCAAAAACGTATGTGGGAAAGCATGTCCAGTCTATTTTTTCATGAAACAAACTATAAATTGCAAAATATAGATTAAATACAAACGTGTCTAGAATATGAGTCAAGAACCCGCTAACATTATGCGTTCTTAAGCGTATATTTTTCTTTAGGAAGCACTGGATCTCAATATGCATTATTTCAGAATTTGAAAATGTATTTTTTAAATGTTGGTTTTCCAAAGAACAATGCTTCATAACCTAGATCTTTCTGGCAGTTGATAGTCTACATTCAGTCATTGAGTTGAAGGAGGGATGGAGATAAAAAGTGTCATTAATAATGAAGAAATCGTTTTTGATAGTTTTCTTCCGATATAATAAGCATGCATCACCAATTCAAATTCCATCGCAAGATAATAGAAATTAACATTTTTTTGTTATATTTAATAATGTATCTCTATATTAAATTAATTTATCTTAATACGATTTTCAAGGAAACAAATAAACACCTTTTGGAGCAAAATATATGCTACATTTTAAATTGATTGTTTTAACCGACTCAACTAAAACACATAGGCTATTTACTATACGAACAAGAAATACAAATATAAATATTGCCTACTGCGGTATAATTTATGCAACTTGGTAATTTTACATTCTTAAGACTAATACAAATCATTGTTAAGAAACATGCAAATGAAATTA
>JARLTB010000103.1:4285000-4670000 GCA_030141615.1 Unio pictorum | reverse complement strand
GCTGGGGGTTAGCACTGTGATTATTGTTCGAATTCAGATATTTTTTTCGCTTACCTCCAGATAACTACGATATAACTAATATTACGGATATTTTTCTCACAATGATAGCAATAATATTTTATCAAGCTATCTGGGAGCCGGAATTTGTTTTCTTCAGAACTGTCAACCTGCGTTCCCCGCTTTTTCCCCTCCATTCGAAGAATATATAAATAGTCTGTTACAGCCTTGTTTTTATTGACCTGATTACGGACGAACAAAAGGGCCCTGAGTGGCCGAGTGGTCTAAAGCGCTCTCCGTTACGGATCACTGCCATCTCACCTCTGTGTGCGGTTGGTTCGAATCTAAGGTTCGGCTAATGTGGGTATGTGAGAAAGCTTGCTAGTAGCTTCTCGTGGGTCGGTGGTTATTTCCGTGGGTTTTCCCGGGTTCCTCCTCCACCAATAGTACTGGCCGCGATGTATCGGGTCTGAAAAACGGCGTTAAACCTTACAACAACAACAACAGCGAACGAACAATAAATATTTTCATTTATTTCTTCATTCATCAAATCATGATTAGAGCGTCCGCCTCGAATGCGGTAGGTCGTGATATCGATCAAAGACTTATAGAAATGGTACTAACAACTACCTTGCTTTGGAGATCAGCATTAAGAGGTTAATGTTAAGAGTGGTCCACCCGGTGTCTGGATAATGTGACTGGGTGGGACATCATGCTACATGTCTGCGGCCTCAGTGCTAGAAATCACTATACACTGCTACTCTGCAGACATTGTAGAGATATGACTGAAATACTACATTAAAAAACAAAACACACACACACACACACACACACACACACACACGCCTTGCTTGGCGCTTGGCGTTGAGAGGTTAGGACTGGTCGGCGTGGTGTCAGGATAACGTGACTAAGTGGGATATGATGCTACGTGTCTGCGCCATAATGCCCCTCCGCTTAACATCACTATAAACTGATACATTATAGTAGTATGACTGAAACGTTTTTAAAGCTAACTTACATATTCCCAAAACACAAATACAATAAGTAGCACGACTAATGCACTATAGTTTGGTGTCGTAACTGAGTAATGGTTATTTGAGGGTATATACTAAATATCCAATGTATTCATAACACAATTAATTTTAAATATGATTATTTCTTCACTACATACTATACTCCATGAAGCAAGAACGCCGGCTCAACTCCTTCCATATACGGTGCCTTAGATGCATCTTGAAAATCAGCTGGCAAGACCGTGTCCCACACAGTGAAATCCTGCAGCGTGCAAATACCCCCAGCATTTTCTCCCTGTTTAGCAAACGTCGCCTTCGATGGCTGGGACACGTCCGACGCATGGAGGATGGGAGGCTGCCAAAGGACATCCTATATGGACAGCTGGTCATTGGCATGAGAAGAGTCTACCGTCCCTCACTCCGTTTCAAGGATGTGTGCAAGAGGGACATGAAGGTATGCGACATTGCACCTGATGGCTGTGCATTGCTGGCCGAGGACCGAGGCACCTAGAGACTGACACTAAGTAAGGGTATATCAGTCGCTGATACGAGGAGAGGCCAGTTGGTGGCAGAGAAACGTGTAAGAAAGGGCCACGTGGCAGCAACCGCAGTAACTCAGGCTTCCCAGTATGTCTGCACAAACTGCAAGAGGAAATACCACTCGTGCATAACCTGCACAGCCACAACAGACAATGCCAACAAGCCAGAGACAGACGACACCCCAATAATTATTTTAAATGATTAGTTGTAGTCCCAATTTGAGGGTTTTATGTATTGTCTGCAGTGAGCAGTGGCGTCGCTGGGGGGGGGGGGGGGTCGGACAGCAGCGGGTGACACCAAAATTAAAAATTGCACATTTTACAGATCACACACTGCTCGGTCTAGTCCGCTTGTGAAATCCGACTAGACCGAGCAGTGCTAACCCCCAGCCTCGACTAAATTAAATGATCGTTCACAATATTTTTAAACAAGCGGTGCCACCACCCAGTCTGCAGAGCGTCTGGTGTTTATTTGAATGAGATTCAGAGCTTAATTTGTTTTTGTTCTTGTCATTTTTATACTGGGGACTTATTTTAAGAAGAAGAAATCCATGGTGGAAGTCTGGAGGGGTGACACCATGAGTTTACCTCACTGGGTGACACCAACCCTAGCAACGCCGCTGGCAGGGAGAGTAAACTTACGCTCTGTATTTGTAATCATTTCATAGGTATGAGCAATGTTTTTAAACTTTTTTTACAAACGACATAACCGGTAGTTCTGAATGGTTATTGTTATTGTACTTTTTATGTGGCAAGCGCACATTTGCTAAATGTCACGAGCCATTTACAATTAGGAAGGGACAATGTAACCGAGGACGCGTGTCTTGTACCAATGTGCGTGTTTGTCACGAGTGAGTGAGCAAGTGAGTGACCGATCGCAGTGTATGATTCCCGTGCTTCATGAGTTTTAAAATCAATTCCCGCCAAGCTGACACAAACACGCTTCATGTATTCGTACTCTAGTTCTTGAAACAGACAACACCTCGAGCAGTACGAGTTGATAGAAAGTAATTTGAAAATGATAAAAAATAAATTTATGTACAGAGATGAAATCAAAACAGCGATATAAACCTTCGTTGAAGTACTTTTCTCAAACATTGGATTAAAGTTAAACGCAGCAGGCAAGAAATGTGTTCGACAATATTTAATATTTAAAATTATATATATATATAATCACTCGTACATCGATTTAACTGAATATGTTAGAAAACAAAACCGAAAAGAAACATTCCCAAGTGTACAATGTAAATACTGTAAATGTTTATTTTACTATGCAGAGCCAATTTTAAATACTTCCTCGAAATATCCACACAAACATTCAACATACAATTTAGATAGTTGCAGTGATTGGTTCATTTAATGTCTAGTTAAAAACGACAGCATTTAACAATCTGAATTTGAATGACATATTTCTATAAACGTACATGCAAGATTGGAAAGGATAGTGAGTTGTTATGATGTCCACGTCCTGGAGTTTTTAACACCAGAAAGAAAATTGCATTAGACTGGTTACAATAGATGAGACAATTTAACTCGTTGCGTGTATCAAGAGGTCTATTTACGCATGAACACGTTGCTTGTAGTTCGTTCAAGAAATTGTTTTAACTACCCAGACGGAAAGAATTATTATTTTCGAATCTTTGTGTATCAAAATTGGTGTACATGTATCTAAAATTGAAAAGCATTGTTGGCACAATATATCCGCAAAAACTGCATAATTTCTATTTGAATACACCATACAACATACCAAACCACAAATTATTATGTTAAAGTATGGACAACTTGACTGACACACTGCCTCAATTAAAGCTTCTGCGTGCCGTTTATTACCGTTTTAAAACTAGCATCACTCTGTAACATTGTAACAATGTTCTTCAGCAATTATATCTAGACGCAATGTATTGCGTTTTAATAACATTCCACAGGCAAAGTGTATCTTCGGAACATTAGATATGTCCTGGGCAAAGCTAACATCTAAACATATTCCATCCGGGCTCTGAAAATCATTAGCAGAGGTACTAGCTGAATTAAGTTTTTATTTGTTGTTGTTGTTTTCCTTCTTTAATTGCAACCGGTTGAGTAGACTAGCAAAATTAGACGACGAGAAATTAAGAACACGTAACGCAAAGAATTGAATATGCGTATAAAATTTATTATTTTTGAGAAATAGGGTCTTTATTTAAAAACAACGGAGACCACATGAAGTACAAGCCATTTCAGCCTTTTGCATATTTCATCAATATTGCGTATCTTCCTGCACACACCTACATTTTTAATAAGTCTGCTTATAGTATATCCTTTGTATCTGTTTTGTAATGTTCAACCTCGTCGTGTACTTAGCTGTAGAATCTTTTTCTTATCACTGACATCTGTAATAAATAAACCTCAAATGATTTTCATTGATGATAACGAGCTTTATTTGACATTCGTCTTTTGGACGACGTGTATCTTCTTGGCAATTGTGGCGTTTGCCCGACCCAAAATTAAATTAGAACCATGTGTGATCAAGTAAGTCGGACAAGCCACCGTTTATTGTTAAACATGACCGCAGGCTAACACCATCCCTTACGTAAGTTTGCCGTAGCTAGGATAGGAAGCCTACCCAAGCCGTCAGAAGTGTAATTAGCACCTTGGGCTGGAAGGATGTTTTGTACATCAAAGAAGCTGCCAGAAGGAGTGGGCGTGCCTTATCTTCTGGATACGCTGACTAACCACCAGACTGAATTAGTCGAGTGGATAGGGCCCCAGCGCTACCCAATCAGAATCGAGATAGGGGTGGGACCCTGATTTATTTTAAAGTATAATATCTTTAACCTGCCAGCGAGCTTTAGTTCGCTATAATCCGTTAGAGAGGGATTGTCAGAAGAAGATAGGAACTCCGTTCGGCCATACGTTAATTGGCGGAAAAACCTTAGGAACAGAATTCTAAGTGTAGCTTCTAAAAAGGTCAGTGAGCTATTTGTTCGATCTTTGCTGTCTGCGACTGCATTTAATTGTAGATCGTATATATATATATATATATATATATATATATATATATATATATATATATATATATATATATACGTATTATTGCTAAAATCGTAGCAGGAATAATTATTTTGTGATGTTGATATGTTTATATATTTTGAAGAATGAGTTCATATTTGTAAAGAATCATATTGCTTGCACACCGTCGTAAGAATTAATATTATTATAATTCGCTATGTGGTTATTTTATAGTACAATAGCACATTATCCATGCAATTATAGAAATTGGATGGTATCTTTGAAATGGTTGCATTGTGAGAAATTAGTAATATGAATATTTGAATATTTGTGTACGCTTGTGGGAGTGTAGTGTACAGACATACGTCTGGTTGTTGTAATATTGTAAGTAAAATGAGATTAAATATATATATACATATATATATATATATATATATATATATATATATATATATATATATATATATATATATATATATATATATATATATTATACTGATGTAATACGATGTATTGATATGTGTATGATATCGTGCTATTACGCCATTGTTTCCCTGTAAGAGTGTGTGGGAATTTCGATGTGTATTTATGCGTGACCTAAAAGTAATAGCCTTACCTGATGGTTAATTGATGATTTAGTGTGAGGTGAGATTCGATAAGGGTAAAGGAGGAGGGTTGGGCGTGCGGTTAGCACCCCCAACCCGTAAAAAGAACGACGCTACAGAAACGTCAACAACAGAAGAAACAGAAAACTTTATCCTGGGAGAGGAAGGGTCTTCATCACGAAGACGCATGACGCTGGGTGGTAAAAACCGAAAGGATGCCACAAAGCCGACTACCCTTTTGTCTACCAGGAGAATCAACATCGGCACATGGAATGTTAGGACCATGTACGAGCCAGGAAAGACGGCGCAGTTAGCAGCCGAGATGAGGATCAACAACCTGGCCGTGTTAGGCATCAGCGAGACACGGTAGACCCAAGCTGGACAATCACGACTGATGACAGGAGAGCTGTTGCTGTACTCCGGGCATGAAGAGAGCGACGCACCCCACACGCAGGGAGTAGGATCATCACGGCATCCTTCCGAACTAAGAAGAGGAAGATCAAGATGAACGTCGTCCAGTGCTATGCCCCAACGAACGACAGTGAAGAGGAGGACAAGGACCAGTTTTACAGCAGACTGCAGAAGATCCTCGAGACCTATCCGGACAAGGACGTCACCATCCTCATGGGAGATGTCAACGCCAAGATTGGGTCTGACAACACTGGATACGAACCAGTCATGGGCACCCACGCCCTGGGAGAGATGAATGAGAATGGAGAGAGATTTGCAGACCTGTGTGCACTCAACAGCCTGGTCATTGGAGGCAGCATCTTTCCTCACAAGCGGATCCACAAGAATATATGGGTATCGCCAGACAGCGCGACAGAGAACCAGATCGACCACGTTTGCATTAGCAAGAAGTTCAGAAGATCCCTGCAGGACGTTAGAGTGAGAAGAGGAGCAGACGTGGCGTCCGACCATCACCTGGTGGTGGCCAAACTGAAGCTGAAGCTGAAGAGAAACCAGATGGAAGCGTCAGACAGAAGAGTCAAGTACAACGTCAGCTTTCTGAAAGACCCCAAGATAAGACAAGAGTTTGGTCTGACGCTGAAGAACAAGTTTGAAGTGCTTCAGGAACTTTTTCAAGAAGAAGAAGACAGTGTACTCAACAGTTGGCAGATAGTGAAAGAAACACTAAGAGCATCATGCCAAGAAGTAGTGGGGCCAAAGAAACACCAGCAGAAAGAGTGGATCACAGCAGAGACCTTGACCAAGATCGAAGACAGGAAAAGGAAGAAGACAGTAGTCTACAACAGTAGAACCAGAGCAGCGAAGGCCAAGGCTCAAGAAGCTTATGCAGAGGCCCACAGAGTAGTGAAGAGAAACATCAAGAAGGACAAGAAAGAATACATAGATGGACTGGCAGCTGAGGCGGAGCAGGCAGCGTACAGCGGTAACATGAAACAGCTGTACGACATCACCAGACGACTCTCCGGGAATTTCAGCAAACCAGAAAGACCTGTCAAGGACAAGCAGGGGAATACCATCAACAGTTTAGACCAGCAGATGAACAGATGGGCAGAGCATTTTGAGGATCTCCTGAACAGGCCAGCATCCGCGAACCTCCCAGACATCGAACCAGCTAACGTGGATCTCCGGATCAATTGCGAGAAACCGACCAGAGACGAGATCAGGAAGGCCATCACCCTGATAAAGAGCGGGAAGGCGGCTGGACCCGACGACATCCCAGCAGAGGCGCTAAAGGCAGACCTGGATGCGTCAGTGGAGATGCTGTACCCACTCTTTGAAAGGATTTGGGAGGAAGAAGTCATACCGGCAGACTGGAAGGAAGGTTACCTGATCAAGCTTCCCAAGAAAGGCGACCTCAGCAACAGTAACAACTACAGGGGCATCACACTCCTATCTGTGCCAGGGAAGGTCTTCAACCGAGTCCTCTTGGAAAGGATGAAGGCAACCGTGGACGCACAGCTGCGAGATGAGCAAGCAGGCTTCCGGCAGAACAGATCCTGCACGGACCAGATTGTGACGCTCCGCATCATAGTCTAACAGTCCCTAGAGTGGAACTCCCCGTTGTACATCAACTTCATCGACTATGAGAAGGCGTTCGACAGCGTGGATCGAGAAACCCTCTGGAAACTCCTTCGGCACAACGGCATCCCAGCCAAGATGGTCAACCTAATCAGGAACTCCTACGGCGGTATGTCCTGCAGAGTTATCCATGGAGGGCAGCTCACAGACAGCTTCCAGGTGCGAACTGGAGTCCGACAAGGATGCTTGTTATCACCGTTTCTCTTCCTCCTCGCCATCGACTGGATTATGAAGACGTCTACCAGCGAGCGCAGGAACGGAATTCAGTGGACTTTGTGGAGCCAGCTAGACGACTTGGATTTTGCCGACGACATTGCACTCCTTTCACACAGCAAACAGCAGATGCAAGAAAAGACAAACGTTGTGGCAGCCACGTCTTCACAAGTTGGCCTCAACATCCACGAGGACAAGACCAAAATCATGAAGATCAACTCCACAAGTACCGAACCAGTCACCCTGAATGGAAGTCCCCTGGAAGAAGTGCAGTCCTTCACCTACCTGGGTAGCATCATTGACCAGCAGGGCGGTACAGACGCAGACGTCAAGGCAAGGATCGGCAAAGCAAGAGCCGCCTTCATCCAGCTCAAGAATATTTGGACCTCCAAAGAGCTGTCCTTGACTACCAAGATCCGACTGTTCAACTCCAACGTGAAGTCAGTCTTACTGTATGGAGCAGAGACCTGGAGGACGACCAAGACCACCATCAGGAAAGTCCAGACCTTCATCAACAGCTGCCTCAGAAGGATTCTCCGGATCCGCTGGCCTGACACCATCAGCAATGCCAATCTTTGGGAAAGGACCTTCCAACTTCCTGCTGAAGAAGAAATCAGGAAGAAGAGATGGGGCTGGATAGGGCACACCCTACGAAAACCGCCAACCAGTATCACCAGGCAGGCGCTGAGGTGGAACCCACAAGGCAAGCGGAAGAGAGGCCGTCCAAGAAACACCTGGCGACGCAACCTCCAGGCTGACACCATCAAGATGGGCTACACCTGGAACCAGCTAGAAAAAATGGCCCAGGACAGAGGACTCTGGAGATCTGTAGTTGGCGGCCCATACCCTGATAGGAGTGACGGGCAGTGAATGAATGAATGAATGAGATTCGATAAACCCTATGTTAACGCCTTGTGATTTTCACAGGAAGCCTTGAGGGACAGACCAGTGAAAGTGGTCCCAGTAGTCTCGATAGAGAAACGGAAGGAAGAGGAGGTAGGATAGAAGTCGTGAGGGGTGAAATCCAGGAGGAGTGGGAGGATCGAATAAATAGACGAGTACAACCAAAGGCCAGGTGGAAAATCGAACTCACACTGAAAATCATGAGATGAAATAGGCTATCACTTGGAAGACGAGTGATTGTGTATCATTTAAATCTATAGGCTTTATTAAATTGTTTTATTTGAATTTCATCTTCGTTTTTAACCGTCGGCAGTGCTCACTGGGGGCTCAGAGCTGTACATCTATTTCTCTATTTCGTCTTTAATTTAACTTATTAATTCTCGAGCCAGGTGGAACCTCCATAAACATTTTAATTAATATATTGGGAGTACCCCACCCCAACCTTTGCAAACGCTACAGCAATCTCTCATAAATCTCACGTTTTATTCTAACTTGGGTAACGCAAATACATTCACTGTTATTTTGTTGTTCGAGTCAGTAATTTGAGTCTCACAATCATATATTGCTTTTGTACTCCTTTTGATCGTGATGTTGGATTATTCAGATATCTATGTTAAAAATCTAAGTGAGATTACTGAGTAATTCGCTTCCAAATATCTTGGACTGTTGTATGACACCTTGCAAAGAGGGCCCTCGAGTGGTCGATTGGTTTAAAGTGCTCACCGTTACGGATCATTGCCATCCCACCTCTGTCTGTTTGGGTTCGCATCTCGGGTTCTGCAAAAGTCGACATGTGAGAAAGCTTGCCAAAAGAATCTCGTGTATCAGTGGTTCTTTCCTGGGTTTTCCTGGGATCTTCCTCCACCATTTATACATGCCGCCATGCATAACCTTTCTTGTGCTGGGCGATTGCATTAAACCGAACAACAGTAACAACATCACTTTGCAAAGTATATATCTCAATGCTTATTCTATGTTCGATCGCTTCTATATCTGAATATTTATTACTGTTATCATCAACAATTTGTGTAGTTCTATGATTTTGCGAGCTCTTTTATTAGCACCATATCATCATCATCATCATCATCATCATCATCATCATCAGTCTCTTGACTTAGTGTGGTCATCGAGACACTGTGCTGTTGAACATCTGATTAGTTCCCACCACTTGTATCGTTCATGTGTCATTGGCTCTGTCTCCGCAAACCGTTTCATGGTCCATTCTGTGATGTTGTCAGTCCACTTCTTCTCTGTCTACCTCTCCTTCTATCTCCCTGGACGCTGCCCTGCAGTATTGTTGTGTATAGACTGTTGGCTCTAGTGACACGGCCATACCATTTCAGCTTTCCCTTCTTGACGATGATCAGGAGGTCTTCATATTGGCCTACTTTGCGCCTGATGGTGTTACAAACTTCATTTGTGATGTGGTCCATGTAAGAGATGCCAAGGATGGCTCTGTAGCATCTCATTTCAAGTGCCTGGATTCTTCGTTGTAATTATGATATCAGGGTCCAGGCCTCACATGAATACAAAACGAGTGACATTACTAGTGCTCTCAATAGTCTGATTTATTTTACAGACAGATTTTTTTTGGTCTATCCAGATGGGTCTTATCTTTGACATAGCTGCCGTTATGAGCACAATATACAGTAGTTTATTTGTCAATTTGTTGGCTTCACGTCACGACAGCTTCCATATTTTCCTGATCAGAATTTTATCTTACCGTTTATATCTGGGTCTTAAAGTAAGTAACAAGTAAAGACCGCACCTTTCACAAGCACACCGTAATAGCAGCAACTACTTCAACCATCTAGTGATGAAACGACGATGACTACCATGCTCACCCAAAGCAAACAAAAACTAATGATGGAGTAACCCGATACCGGAATCAACAACGTGGGAAATATAGCCCGTTTCTATATTGCCAAATATCGTGACCGTAATACTGACATCGTTCACCATTTCTATGTAGTTACTTATCCGTCCATAAGGCAGAATGCCGCTTTCTCTCTGAAGATGTTTTAATAAACTTACCAGACTGTATCTGCTTTTGGTTAGGATGGAGCGAATAAACTAGAATGACTACCGTGCCAGCCCATACCAAATAAAATAAAAAAGATATGTTTGGGTTAAACGTGACGCAGGTATACAGTAAGAGTAAACAGTTTGACATGTTACTTTCAGGCACTATCACATAACGATCCGTTTTAAAATTCTGGCGATCTCGTTTTGAATTGAACACGTTGATTCAAGGCCAAAGAGAATGCAACACTCTCAGAAACAATACAGCATGCGATTCTACGGTATTCATGTATCTATTGATACTACTCGTTTATTTTTAGACTAATTCCACATATCTTCAGTTACTGCGAAGTCAGATGTCGTGTATTCTTGAATCCATCCACCCTCTCAGCTATCCATTCATCCTTTCAAATTTTATAATTAATAATATTTCAAAGAAATGGGGAAAACATAAAAATAAAATAACAAAACAAGAGCCACACAATAGTAGCAGCCTGATACAAGCAGCCTACCTGTAGTAGAGGACTGATCTGGTATCATGTATATTGTATTCATACTCCTGGTTATATATATATATGACAACTAAACATTGTAAGAAAACATACCTAATATCTTTCCAGAATAAATCTTGCATTTATTTCTGGTTGAAACAGTTATTTGTTTAGATCTTTTCGACAATATATATAAACTGTTAATTGTATTCCGTCTAAGTATATTTCTTTCTACACTTCACCGGTACATTCCGCATAGCATACCCAATTTTTATTTTCTAAACTACACATTCTTCGTTCAGTTTAATCAATATTGTATAGGTTGTAATTTGCAATTTATAGATTTCGTAAAATCGGCCTTGCATGGTTTGATATACATGTACGAGCAAGTACCATCGCCTGATATGCAAGACCAAAAGACACGTGTTGATGTGGACAAATCGTAACAAACCTAACAACTCTATTCCTTTCTTAGCGTCAGACTGCTTATTCACAATATTTCTAAGCATCATACAGCAACCAGGTTTGGATAATATTTATCAGATTATATAATCTAATCCCAATTTATGTTTGCATCAGCTAAACTTCACGAAAGGGGTTACAGATTCTTATCTACTGTCAGTAGGTCGAGTGGAACCCCTTCCAGCTTTGACCATATGGAACGGATCTGATGAACAAGTTTGCCCTGGTACTGAAGCATTCTTGTATCTAGTACCCTAGTTCCTTCATGAGGCTTAAACCAGTTGCGGTAGTGATGGAGTAATCCAATACTGGGATCAACAACATGGGACTTTTGTTCTTTTCTATATTGCCAAACATCGTGAACCCTAATACTGACGACATCGTTTGGCTTTACTATGTACTTACTTCTTTGTCCTTCAGACAGAATTTGGTTTTCTCTTTGAAGTTTTTTTAAAGTTACCAGACTATATTTGTCAATGTCATTAACATAACTTTCAGATAACAAAGACTTATTATCCGCTCCAAGATAATCTGGCCAATCTTTACGGAAAAATGTGTGGCGAATGATGTATCCACATGCTGCTGGTAAATGTTTTAACATGTCCATCCATTTATAACTGCTGCCTCTTGGAATAATAAATTCATCAACATCAACATTAATGAGGAACTTGGTGTAAGGCCTACTTCTATAAAGGCAATCGTTAAGAGCCGCTATTTGACCGAAGTATTTGACTTCAGGGGTTTTATCTGAAGGTGGCCACGTATCTACGTGCATGGGAAGCGACCATTGTACTACTTCCACAAAGCCTCGATCTGAATATATTTGCATCACTTTTCGAATGTTGAATGCGGAAGAATAATTGTAGATGAGAAAGTAGTCCGCACCAAGAATTATATTGAGTTCTAACCACTCAACTATTTCATACGCTCTGCTATAATTCATATTAAGAGGAGAAACACAAACAGTAAAATTTCTTTTGATGTCAATCTGTTGCATCCAGGGCTTTACTGGAAGACTGTTTAAAGGTTCCTGACATTTAGTTGTTACTATGGATACGGCATATGGTACAACATCCTTTGGCAATGGACACAATAAATAAATTTCTTGATATCTGAAATGAAGCAAAAAAATATGCACGTTACTTCAACATCTACATGTGATTCGTCACATTTTACTCCACAGAATAAATGATGGAAATGTCGGTACAACGAAGACTTCAATGTAAACGTGACGATGAATAATTGACAACATTTGGACAGTTTTGATGCCGAAAACCAAAGGCTTTTAATTTTTACGTTTATGTGCAAAAAACAAAGCATAAAATGAGAAATGCATACGGGGCAAGAAAGAGAACACTCAATTTTGTGTTAAATTAAACATTGAAACCTTCAAAATACAAACTACATCTTTTTGAATTCCGTTTTCAAATTGAATTCTTTGCAACGCCTTCAATTTGTCAATCCATTCATTTTGCTCATACCATCTTAAACATATTCTTTTTTGTTCACAATTCACATTGTTATTAGGTGTCCTTAAAAAATTATATTGCTTTTGATATTAAAAATGATAATATGAATATGTCTATAAACAACTATAAAATATATTTGGTAATTGTTTGCTTAATTTGTGTAAAGCAACTGGATTGATAATATGTACTTGTAGGCTTTTATAGGCAATGTTTTGCTTTTTTAAAGTACTTCTTTCCGACTTGTATGTCAATTGTATTATAATCCTTTTGATCATTCGGCATTATTCGGCATTATTCGATATTAGAGTTTGCTTTAATATGAAGAGCGTTCACTTCTGATTACGTAATTACTGAGGATGTTAAAATTAGGTACAAATAGGATACACTTGTGGCTGCTGCATTTCTAAAGATTTGGAAAATAACTAAAAATAACTAAACTAAACCCCTTTTGTCTGCTGTTAGCAACTATTTATGTTCATGATGTTAGTAGATATAGCTGTTTACGGACATTTTAAATGATCTTGGAAAACCGTATTTTCATACGTTTCGTAGAAGACTTAGGCAGTGCTCGTTTTACAGACTAAAGGAATAAATCTAAGAAATTACGTTTTATTTATATGTCAATCAATAAGTAGCTATAAGCACTATAATGAACAATTAACAATCTATAGGAACAGAGAGAGAGAGAGAGAGAGAGAGAGAGAGAGAGAGAGAGAGAGAGAGAGAGAGAGAGAGAGAGAGAGAGAGAGATGTTGCTCGAGTTTTAAAAAAACGTTTAAGAAATGTGTAAGAAAGGCAAAGTTGCAATATAAGAAGAAATTAGTGTTCAGTCATTTTACCTTTTAGAATTTCCATCTGCTATCCGACTTATTTGGCCCTTAATTATTGCGACAAAATGGTGTTTTGAATGTGTCGTACTGAACCATAAATGGCAGAAAATTAGTTTAACTACGCTCTCTCCAAGACCAATTAAACGAATGTACGGCTGCCCGTCCATCTCGTCGTAATAGGCCGAAAAAACAAACATACTGTTTCCGTTTTCTACTGGTAGCCATATTTGTTCGTCTCGGAAGTTTAATGGTGGCACAAGTCCAGGACACTCAGAGGAAAAGTTGCGTGTGTGGCCGGATTTATAAGGTGATGTATTGTTTAATTCTGAATTACCAGCAGAGGACTGAAACTGTCGCCGCATAATCTGCGTTTCAGTCACCACATTTCCCGCTATGATAGGTATAGAACCATGCACCTGTGGAGAGTTTATTGGCTCCATGAATAATGAATAATTCATCCAAAAAGATATGGTTGCTACGATTACTATGAAAAAAATAACTGCCAAGAATTTCATTCTGATCCGCATTTTCCGATACTTCTTCCGATGCTTGAGTTTGGAATTTGGAATGGGCTGAAAACGCAGATTATATCTCCTATCGCATGAAAACTGCTCCACGAAATGGTTGAAAATTAAAATAGTTATTTAGCTTTCATGCTGTTTCCTTGATCATGCATTAGTTTTATTTAGGCTGAATCCAATGATCCACAATATTTAACGTCTGCTTTTTTTATCTTGAAACACCTGAATAATATCCACAACACAGCTATTGTATGTATCCTGAAACACGTCCAGTCGGTAAGAAGACAAATCCAAACCCTGAAACGAACGTGGAATCATGAATCATATATAGAAAATAAAAAAATGAATTAAAATGAGAAAGATTCAATGGTAAGAAAAACAATGTCAATTCTTCCATGGTTTCAAGGAAGTTTGTTTAAGCTCAAATTGTTTAAATGCCTGCAAAGAAATCTCGGACATATTGCGAAGAACTTTTAGGAATGTTTCATATAAAGCATCATCAGCCACGAACAGTGCTGCTATTTTAATTTTTATGAAATCTTTTTATAAACATTGTGTGGAAAATGAGAATTAAAAGAAAAAACAACAGTCACTTGCATTTATCAGGTTGCAAGTAAACCATTTTGACATGGTTTAGTTATTTTTACATTTTAGCAGATAATGCCCGACTACAAGCTAAAAATGTATGCAATAAATTATCGTTAAAGAACGGATGCGAAGAGTTCGGGAGGGACGGTTCATCGACGTTTAAGAATGATACTGATATGTCGAGAATAATTTAACACGTTGTGGGTAGGGTATGGGGCATTGTGTATGTGTGTTTGTGTGTGTGGATGAAACAAGTAATGTAGAGAGATGAGGGACATTTGATCGTGTGTAGGGTGTTAGACAATGTGTGTGTGTAAGTGGTGTAGGACAAGGAGTGTGGTGTAGGATATACAACAAGGAGTTTAAGGAGGGAGTGGGACACAAAGTGCATGGACAGTGTTTTGCAGTATGGCTGTAGGACAATGGGTGTGGAATGGATGAAAGTAAATGTTGTCTTTACAACTTTTGATTATCTTATGACAAGGATATCCGTAACTTCTTACGACAAATGCATGCCATTTTATGGACTCCTGGCATAATGAACATGTAGGTAGTTGTATCAAATGGTTCTATTTGAAGTACATAGGTTTGTATTACTGGCTGACTATGCAGCTTTTGTTACCGCTATCGATACACTTCGAACGAATTGCTACTCTTCACGTTTGGTTAGTTCTTTATGGGTTGGTCACCATGATTTAGCTATAGATGGCTGTCACTGGTGAGGACGAACTACCCATTGAAAGCTACTGGCAAGCTTTATCACATACACATGTTGGTCTAGCCCGGGATTCGATCTAAAGCTTATATGCAAAGCGAGAGCTTTATTCCTACTCAGACACTCTGGTTTCTTTCTTCAATTTTGAGAAAACGTTTCATCAAAAGAGACAACTTTTGATTTGCATCAAATTTAATTAGACTTACAGCATGAACTATTAAGGTTTCCAAGGGATTTGTCAATTTGTTTTGAAAAGTTTCAACAAGTTATTTCGAGTTTCAAGTAGAGAAGGGAATTACGTTAGAATACATCGATATAACAGAATATGTGTAATATAAAGAAATGGAAATTTTTTGCTTGAAATAATTCCTTATTTGTTTTCAGCAACACAAATGTAATTTGAACACTGCTTGTGTACTAGAACAAATATAATTTATATCACTATTTATGTAGATTTGTGAATCTTTTACTAAATGATGTTAGTTTTGGGGCATCTTTCCTGTGTTAATAGTGAGAATAACGCAACGAAAAAATTCAGTTTGATGACCCGTGCCACTTTCTTGACCTCGAGTCATAATGGCATTACAGCTGATTCATTAAACGGAGATATAGTAAGATATTTAGAACTATTTCATATACTAGACGCTTGCGATACCATTTTCTTTGTAGATCATCCAAGAGATATTAAAAATAATGTTGACGTATTATTTAATTTCTACCGAAACATAAGCCGATCTTTAAAATAAATTATGTTATTAGATCAAGCTTCGTTAACTTAAAATCATCTTTATTCAATGTATTTGTTGTTCTTACCAATTTTAACATTTCGTTTTGGAATTGAAATGTGCCATATGTTCATCGTTGTAACGTATTGACTTTACTGCAGATTATTTTGTGTTCGATTATCGTAATGTATCCAAGTATATCAACAAGTTTGTATTCAAGTTTAAATTTGTTCGCATTCCATAAAAGTAATGACTGATATTGTTGTATATCCGAGTTAAACTTGAATTACTGCAAAACAATATGCATCGTCCATGACTGATTAACACGGATGCATCTCCAGAATAGGAATATAATCAAACGGAAATGGTCATCCTTTCAAATACAAATCACCTTTGAAACATTGATTATTGCACACGAATTAAATTGTGAACAGCAAAATGACAAAATTACAAATTATTGATGTTCAACTCCCCTTTTAGTGTATGGATGTGTGTATGTTGGTCTGTCTGTGTACGTATGGACGTAGTTCTGTGTACGTATGGACGTAGTTGTGAGTTTATATTTGCCCTGCAAACCTATAAATTGGACTCAATTATTAACAGTAAATATTTATAACTATTCAGAGAGTAATAAAATCACTATATTTACAGCCGCTATGACGTCCGATGGCTTAATCATTTTAGGTTGCCTTATTATGTTAGGCAAGTGAAAACATTATAATTCGATTTTTTTTAGATAAAGAATTATAGAGTTCGTGCGTTTTACATCCTGGGAACCATCATGACACATATTACATAATAGCGTTTTGAAGCGTGAATGTATTCCTGTACGGTTAATCCGTGTTTCATTAAAATTAGAATGTTTTAAGTGATATACGACTAAAAAATATACTTTTGTCCGAAGATTCGTAGCTTAGATTATTTTATATGTTAAATACCTAAACATTGAATAATTATATTATTTGTTTTAGGCTAATGACTTCACATAACGAATAGCGTAGCGTGCTCCACGCTGATTGGCCAGTAGTCTGAGTAGACCCATCAATTACTAGTGTTATGTAGATTGGTACTAATATTAGTAAGCCTACTTCGTGGACACAGTTATAACACGGGCCTAGGTGTATCAACCGAGCACTGTGCGATTCATTTTACCTAGACAAAACATAAGTGAAGAGGAACCATTTTTTGAAACTAATGAGATTCCTCCCACATCAGAATCACATTCTCTTGCTATACCCAAGCAACAATCAACTCCTTTAACAGAAATGTTAAAGAAACGTGAATTGGAATTCCTTAAGAGATTGTCGCATACTTCTGGGTACGATGACCACCCTTTGGATTTATCACCCAAGAACACAGTATAAACCTGTATGTAAATATACATCAACATTCCTTTATCGAACAAAGAACAATATTTAACAATCTTTATGTTGCAGATGCCGTGGCTATCTTACGAAAATATGTGGAATTTATTTCCAAAAATCTTAATTACATTTTCCTTCTTATTTTTCATTTCTATTACAACAAATTATTCTCATAATGGCTGATTATCAAAGTATTAAACTAGCCTCCATAAATGTGGGAGGATTATCTTTCGAGAAGGCTAAAAAAAACTTGTCGACCTTATTACTAATTACGATATTGTAACACTGCAAGAACTACATAACATTAAACAAAAAACTATAAATTTCATTGAAGACAAATTAGATGCTTTATTTTTACATAAAACTAACCTCTCCGAGACATATTCAGGAGTTGGGTTTATAATTATCAACAGAATTCTTCAAAATAACTGGAAATTATATAATACACCTGAAAACCTCTGTGGGAGATTGATACATCTTCAAATTAACAAAGCGAACTTAATTAATATATATGCTCCGGCACAAAACGAATACAAAATTCAATACTTTGAGAATCTTAGCAATTATGCCTCAACATATAATTATGAGGATCTAATCATTTGTGGAGATTTTAATGCATGTAGGGAAGAAAGTGATAGGTCTACTCGTAACAAATACATTAGACAGGTAAATTCACTTAATTGTCTTATTGATAGTAATGATGTTATAGACGCTTTTCGTTTTTTTACATCCAGATAAAATAGAGTATACTTATCAATTTTTTAATACTAATGTTAGATCTAGAATAGATCATTCTTAAATACGTAAGAAAAACCAAAATAATATTTTAAAGTGTGATATTTTAGATATTAATATAGCTGACCATAAAATGATTACATTAGAATATATACAGTCTTTGCTTTCGTTAAATGGGGTAAATGTTACTGGAAATTAAACACCAGCATTTTGGATTTACCTGAACTCAACTTCGAAATATTAAATGAAATGGAAATGTGTGAGTTGCTAGATTTAAAATCCTGGGAAAAATTTAAAGTTAAGATTAAAGAAATTTGTCAAAAATATTCCAGAACTAAAAGCAAAAATGATCAAATTATTAAAGATGAATGCAAAAGGATACTAGAAAATATTAATACTTCAGATGAACAAAAGGAAAAAACTAAAAAATTTAGAAAATTTTGACAAATACACAATTAACGGAGAAAAACAAAGATCCGGCTTTTATAATGATATATACAACATTGGAAAGAAAATATACAAAAAAGAAGAATGTAGGAAAGGAAGTGAAAAAACGCTAACAAAACTTAAGAAAAACAATAAGAAAAACAATACTATTATTGAAGGAAAAAATGATATTTTAAATTATGTTAAGGACTTTTATAAAAACCTATATCAAGGTAAAAAGATACCTAATTTCAGATGAAAACAAAGATTTATGTGATCAAAGTATAGAACTTTATGAAATAGAAAAAGCTATTGATAAATTATCCAAAGGAAAAGCTCCGGGGATAGACGGATTAAGTGCGGAATTTTTTAAAAGATTTAAAACTCCGTTATTACCCATTCTACAAAAGTTATATAATAAAAGTTTTAATTTAGAAATAATGACTGATACCATGAGGACGGGTATTATAACTTTGCTATTTAAAAACAAAGGAGAAACTACATATCTAAAAAATTGGAGACCAATTTCTCTGTTGAATATAGACTATAAAATATTAAGCATCATTCTAGCTAATAGAATTTCAACAACTCTTGGTGCAATAATAATGGAAAATCAATCTTGTGGTGAAAAGAAAAGACAAATTTCTGACAACATTCTATCTATCAAGACTATTATTGACTATATGGAAAACAACCAACAAAATGGAGCCTTACTACTTTTTGATCAGGAAAAGGCTTTTGATAAAATTGAAATAAACTTTATTATTGAAACTCTACAAAGAAACGGATTTGGTCCCAACTTCATTAAATGGATTCAAATATTATATAATCAAATAAAGTCGAAAATACAAATCAATGGAGCACATACAGCTCCATTCCCTGTCACAAGATCTGTAAGACAGGGCTGCCCTATCTCTATGCTGTTATATATAATTGGCATTGAAACTTTGAATATTACTATACAAAATGATGATACCATTTTAGGTGTTAAGATACCTCATGTACATCAACAAGTTAAAACCTTTTTACATGCTGATGATATGACTAACTTTATAACAACTGAAATTTCTTATAACAATCTAATTAGACAATACACAAATTTTAGCCAGGTTTCTGGCTCTGAATTAAATCAAGAAAAAACTGAAATACTTCTAACTGGAAATTGGAAATTCAAAAAATACCTCTCCCTTTCTCATGAGAAAATAAAACCTTATGTTAAAGTATTAGGAGTCTTCCTCGGAAAAAGTAATAAAACTTTAAATATAAAACAAATTTTAGAAAAAATACAACGCCATAAAATATATGGAATTGTAGAGAATTTCTTTTTATGGAAAAAATTCATATAGCTAAAACATACCTTTTTAATTGTATTTGGCATGAATTCAACATAATTGACTTTGGGATATACCATTTTCGAAAAATAGAATCTTCAATTTATCAATACATTTGGAAAACTATTATAAAACTGAATAAAACCACACTACAATTTGATAAAACTAAAGGGGGTTTAAATCTTCCTAATCTTAAGTTAAAACAAGATTCCAACTATCTACATAGATTTAATTCTCTAGAATTTCCTATAAAATACCCTTGGCAGGGTATATATATATATATATATATATATATATATATATATATATATATATATATATATATATATATATATATATATATATATATATATATATATATATATATATATATATATATATATATATATATATATATATTGGTTCGGTTTCTCTTTACCCCACAGAAAAGAAATTTAAAAGAATAACAAAATTGTTAAAACCTTAAATCCTCCCAATACATTATATAGACAAATTAAAACCCTAAAAATCTTTAAAACTTTCAATTCAATATGGGAATTTAAAAAAACCTACTGAAATCTATAATAATATTAAACAAACCAGACTTCCAAAACACAGAATTGAATTCCTGAACCCATATTTTCATTGGGAACTAATATGGAAAAATTGGTCTAAAATTAAACAACCACAAAAAAAAGCTAATCTAATGTTTCAATATCTTCATGACACTTGGTGGACTGGAGAATTAGCTTACAAAAGAAAGGTTTTAAAGAAAATACCAAAATGCCCTTTATGCAACAGATTTACTGATAGTAAAAATCATTTAATTCTAAAATGTGAAATTTTTAACTCAAAAAGAACTGTAATTATAGATAAAATCAAAACTCACCTAAAAATATTTGATAACTTTTTATTATATACTAATACAATTGCAGATAACATTTTATATGATGAGATAATTAATTTCTTAATTGAGATAATAAAAATAAGAAATACTCAAACTTGGGTATTAGGGACTTAGAACTATAAGATACTTTATAAGGTTTCCTTTATTTCTTCTCTCACTCATACAATGGATCGTTAAAGCGGTCTTTCATATAAAAGTACACTCATTGTAGTGTATACATGTACTCTCCAATAATAAAATGATTAAATCCAAAACCAAGTCCAACTATTACCAACTATACAGCTCGAAAGCCAAAATGCCCCCGGCAATAAAATTCTCCCATGATTTGACCAGAACTTCACAATCTTCACACGCCTGAAGGCGACCACGTGACAACTTACTACAGACTTTTGTCGGCTCTTAGCAATGCCTCTTGCTACATTTTACACGCTCGATCAACCACGTGACACACTGTTATGGACACTTGTTCTACCGTGGTAAGAAAAACACAATGTGATGTGAATGGATTTTCATTTACAACCAAGTGATTAATTCCCTACCACGGAATTTTATTCATAAAAATTACTATAGCTAACAACTATATTTTTATACAATAGAACTTGGAAACGCATATCAGTTTTTTCTTCACAAATTTTTCTTAAACTATAAAAACTTTAAACAATATATAAACCTAACTGACAAACAATTAATAAAATCTATGCACCCTGGCTACATTTCTCACGCCTGAGCAGCCACGTGACAAACCGTTACAGACACTTGCTATGCTTTGACTAAGTGGATTTTCATTTACACATATATCAACCACGTGTTAATTCCTTACTATGGAATTTCATTCATAATACAATTAGAAATACACATCATTGAACTAACACAGAGACAGCCTGAAATTAAATAACTGATGTTGAGAGATGACTTTTAGGAAGCTTTGAAGTATTGTTACAAGTTTTGCATCTATAGTTAGTAGCTTACTTTATTATGTAAGAATATTACTCAATTTATACAAACACGAAGGGGGCGAATGGAAATTTTTCTCTTCTCTCTCTAATCCCTAGTGCTAAAGCACTAAATTTTTCTTTGTTTCAAACAAATGGAAATCATAAGGGCTAAGGCCCTATAAACAACTTCCAACTAAATAATAAGGGCTAAGGCCCTACAAACAACTTCCAACTAAATAATAAAGGCTAAGGCCCTATAAACAACTTCCAACTAAATAATAAGGGCTAAGGCCCTATAAACAACTTCCAACTAAATAATAAGGGCTAAGGCCCTATAAACAACTTCCAACTAAATAATTTGCTTAAAACTATTCAAAATTCTTCAAAAACTTTTAATAGTCTAATGTAGACTATTTGGACACAATGTTTACGACCGCACTCACTGACTTTCCAAATGACTTACGGTAAAACACATCACAATTAGACATATATTAGGGATTAATGCCACAGCATTTAAACATTGTTAGAAAACAAAGAACACATAAATTATTTTAAAAAAAGTACACTTTTTGGATATTGTTTTTAACTAAATAAATATTCTAATCTTTAAAATATTTGAAATTACACTTAAAAGTTAGTTAAGGTTACAACTCATATGATATGATATATTTAGTGCTAGTCCATACAAAATACTGTACAAACACACAAGCTAAAAATACAACATGCACACATAATGGACAAAAATGCCTCAAGCAAAGTCAACTGGGAAATAATTATAGATAATACTAACAAATGGGAAAGGAGAGGAAATTGGCCCTGGAATTTATATAATTCTAAGGGAAAAGAGTACAATCCTAAGTTTAAGGAACAAGACTGTAAAGAAATCCTTATTCTCTGTGGCACTAAGGAGAATTGGAAAGTATTATCGGTCGAAATTCCTTTATGGGTAATTTAACTGTAATAATTTGACAAACAAAACAAAGATCAACCGGGGCCGCACGATTCACCCAAAACCTGCCCAAACCCACCCAAAACCTGCCCAAAACCACCCAAAACCTGCCCAAAACCACCCAAAACCTGCCCAAAACCACCCAAAACCTGCCCAAATCCACAAAAAATATGATGCTAATCATACTCATAATCACAAGAAAACATTGGATAAAGTATTAATTTATTGAAACAGGCGACACGATCGACTGCCTTTATTTTTTTTTTTATTGGAAGTAAACATTGAAACAAGGGAGACAAATGTTACTATCTATATTCATCACCAGTCGGAACTGAACTATATATATATATATATATATATATATATATATATATATATATATATATATATATATATATATATATATATATATATATATATATATATATTCTGGACAAAATCAAATACAATAAACAATGTAGCATGTAATGGAATGGAAAAAATGTATTTCGTTGCATTTTTTAAATTCTCCTATGTTGAATCATTTGAAGTAAATAATTGCATATCAGTGACATAACTGTCAAATGCGATTAATACAACATTATAATAAAACGAACAACTGAAAGTACCACATTATTTCTTTATAATAGATTTTAGATTTCTATTATACATGGAATGTCTCACTGGCAATTAAAAATGTATAAATATGTACTAAGATTATTTTTCCATGTCTAATCAAACACAGTTTGAAACATGAAGTAAAAAGTGTATCAACAATAAACTAATGGAGTTCAACTCGATTGTGTTTTGCATATTTTAAAGCAAAGCATTAATAAAATCAAACTAATACATTAATGTATGCAACAAATTAAACAAAAATTATAAATATTGCAAAGACTTTGACACGAAATTAGTTTTAAAAAAGTGTAACAATGGAAATGCGTAGCTATGTCTCGACATTAGACCAAATTTTATTGCCATTTCTTTTGCGATGTTCGTTCCGACTTTGCTCGCTTTCTTTGCCCAGGTTTTTTTCCCGCATCTATTTTCGGCCGGATACATTTGAATTTTCCATTGGATGAATGTATATAATTAGAAGTATTGTAATTTAGTTGCTTTTGTAAAAACTGTGTAAATATTCTTGTCTTTTCTGCTGTTGTTTTTGTGCGCCAAATCGTTTCATCAATAATATATGAACAAGAAGGAACAAATAATTTATAAATGCCAGAACCATATAGTGCGCGACGCAAATGTATCAACTGACCTTGAGTTACACTATATAACCTGTTAATTAATTCGGGAAGCTTGTGTTGTTTCCAATCAGCAACCTACTTAAGTTTATTATTGATAGATTCTGAGTTGTTGTTTGTCCAAAGACTCGTGATAGTTTTGTTTTTTAGTGGTTTATAGACAAACCTTTTAAATTTTTGACATATGAACTTTTTGAAGTACTGTGCAACATTTGGATATTGTTTTAAATATATTGTCAAATCTTCTTCTCGTTTAGCAAACTCAGCGTCATCTTGACTAAATATTAAACCACTGTCTTCATTGAAGAGCATACGAAATATAGATTTTGTGACAAGATCTTCACATCCATGCTTATGCAAAGAGTGCCGAATGTTGTCTGTAATGTGCTTAATACAATATAAATATTCTGCATTACAAAAGTTGGATCTTAGAGCATTTGTCAAAGCTCATCATCCGTACCAAATATAAACTTATCATCTCCAATTTTTTCGCGAATATTTGAAAAGAATTAGTAATATGTGTTTTCATCTGACTCCCAATGAAGACATAGTGGACCTAAGAAAATAGGGTATAAGCGATTACATATTTAATGAACAGTCTCTTGTGGTATGTCTGATACATACGTTATATGTTTGGATTGACTAAAAAGGCATACACGTTGTAAACGTTAGAAAATAATGAATAGGCACTTAGTTTCTCATCAAGTTAAAAATAAAAAATCAGTACCATTATATGATTTCAAAATTTTATTTTTATTTAAGATGTCAAGAAGAAACATAATAGACTGCTATAGCCTTTAGCGACAACATAATGTTAATAAAGACAATAACGAATAATGTAAACTTGTACAATATCGTGCATATATTACTGTTGTCATTCTCATTGATTCACAATGAGGCCGTTTGCATATTTCATTTTATTTACATCATGTTTTTTTGTGGATTTGGTCAGGTTTTGGGTGGTTTGGGGTAGTCTCCCTATCACGTTTTTTGTGGATTTGGTCAGGTTTTGGGTGGTTTTGGGTAGTCTCCCTTTTGTAATTTCCATACGATGTAATTAATATATGCGGCATAATTAGTCGTCGGTTTCAACAAGATAGTAATATTTCCAATGTTTTCCTGTGGTTTTGAGTATATTTCGTTTTATTTACATCATGGTTTTTTTGTGGTTTTGGGCAGCTTTGGGTGGTTTTGGGCAGGTTTTGGGTGGTTTTGGGCAGGTTTTGGGTGGTTTTGGGCAGGTTTTGGGTGGTTTTGGGCAGGTTTTGGGTGGTTTTGGGCAGGTTTTAGGTGGTTTTGGATGTTCAATCGTGCGGCCGGATCAACCGTCTTTTAAATTTATTTTAATAAAAAAAAATGGAAAAAATTTAAACATACACTATAATAGCACACATGGGTGGACAGGGATTCACTACACCTTTTTATACATATTCATTATTGACGGTGTTCCTCTTCCAGTTCAAACCAGCTGTATGTGCTGGGGAGAGACACGAGGATCAACACCTCAACACCCCCCCCCCCAACCCAGCAGTTTCTCCTCTTTGCGGTCACTAAAACGTACCATTTTAAACAAGGCACACTGAAGCGAAATCAACTTATAAATCATATATATATATATATATATATATATATATATATATATATATATATATATATATATACATATACAAAGAGAATGCTTGATTTGCCTTCTGTTTATATATGTAATGTTTGTAAAAATATAATGAAATTCAAATGAATGTATTTCAACTTCATAAACACCATAAAAAGTTAACTCTAATACTGCCAGCAGACCAAAAATATGGTTGCTGATGACGTTAATGGGAACTATCTATAGCGAAATAAACTAAATATTCCTCTTATTTAATACCAGATTTTATGCATATGATTATAGAGGTATGTGGAAATGTAGTTTACCTGCTTTTTTGAGATTTTATTTTTGGATCGTCCACCATATTAATTCATGGACGACTCAGTCAGATTTTTTTATACTTTGAATATACTTAAGGTTGACAAAGGTTTGTTAAAGAAGCAAAATATCGGCGCAAGATGCGCGCACGTTGCATTGTGGGTATTTGCGTACACATTCGTGATGTTCGCGAAATTGTCTTACCTCAAATATGGAGTTAATAATACCATATCAGCTGTTATAGCTTAGATATATGGATTTAACACTAAGAACCGTGATAGATTAATGATTTATATAATATCAAACAACGGTAATGATGATTTTGACCAATTACTTCCGAAATTTCAGGAGGCAATAGTCTAAGTTCTAGAGATAATTATGTACAGATTCATTGATAAGAAACTTAATTTACTTACCTATCTTTGGAAAGAAACTGTTCACACGGGTATTTCATACACAGTATAGTGTATTCGTTGTTTGCATGGTCAAACCATCAATGCTCCTCCATAGAACACCTTGGAAACAATACGAGGAAATGACTTAGTTTGTAAATGTTTCAATCTTCTTCACTGATTCAGCACATAAAAACAGCCGCATGCTTACAGGGCCCATTAAACCCAGTAAAATAGATGTAGTTATTTAAGCGGTCATCGACATTCACGATGGACAACAGTAGATGACCACTGCGCCAATAGCTTAGTTCTCGCGCAATTATTCAACAGTCTGGACAAAGCATAGTTTGTACAAATAATTGAAGTCATTTATTGTCAACAGCGTTTTGTGAATATCAACGCACACAATTTCGGTCAATTCGTTACTCATGAATTATCTCCACGACTATTCTTTAGCAGTACTGTGATAATATCTGCGCTATATTTTTCAACATACCGACTTGAATTCAAGTTACACGCCGACCATTTGGTGATGCATTATTACTAAAATACTACGTCCCTTGCTAGTGTGCTATAAAAACCCTAACTGGGTAACCAACGATTATGTGCATATGCATGTGCTTATATATCCATAAACGTGGCGCATAGTCCTCCAATCAATATTCACGCTGGTAAAGGTATGAGTATCAAACGATTTTCAAGAACTTGAATAGCCTGAGGCTTAATATCAATCACAGGTGGATGACATAACATTAATGTTAAAAACAACAAAGGGCCTGGAGGGAATAAAACTTCCTACCAAGTGACAAAAGTTCCTCAGATTATTCACTTTACTATAATCCGTTTTGATTATAATGGTGGCTTGATGAATATAATATTATCTCGGGCCATAAAAGTACGTGCCATCAACCCTCCTGGAGATGTCTCACTCATCCCCTGTCCCTAATGCAAACGAAAATTCGGTGCAAAGGTTCGCCTCATCAGCCACCTGCGTACGCACATAATAGAACCAGCCCCTCCAACCCTCAGATGACTTGAGAGGTCTCCGTCGAATCGACGGACGAACAACATAATTATCACGGGTTAAATTGAACCATAAATTATGACTAAGTCCCATCTTGGACAGGAACATCCACCGAAGATGGAGTGTAGGGTGTAAAAGAGAGTGCTTGTCTGATGTCAGAACCGAATATAGAAGCAATTTGAGCAACGTTTGTAAGATCCTTGTGACATTTTTGAATTATTTCTGTTTCTTCTTTTTTCCTCTTATTATTACCTCAGTTTTACTCAATTGACATTGACCTTCTTTTACCTCCTCCTCTATTACACTTCTAGTAACGTTCTCATCTTGTTTTATTGAAAAAGGCAATGTATTTCATATTCACACAGTTCAATGGCGCGTAATACCTATAGACGGCAAACTCAATCTTTTCTAACAAAAATCTTGTCACCGCCATTAAGGTCAAGGCCTTCTTCAATATGCCCACTCTGAAGTGTTCATAAGTTATTAATCCTTTCATATTCATCCCATCCTGTAACCATACCTCACTGACAAGTGCCCTGGCTTCATTAATTTTTAATACCCGTCATTTCACGCCCTGTAGACTCGCTGGATATCTCCAATACGTCTTTGTCTTGTCAAAGATAATCTCCATCTCCACATTTAAATGCCAAGCATCTCTTAAATTATCCGCACAACTCATTTTTGGGTTCTTGATCATTCAACAATCGGTAGTCATACTTACGTAATGGGGTTTACGTCCCTTTAGCCGATTAGGCATTTGCGACGGATTAATGTCCGCAAGCGGGCTACTTAAATGATTGCGAGAGGGGGAAAAAAACCACATCTCACGCGTTTCTGTACAGAGAATGTGCTGTTTATATAAACTCACAAATCGAAGGGCGACAATCGGGTCCTTAATCGACATGTTTATAACAATACTGAGTGGGAATCAACCCAGCACAGACTCCGTTCAACGATGTATCTACTATTATAATGTGACGTTGGGAGTGATTGGACATAACACTTGTGACGTCACCCCAGTTCCGTTCATACACGCTCTTCAGGGCACCTGTTTGCTAGACGAGTGGGTATCGGCCCACACACTCGTCTTTCGTAGTCTCGACCAAGTAAATGAGGGAAAGGCCGCATGCGTAAAGCTCCAAGTGTAGACTCAAATAATATTGAAACGCCAGGCGATTGGTATGTGTTCTTAGTGTTTATTTATTAATTGGAGTGCCGAAGCATTAGTGTGGTGTGTTAATTTATGGGCACTGTCCTAATTTATTATAGTTCCTCTTTGTGCGGGGGCATTGTTCAAGGCAAGACGAGCTGGGTTTAGTCATCTTATAATTCAGTTAGGAATGGCTATTTCTAATTGTCTGACTGTTTATGTAACATTTAAATTTGTTTGAATAGAGTAATAATTAATTATTCCAATGGGTGTCACATTTTAGCTACCTGATATATTCTAAATTAGGGTCAGAGTGTGTTAGCTGATTTCACTCACAGACCAAAGCTTCCAGGAATTTTGATAGAATTCTAGAAGAGGTGTTATATATTAATTTTAATTAATAATTGTATATTAATTTGGATAACCTGGTGCAAATCCATCTTAAATCGTCAACCGTTGTGTCAACTGTCCCAAAGACACCATTGCGTATTGCATTATTCAACGCCCAATCAGTAGAACCACATGAAAAGCGCACAGATATAGTTAATTTTATCAACGACCGGAATATCGACGTCTTCTTCCTTACAGAAACGTAGCTAAAAACAACCGGCGATGAGGCCATGTGCGCGGATTTAACACCCACCGCTTACTGCATCAAGTCGTTCCCAAGCCACTCTCGCGGATGTGGAATTGCTGTCATCACAAAAAATTTCCTGATACCATGTTTTAAGTACAACACAACCTTAAATTTCTGCCACACATTGTTTGAATTAGTCCAAACAACAATTACACTAGAACAAAAGTTAGTCCATTTGTTCTGTCTCTATCGCACTCCTACTTGCAGAAAAAGAAAACAAGTTGACCGAATCTCTCTTTTTGGAGCAGTTTCCAAATCTTCTGGAGTATTTAAATTCCATAGGTGGCAATCTAATTATTCTTGGAGACATCAAATTTACTTTGACTGTCCTGGAAACCCATAAACGTCAAAACTAGATTCCATTCATGTATTCATCCTTAAACAGTCAGTTAACCAACCCACCTATAAACTTGGTCACATTTTAGACTAAATTGTTCATAGACCTGATGATAATATTCTGCAATCAACCCTTGCATCCCACGAACTTGCATCAGATCGCCTCTGCATTATATGCCATCTGGACGTATCAGTCCCTAATCCTCTATCTGTATTTGCTACTAAGAGAAACCTCCGTATGATAAAAGAACTATACTAATGCATGATATCCAAAGAAAACCTAACTTGCTTGTCTCATACAGCAGAAAAAATCGACAACTGCATGCGTTCATTGCTTTAAAAACATTCCCCAGCCACCAAGTCCAGAGTATCAATAATAAAAAGTGTTCTCTGTGGTATAGCAGTGTTAGGGACCAGCTTCGCACTGCTAAAAGACATCGCCGTAAAGCAAAGAGGCTTTGGCTTTCCACCAGACTCACTATTCATAAACAAATCGATGATTGCCGCTAAGAAGAACGTCACAAACATAGTACATTTAGCCAAATTATCCGAATACAGTACTAAGATCACGGAGAGTTCAAGCTGCAAAGAGCTCTTCGAGATAATTAAGAAACTAATGTCAAGGAACAAATATACACCGCTTCCAACTACATTCTCTGCAGTAGACCTTCCGGACCTATTTGCAAATTTCTTCCGTGACAAAGTACAAATCATTAGAGATACGCTTGACAACACAATTTCAATTGACTCGTTGTCACCATAGTTACGATACAGAATTTTAGCGACAACCATTAGTGATGAGATGTAATGCCTCTTGAGTTTCCTGTAATGATGGATTTAAGGACGCTTAGCGAGTCTGTGACGGTAAGGTTGTTGTTATTAGTTCGTTGGCTTTAGATCCATTTTAGTCCTCCAACGATCACCCAGAATTCGGCTTTGTAGATTAGAGTTCCATCTGGTAGTCTGTCCCCTAGTTTGATGCTTTTATCCGTAATAATGATTGCGGCGGCTATTTAGTTCTTGCTATTTTGACTTATCAGTATAGATTATTGCATGGTTGGAGTATATTTTCCAGAATACTTTTGATGTCATTCAGCATTTCGAGTGGTTTCTCGAGTTTTGATCCAATCGCTACAGCTTGTAGTTCGATCATGGGTGGTTGGTTGTACCAGAGAGTCGGATCTGAATATCTCATTGGGTTAGCTTGTAGATTGGTTAATTGATTTTCTTTGTCCTTCTCGTGGTTTAATTTCCCTCCTGGTGGGTTAGGGACTAATATCTTGCTGAAAGCTTTATTACATTTGTTGATCGCCTCTTTTGCTGCACGGTTACTGTCATGTATAAATAGATGATGCTCCTGTGGCAAATATTAGTAGTTGGTCTTATCGCAACAGGTTAAGCGGTAATTTTTTAAATAGTCAGACTGACAGACTAACCTTGAAATTATAGTCGCTCTCGCCCATTCGTGCGACTGGTTAATGTCCACACATCGGACTTCTTAGTTTATCGTGATGAGGTGAATCGGAGCAAAACCCCCACATGCAATAATACATGCTCTGCATTCTGTTACATTGTGTCCAATTTTGGGGTTATGGAGCCAGAGAGTGTACGTGAGTTAAGTTGAAATGTGACTACATACGTACTCATCTCAATTCGGTCTGTCCGCCTCAGATGCGGAAGGTGGACGGTTGGATCATACTAAAGACGTACAAAAATGTTACTACTGCTCAGTACGGGTCTTTGGACGTGGAACTGTCTGTAAATATTTTCTTGTATCCTGGGTACTTGGTGTCGAGCTCTAATAGATGTATAATACTGTTTCTGAGTTTACGTGGAGCGGGTGTTCATTTTTGTTTGCCAAGTGTTTCCGCTATATGACATTGATGTTTGGCGGTTTGTTAAACCACTGAACTGGATCGATATAAATGATATATGCTTCTTGGATGTTATTAATATTTAGTGACTTCGTTAATTCATTACCTTTCGGCTTTTGGGTAATCAGCCTCTTGGTGAAAGTATATTACATTTTTCATTGATTTTCCTTGTGGGGTACGTTTTGTTCAGGATTAAAATTATTGCGAAATATCTTAGGATGGATTCTGTTCTACGTAGATGAAGAGGGTCTTTCCCTGCTAATATCTGTAGTTCTTCGAGCGATGTATTTAAACTCTGTTACGTGCTTAGGCTCGAATAAGCAGTAACATAGAAAGAGTGAAAATAACAAGTTTGTAAAATTTAATAAACAATTTACTGAGTACAAATATTTTTTCAGAAAAGAACAATAAACTTACGGTTTTAAGAATCAATTCCAAAATTAATCCAAAATAATTCAAAATATTATTTACTAGAGAAATTGCAAAAGTCCTGGTAATAAAATGTCCAAATAATTCTAAGTGCGAATTCCAGCGAAGTATCCAATATGGAAGATGATGTCACTTGATGAAGTCAGTTCTTGTTAATAAAATTTCTATGAGTACAATACTTTTCCAGATAAATAACAAAATAATTCCTCTTGATCGAAACGAATTGACATAATTTCCAGTACAAGGTAATTTATAATAACTCAAAAAGACACAACTTAATATTCTAAAAGCCCTACTTTTACTGAATAGCTCGCTCCCAAAACATAGTTTATATATCTGGTTTTACGTAAACAAGGGGTCACGTGATCTTCTAGAAACTATCAGAACAAATTTACGTTCAAAATCTCACGTACCCAGCGTATGACCCAACTAAAACAGAAAGATATTTATACAAAACTCCATTTTGTCCTTGGAACCAACCAATCATTTTAAAAGCTTGTTTACAATTCTGAAACCAGGTCAGAAATGAGGTTAACACCTCGTGTTTACTCTGTAAAGTACAGGTCACCTCCCCCTTCAATGAACGAATCTTAAAACTTAAAATGCCAAATTTAAATCTAACAAAAAATAAATAAATAAATATAAATGACATATCAAATATACGTAACAACGCTCATGTGCATGTTAAAAGTGCTTTACGTTGCAAACTATCTATCCTCCTCAGAATGTTCTGTCTTGCTGATGCGTATATTGCATATCCGCAATCCAGTTGAGATCTAATTTAGGAGCGATATAGTGTCAATAGTGTGGTTTGATCCGCTTCCCAGTTAGTGCCTTGGTTGGATACTTCCCTGTTACATTTTTTAATCAGTGATTTTATGTAAAATTTCCATTTTAGATATTCGTCAAAATGCATACTCAGAAACCTGGCCACCTTTTCAAATCTTATTTGGGTGTTCTTTAAAAATAAGAACGGGGAAGGGGTGGTGTTGGTGGTGGCTATTCTTGTTTTTGGGGAAAAAGACTTTTATATTTTGTCTGTTTATATTTTAATTCCCCGCTTATCTGCTCAATTTTCTATACTTTTAAACCCCTTAGTAATTTCCCCAATAACGGTTTCACTGGTTGTGATACCTACTTTCCATATTTCGCGATTATCTGCGAACTGAGAGAGGTAAATGTATGTTTTGTCAATTCATTGTTCTTGGTTATTAATCATGCTATTGAATAATGTGGGGCTAACTACATTGCCTTGCTGTGTCCTGTTTTCCAAACTAAATATGCCAGAGCAATCATTGTCAGTTCTATTTCTGATCTGATGATCTGCCAGGAAGATTATTATCCGTTGGTGAATGAGACCCGATATACCTTATGATTGAATTTAGCGATTAGATGCTTGGTCCAAATCAGGTCATAAACTTTTTCCAAGTCTAGAAAGATGTTTATTGCTTTTACATCTTGCACTGAATGCTAATTTGATATGTGCTTCCAACCTAATTCAATCTTTATTTTAACTATAACTTGTATGTCATCACCTAAAGGCATTATTATCTAATGCAAATTCCACCTCTTATTTACAACATCTTATCATCAACATACACCATTTACATCTCCCGTTGATTGGGAAGCTTCATATTTTCCTGTTACCAACATCTTACCATTTTATATTTAACTATTATGGTTTTGTATATCGCTGGTCGATATTAAACCTTTCATAATTTTAAACATATAACCTATTGTATGGCGCAAAATAGCCTAAAAGTGCTGGTGCGCCGTTAAAATTCAATTAATCAATTAATCAATCAACCTAATTAGTTAGTCAAGAGTAGATAGTTTAACTACGGAAGAAGCTTTGGTTATGTAAGATAAGTTTATTCCTTCGAGGTGATATTTTAGTCTGTTATTCATCATGATATCCATAATTTTGCTGACATTTTTGGTGAGAGAAACCAATCTATAATAGTTAATATCTGATGTATTCTTCCCGGACTTAGGTATGGGAATACATATTGTTTGTTCCCAGTTCTTGGGAATTGCTCATGTTTTCCTTATTTATTTTAAAGTTTTAACATCACGAGTTCCATATTGCCTGGGAGATGTCTGTAAATTTTATCCCAGGGTCTCCTCTATAGGAGAGGTTGATTTAAAAACAAAACAATAGTTTTATGCCATTCGTAAATTGTGAAATCTTCATTAAGGTTGTCAATGAGGACAGTGGGCCTCAAAGAGATGGGAATGATGGGCTTCGATTTTCAGTATGTGCTGTTGGAATTGATTAGAATGACTCATCCCCCACGAAATGTTTCGCTAGTGTGTCGGCTTTTTCTTTATTCGCAATTGCGCTATCATTTGAGGGGTCTTGAAAGGTTGTTTTCCCCTGATATATTTAGTTTTGTCCCATACCTATTTAACATTGCTTTTGATCGTTGGGAAATTAGACGATCACCCAATGGGTTCCTGGGAGACGACTGTCGTCGGTGTTGATGACGTAAGCTAGAAGGTATTTATGTTTACGAAGAGGAAATTTATCTTTAGCTCGCACGACATGATTCTAAGAATGTGTGCACCGACTGTTTGTCAATGGTAATAATATTCGCAGGTATCCATTTTGTTTTTGTTTCTTTCATAGGTATTTATAAGTCATTAATTTAATCCTGCCTCTGTCCTAGAAAATCTCTTTTCAGTAAATGGCTCTACGGTTCGTCTCCGTACTCAGTGGGAAGAGAGTTCTGATGTGTTAGATCTCTAGGGATTTCAATGGAGGGGAGGAATAGTCACACAAATATTTATAACACTCATGCAAAAATGCATCTTCTCAATTGAGACCCCAAGCGTCATCCAGATATAAGTCCACTTTTTCTTTTGGTTTATCAACATGCATTTGTCGTGTTGAATTAGAATGGATTGATCGTTTTGACATCCATAATAATGTTTGTAGGTCAACGCTGTAATTGTTTCCTTCAGGTGCTTAGAAAAAGAGGAGACTAATTCTTCTTGTAGTTCTGGCCATATCGACCTTATGATGTATTCTTCGTTGTTTTCTTTTTCTTTTTGTTCTAGTTCAAAGACACCATAGTCCCCCATCTCCAAAGAGATTCAAAAGTCCAAAGAGTGATACGATTCTTCCTAATCTTCCAAACAGATTACAATCAAATTGTTGGCGTTTAGAGTATTTCATATTCTGCATACAATATGGCGATCACCGTGTTCAGTGGAGCTTCTACAATCTGAAGTTCTAGACAAATTTAGCCGGATTTTATTGGGTGACAATATTTCGCGTCGCTACTCTGGTCTTGGGTGAAATCACAAAGCGTAAACTCGTGCATAATTGTCGTAGGAAGTGCCCTGGATGATGCTGGTACCTATCAGGACGCTTTGTGATGATTAAACTGGAAAGTATTTTGAGCCATGGCTCCGTTGAGGACTTCAATTATGATGATGACGATGCTTAACGTTTGGGTAACCGTCCTTGGAAAAGGTGATCTTCAACCTGTTTTTTCTTCTTTTTTTTGGGGGGGGGGTAGCTGATGGTTAAGGTTTTCCCTTCTACTCATTGTCGCTTTCCACTTTGGGTAACACTTTCACGCGTTGCATCAGCCATCAAATGGAAAACGGTACTCCTTCGCTTCAGGCTCAGGCAGATATCAACTCCATGCAACAAATACTTCTCTTGCAACTATATGTCCAAATGTAAATGATCGATTAGTTCTAAACTTCGCCCTTTAAGAAGTTTCTTGTGTCGCTCGATAAAGATCACATTGAGAAGATTGCACGCGTCTGTCAGGGCTGTGTCGTTGAATGTATCCAATGTGTTAGTAATCCCCACTGCGCAGTCATCCAGATGAGTGTTCTTGGCTTCGTCTCTGTACGTCGAGAGATTATCTCGGTACGTTCGGTAACGGTAGGTAAATTATAAATGCATGGCATTGTTGACGGAAACTACTCTTACATCGAATACTGTAGTGGTGTCATACGTTATGAGAATTTTGACTTTCACGTTCAAGTTATTGCTCATCAAATCGATGTAATCTTCGGTCTGTCGTTTGATTTCAAATTCGTTGGGAGTTGAGGTCGTCAAAGATGAGACCGGATGAGATTCTATCTGCTGAGAGTCTTGCATCGTATCAAGATGGTGGCATGGCGAACTTGTAACATCTTAGTCTTTCTCGCAACGTGATCTTTAAACTTCACCGTCTACGTGTAGGCCATGGTTCTAAATTTTCTAGATTAGCGCTTTTCCGTCTCTCGAATGTGGTAGTACGTTTGAGGGTTTACCGGTGAACTCTGCTTGGGTGTAGACTCTCTGGGTCTGGATTCTGGCTCACTCGTGTCATCTTCAAAGTCACTGCCATGAATATGTGCCAAGAGTTCATGTACTGAGCGAATCGATAAATCATGTTTATGTCTCGTACTTTCTTCTCCCTTATTCACGAATCAGGCCATCGTTTCATCTTGACTGCAAAAGTCAAATGACTACATTGTAAATACCATGACCACTATATATATATATATATATATATATATATATATATATATATATATATATATATATATATATATATATATATATATATATATATATATATATATATATTCATGTCAGACCAGTGTATATGTAAATGGTCAATGTCTTCGCTTCCAGTATTCATTTCACTCTCAAACCGATCAAGACAATCGAACTTCTGATCAGAGCTTTGCAAGGTGTCACACGAAAGTTTCTTCAGATAAGCCGACTGTCTACTCCTCCTCCTATCGAGATAAAAGTCAAGATTCTTTCTATATCTGTAATAATAATAATAATAATAATAATAATAATAATAATAATGAGGACTTTGTATAGCGCCTAATCTTTCGAACCTCTAAGCGCTTTAGACCATCAATAATGATATGACTACACTACAGAAAAACAAATGACAAAAAACAAACAACAATGAAATTGGAAAACATAAAAACATGCTGAAAACATATAAGATATAAAACATGATTAGGTCTCTAAGTTTGTCCCTGCAGTCAAAACAGGTGAGTTTTAAAAGCACTCTTAAAAGGGACCACTGTGTCTTTGTGTCTAATTTCAATGGTCAATTCGTTCCACGTCGCCGGACCCTGGTATGCAAAAGAACGTTGACCATATGACTTTGTTTTCACCGTGGGAACAATGAATATACGATTGTCAGAAGAAGAGCGTAAGTATCTAGCTGGTGTATACACATGGGTGAGGCTGGATTGGTGACAGAACTCAAACCGTTACGATCCGCTCTTCCACTTTAAATAACCGCAGTTCACCACATTCCCTTCACCTGTTTGCGTCACAAGATGTGGACAAACGTAGAATCGTCTACTCTCTTATCGTCAATGCTGTTCCGCAGAGTTATCCATGTATGTGAAATTAAGATGGACAAGTATCAGGATTACCGATGCGAGCGTTTGGAAAAGAAGACTTTATGTGGAGAGACAAGGATGTTTGAAGAGAGCCCTTATCTACGGACCAGAAGTCAGAAGAAGTTTGAGGAAGAGAAGAAGACCTATACGAATCCCTCTGTGTTAACGAAATGATGTTAACATAAACTTTCTTGCCTAAATAAAACAAAATCTGTTAGTCGTTTGTATACTTGTTTGTGAATTATGTTGTATGTGTTATATAGAATCTATGTTTGAGTTTGGACCTAGAAAAGGAAATCCCAGTCATGGAGGTTACATTATTTGTCTCTACACGAGGATTGTCCGAGTGTGGAGACTTATAATGTAACCCCTGCGACTGGGGTTACCTTTTCTAGGCTCAAACCACAACGTAGATTCATTTTATCACCCAATATTTTCCTTTAGATTAAAAAGAACTTAAACAGTGTTCAAATACCAATGTTACATGCGGCGCATGAATACAGATATATTAATGGGGGCTATGACGTGACCGTTGCATCCTAAGTACACAGTAAAATGTCGCATAGTAATGAGGTACTATCAAATTTAATATATGGATGTTATATGAAATTGACAATAAATAATTACTATTTATTGCAAAGAAAGTGTTTCATTCATCAGTTTCAATTTTTAAAAAAATATCCCTGTATGAAATACTCGCCAAATATGGACCCTAGCGGATAGCCATGTGCTAAACTTGCAAGTTCACTGATTCTTTGAAAATTTACTTTTCTCTTTTGGAATTATGACAAGTGCTACAGTGAAATTAGCTCTTGGATTAGTGATTCCTTCTGGCTGGTAAGTGCATTATTTGTCAAATAAATATTGCAGGTATATTATTGATTCAACTGGGACTGGGGCACAATGGAGATGCTTAACATAATTAGAATAGAGCAATGCTGGTCATAGCATTTCTGGCTGTTGCTAAGTTTTCTGTAGTTGTTAAGAGAGTTGGGAGGCTATGAAGTGTGTAGGCTTATAGTCTATGTGCATGGATCAGTGTTTTCTGTCATAGTTTATTTCAAACAGCATGGAACATTTTATCCCATCTGTGTAGCACAGTGAATTTTCAGGTCAGCGTCATTAATTGTGGCTCACAGTATATCATTTGTTTCACACCAAGTATTAAAAAAACAGTTTGGTAGCTATTGCTGCATTTAATGACGCTGACTTGAAATGTGTACTGAGCTAGGCCTGTATATAGGATAAAATTGACCAATTTGGTTGGAACGAACTAAGATAATATCAAAACTTCGAAATAGTATGCATGTTTGTATTTGTCTCTATCGAAATGTCTTGTATGATGTGTTCTCAAAGATGGATTGACCTAAAGTTACTTTGTTTTTGTGGACACCTTGAAGAGACGACTGGTCTGAGATGACTAGACTGAGATCAGAAAGGTAAGGTAAGCAAAACAGCTAGATTTTATGTCGCATGGGTGAGGAACATAAGTCTATGTATATGTCCCACTCTCTTGTCCTGATAGAGGTCAACCTGTTCCCACAATTGTTGCAAAATTGTTACTAATCTTCAGTACCGTGACGTCACCACACCTGTTCCATTCCTATTATCCTTTTACAAAACCTAACATATATTCCACTTTTCCTTGTCCGCATATAAACCCAGTATTCTCCATGTTCAATTTACTTTGACGCTATAGTGTTCCAGGGTGATTTGTAAAACATAATGTCCCATTGCGGGTCTGTCGTGTATTTTCCCATTAACCTTGTCGTCTGCTTCCCTGCTTAGTATGCTCCCTGCGTTGCACTCCGCTAAGTATCACGTTACCAATTGTTTTTCCATAGACCCCAATGCTAATGTTTTGTGAAATAAATGTACTTTCTATCCTTCTTCAGCATGCATGTCACACACTATCACAAATCTTAAAGTGTAAATTGTCAAAAACAAAACCAGGTACTCCCTTGCACTTAAGAGAGATAACTCTACTGGAACTAGATAGGGGTAATAGTTATCTAGTCACAGCGGGCCCAGTTTCAACCATGTGTTCCACATTTTTTTTTTAAAATCATTTTAAAAAACCAATATATGATCTATGAATTAACTTAATCTCATATATTGCCAAGAGGCTTAACTTTTGTAAGCCTAACAGAAAGAACAACTCTTACATAATGCACCAATCAAAGCTAGTGTTGATGTTTATTTTTGAATGAATGTTCCCTAAACCTTAAGCACCGTCAACCTGGGGTTGTACAATTGGTACCCTTATACCTATACTAAGTCAGGCGAACACCGACTACAATATTGTCACGTGATCAAAACAAATGGCCTCATACAAAGTGGTCTAGTTAATCTAACCGTGGTACATGTATTCCTTTAATATTCTCTTTCTTAATGTGAACTTTACTAACGCTTTTGCTTTGAACTATATTTATATTGTGTACAAGAATAACCACCAATTCGTCATATAATTATTTTTAGAAATATGTTTGATAGTAGGCGATGATGATGGAACACATAACGGTATTTTGATTATATTGCACATTTTACAGTGTCGTTTCAGAGATTCCTTCTCCAAACCGATTCCTTGATACGTTTTACGTCGACATTGATATGAGGTGACAGCCTAAATATAGCCAAAGATGAAGACAAAGATAATCGACTCTTTTACGAGGGGGTGAGGGTACCGATTACTTTCAAATATTACCCACTTTCCAACATGTCATCTAACATATTCTAGGTGCAATAAACTCCTTGATTAATTTAACATTAATATTGATATCAAGTTGTACATGACACCTTAGATTTCGCCAAATATTGTGATCGAAACAGCAACCCAATTCCACGAGGTGGTGAACGTGACTATATTTGGTCCTATATTGTACATTCCAACTTCATCACGTAATCTGTAAACGATTCCATTTGCAATCAATCCCTTGATACAAATTGTTTAAGGCGACAGATGGCAGCTTTCGCTTGCTAAAGATTAAGACCAAAATACTTTCTCTTCTATCAAGGTAGGTGGTTGTGGGAAAAGGGCATGGAGTGAGTTTTCTGGGCAAAACAATATTGATTAAATAACACTACACGTGGATGCCAAAATTTGGAATCAAATCTTCCTGGTGTTAATTTTTTTTTAAAAATCACTTGTACAAAGAGTATTTTAATATTATTGTATCTTTAATTAATTGTTTAAATTTAATTCATTTAAAATTAATTTTAAAAAAAACACAGTAGCACAATACAATTTGTGCAATGTTGAGGCAAGTAACGTGCCTTTCCTAATAACACAATGAATATAATTTATCTAAAATATTATATCAGTATTAATGTTAAATTGTGCAAGTAGTGGCATAGCAAGAAATTCTAACATTACTCCACCCAAACATAAGAATCGAAATCCCCCCACCCACCCCCAAGAACAAAGAAATGGTTGTTTGATGGTCATTTTAGCTCTAACTCACAGTTTTAAGGGTTGGTTGGGCGGCTGCTAAGCCACTTTGTTCAAGGAATCAATTGCAAAACGGAATTTTTAGGTGACATTCAGAAATATTGTAAAAATTATCAGCATTACTCCCCCCTCAGAGGAGATGGTGTGTGTGTGTGTGTGTGTGTGTGTGTGATTTGGATTTTTAATGTAGCTGTCACAATTTTTCAGTCATATCACTATGATGGCTGCATTATGGCATCTTATAGTGATGTCTAACACTGGGGTATCATGCCGCAGACATGTAGCATGATGTCTCACCCAGTCACGTTATCCTGACACCAGGCCGACCAGTCATAACAGTAACATCTTAATGCTGAGTGCCTAGCGAGGCAGCTGCTTGTACCAATTTTACAAGAATATGGTATCAAGATGGTTGTTGTGTTTAATGTTTGTCAGAATCTGGATTGTCATGAACAATATACATCCGTATCAATGTACACTAGCAGCAGAGAGGGCGAACAGACCACGTTTTCAAGCAAAAATAAGGCTTCCTACGAATCTCATTTTAACAAAAAAAAAATAAGTCTCCATTTAGCAAACGGAGACTTTACGATTTTTTAATCAATTACCGCACTGAATAATGAGATTACTAGAACAATCAACATGAAACCTAGCAACGCTATTAAAAAGAAGTCAATACCCGTACAACCACAAAAAGATTTCAAAGAACCAATTCTTGGTAGTAATGTCACTGTTAGGTACTTATACGAACCAGGAGAGCTTGAAGGGGGCAGAAAAAGGGCTACTGATCCTATTTGGAGTGTTACTGCACACAAGATATCTAGTATAACACGATCTACGGGTAGACCTCCAGTCTATAAACTGGATTCAACTGCCCCTCAGCGAGGATTTACTCGACAACAACTACAGGTAATACCCGAGGATACTCAATTGCCACCGCATGGTCTTAACTAGCGCCGTTGCGTCTATTGCACTCAAGACAAGTCAACATCACATTGTTTCTGATATGACCGAGATTGTTATTTTTTCTGTCTACGGTAAATTGGCGAGGATCTTTATCCGAATACTGCCAACGCATTATACAATTGCAACTCGCGCAGTGATTATTCTGTTGTTTCTTCAAAGTGATTATTAATTCAGCATCAATATCAAATTCTCGTTGTTTTTTTTTTGTCCTGTTGTTTGTAACCGGAGAGTTTTTTATCAATAATTTTAACATCAATATCATCCATTGTTGTGTCATTATCATCGCCTGACTCTGTCAGGACAATTCTTCGAAGTTGATTTATTCTTCGTACTCTGGATACTGCGAGATAGACTAAATTCGACCATTCGATGTGATTATCCACCATCCAAACAATTATCTACAATGAAACATCATAATGTCACCATACGACGAGGGCATACTGCGCTACATCGCGATCAGGCCATTGTAGAACGATTTAATCGGACGATTGCTGAGCGGTTATTTGGATATCAATACGCAAAATAATTCATTCAAGAAAAGCGATCCCGTGGATAGCGTCGGCTCATGAACTGTTATCCTGGAAGTTTTCTCGGATATGGGGAATGTGCTGAGTACTTCAAACGATTTGGACACCCCACACATGAAATGACTCGTGTTGCGATTAATGGACCATTACCTGATTTTGATTTAACCGGATTCGCTCGTGTGATATCATTTGAATTCGCTACAGGGTTACATCCGTGTAGTTATGTTTGGCTCGGTAGACACCTATCTGAAAAACACTGGATGCCAATAGTGCTATTGAGATATATGATTGATTGTGGTATGCTAATATCGTTGATTGTTTCCGAGGCTATTATATGCTATCGAGCTCAGAAAGAAGTTTGGCTACCACAACCCGATCTAGATCGTATAATCAGCGAACTACGAAAACAGTTTCCAGATGGAAATTCGAAGAATTTCAGTGAAGAACAAATCATGAATTGGTCTAAGAAGTTATTTGAAATTAAAAAAGAACAAGCAAAGGATCTCGGACGAAGAATAATCGGTAAATTTACCCAGGGTGGAAGATACGACAATGCAAAATATTCTTCGCGGTTGATCATAGACGTCGCTGAATACGATTTTATTGTAACGGATTTAATGAAACAGGGAAAACTTGTATCCCGTAAGGATGCTTTTCTATCCAATGCTGAGAAAATGGGTACGGTTGTTACCTACTGTGATGGATATAATTCCCAGTATACACATTTAAGATCATCTATGCTAGCCTATGCTTCTATTAATCTATTTTCGATGATAAATAGATTTCCTAATACCGCGGTTAGAGTGGCCACTGATTCGATGTATATACACAATAAATACAAATCAGCTGTAGCTAAATTCACAGATCCGGAGGAAGCGTGGGGGCGTTGGCGATTTAAAAAGGAGATGCTACATGAGTATTGTCAATCGGCAGACGTTGCCATGGATGATAAATATCTTTCATATAACCGTATTGAAATTCAATCAGAATTTTCTAATGCACCACCGGTATCTGATCCAGTATGTAGATACAAGACAGTTTATTTAAACGGTTGTGGTGGGTCAGGAAAGACAACTCGTGCAATTGAATTATTTGGTCGGACAACCATGATTGTGCTAACACCGACTCACAGACTCGCCAGAGAGATGATACAACGAGGGGTAAATGCTTGCACTTATCACAGTTTTTTTCGATGGAAGGGTGACAAATGGACTCCTGAGCGTATGGGTGATAAATTCATTCCTGAAATCATAATCTGGGATGAAATATGCACAGTGTCATTAGATGTATTACAAACATTTCTCGAGTGGTTGTTAAACAAAAACACAAAAGTCGTCATGTGCGGTGATCACGGCCAACCACCACCATTTGTCGGTGCATCCCCACATGAATGGCTAAGGGGTTTTGTAGACTATTATGAAGAAATTACCACTGATTATAGATCACTTGATGAACGATTACGAGAATTCAAAGCGCTAATTAGACTTTTGGCACCACGAAGCACATTAGCTCTAAAGTGTATATCAACGACGGATTGTCTCATCAAATCGAGATGTTCCAGTGAGAAATAATAGATAGGATATAAACTCTTAAAGTCGTATTGTGATATTTGCAGACCAGTATCGACATTTTGATCACGTGCCATAAACGACAACAGACGATGATACACGCGAGCAATATGATTCTGACCGTAATCGAGTTGTACATCCTCGGATGGTTCCTGCTGGCCGTTTATTCTCAGTGAGACGTCCTTAACACCTAATTGATCAAATATCATATGACTGAAACGTTGATCGCCAACTCGTGTGTTATCCTGTAACGCTACGAATATATGACGTGGCGCAGCAGTGCCCTGTTTTGATGCTAGATTCCAGGTGAATACCCCGTTGATATTTGATAGTTTAATATCTGTACTTACCGTTAGCCAACTTAGTAATGTTTTTCCTCCATGGTCCATAAATGATAGTAATCGTTCTTCTGCAGTGATTGATGGAGTCAACACTGGCATCCACAATGATATTTTTGTTAAATTGACTTTACCGGCATCAGCATTTGGATTTGCAGCATCCGCTGGAATCCTCCAGATTGCGTCATTATCATCACCCTTTCGCACGAGTGCTACTGTATGCTTCGCTCCATAAATAACTTTTCGGACGTTTCTACAGAATCCAAATATATGATGCAGTGGAATCGCGCATGAAAATGATTTACGCCGCCCCTCCAACATTGAAATACGTGTTGCAGCTCCTAGATTGAAATTAACATCATTGTTTATAATCATATCCTCGGCATCAATATTAGCATTACCCCCAAATATCAATCATGTTATTGTAAAACTCTTTCTCTCTCTAAAATCGTTTTTGACGACTTCGTTGAAAAATCTTCGATTTTCTCCAGCGATTACTAGTGTATTCATTCACGACAACATGTGGTGGTTTTCCGCTTGGGTTACTCAAGGAGTTAGAAATAGCGTCAAGGACATTTTATACTTCGCTGCCACATATTGGTGGATCATTCATTTGTTGTGTTGGTAGCGTAGAATACCAAGTCTTCATTGGAAGGGTTTTTATATAACGCATAAACTCTTTTGGTGGGGCTAATCCATATGAATCGAAATAAACAATCCCACGTGGATCAATAGCGTATGCAACCCAGTGAGTTCCAGGTCCGGTGCTGTTATCTAAATTAATAATACCGGTTTCAACGCTGTTTGGTTGATGTGGTAATTGATCTTTCATAAAGACACCTCTGAAATTTTTAATCGCTAGTTTTTTAGCAGCATCCATTAAATCAAAATTGGACATGGGAACCATAGGTTCCTGAGTCATAAACGATTTTCTCGATTTTTCATTGAAATTGTAAACGATTTAGAATCAATCTATTATCTATAATGTCATATAGTAATATCAATGTGTCTTTGACACCCGGTCAATTAAAAAAATTGCAATCCAAATCAGCTAAGCAATGTGGAACCACAATCACGCTGAAACCCAATCAAATGACTGGTGGTCAAAATAAGTTGTCGTTAACAACTCGTCAAATAAAACATTTCAATGATGCACTAGTAGCAAAAAAGGGTGTTCAGATTACTCTCTCTGCGGCTGCTATCAAAAATATGATTCAAACAGGCGGTATATTTCCGTTGTTAGCTGCGATTCCGGCCTTGATTGCAGCAGCAGCCCCAGCGGTGGCTAAAGCAGCGGCGTTAGGAGCCGTTGGTACTGCAGCAGGAATGGCGTTGAAAAAGGCAACTGGGAAAGGATATAAAAAAAGGGAAAGGGTCTAAGACTACCAGGATCAAGGATCAAGGAATCAATTACAGATCTAACTGTCAGATGATGTAATCTAAGAAATACTTATTTCACAAAATATCGTCACCCCACCCCTCTTTTATATATAATAGATGGTATATCTACATAAAATGATGGCTGTCATCTGTCGCTTTACGTCAGTTCCGAAGTGAAAAGTAGCACGAGATTAATTGCAATTGATATTTGTTAAATGATGCAGTCGGAATGTTCAAAAATTGAACCAAATATCGTCATGTTCACCCTCTTGTGGAATAGTATTCAACCAGACATCACATACGATACCCAGAAAACCCACTCCACGCCCCTTCCCCCTAACTTCATAAAAGAGATAGCATTTGGTCTTAATATTTGGCAAACAAAATTTGTCATTTGTCGCTTTAAATCAATTCTGATGTAAAAAAAATTGATTGCACTTGAAATATTTTTTTTTAACAAATTACATTGTGCAGTATGAATGCACAATATTGAACCAAATATCGCCACATTCACCCCCTCGTGTAATAGGGTTGCTATTGTTGTTGTAGTAGTGTCTAAAGCGATTTTCCAGCACAAGATGGGCTATACATGGCGGCCAGTATAAATGGTGGAGGAAGAACCCGCGAAACCCCCCGGAAAAAAACACCGACCCAAGAGAAGCTCCCGGCAAGCTTTCTCACAAAACCATATTGGCCGCATCCGAGATTCGAACCCACGCATGCAGGGTTGAAATGACAATGATCCGTAATGGTGAGCGCTTCAGACCACTCGGATACTCGGGGACCACGCCACCGAATAGGGTTGCTATTTTAATCCTAATATTCGGTAAAGTCTGAGGTCTCATGTAAAGTGAGATATCAATATCGATGTAAACTTGATAACGTAATTTGTTACAGCCAGAAATGAAGTGTGCAATATTTGCAAAACAATCGTTACGCTCACCCCCTCGTGAAAGAGGGGTGATATTTTCACATTAATCTTTAGATATATGCATGCTGTCGTTTCACGCTTTTTCTTCATCTCCTACTAATAAAATTATTTGTAAAAAGTATTATATGACTCAATTGATGGTTGATCTTGAAACAAGATAACAACTGCTATAGTTCAAATCAAAAGTATTAGTAAAGTTCACATTGTGTCACTAAGAATGAGAATATTACAAGAATAAATGTGCAGCTGTTAGATTAACTAGATCTCTCCGTATGAGGCCATTGATTTTGGTCACGTGACAATATGGCGTCGGCATTCACCTGACTTAAAATAGCGGAGTGCAACGCAAGGAGCATACTAAGCAGGGCATCACACTAAAAACCTTGAGACTATATTGGCCCATCGCGGGTCTGAAATAGATTGTCCCCTTGAGGCTCTAGTCTCACAAAGTGATTGTTAAGATATTGATGCTAAACATTCCCGGGGCGGGGTTAGGGGTCTATAAATATATTTTACCATTGAGACTAAAGTATCTCACATTACTTCTTTTAAGCGTATGCCAGAAGTTACAATATTGTAATATCAAACAAAAATAATACATATATATATACATAGAATTCCTTCAGATTATTTTGGAATATATTTGTTAATTAATTTTGAGTCATTATGCAGATAGATTACATCAAAACCATACGATCATCCAGTGTTGCAAAAATGTTTTACACCAGTATGACTGTAAAATACTACCCACATAGATATACGGAGATAAAGACAGATGCGTACAACTACGCCTAAACAATAGTCAACAGAAAACGTACTTCTTGTGCATTGCGTTTAAAAAAGAAGTGTACTCCATTTTATAATGAAGCTAACCTGTTTGTGCATGTTGGAAAAGGTATATTATTTGGTGAAAACAGTAGTGAACTCGGTAGTGTATTATAATCAGCAGGGTTGTGTACGAATGTAATCACCACAATGCATTAGAGTCAACAAGGTATGTATGTATGTATGTATGTATGTATGTATGTATGTATGTATGTATGTATGTATGTATGTATGTATGCATGCATGCATGCATGCATGCATGCATGCATGCATGACTGACTGACTGACTGACTTTATTTCCTCTTCAACAGATGATTACATCAGTTTAATCAAATTCAGGATAATACAAAATCATGAAATACAACAGAAACGAGTATAAATAAAATAAAAATAAAAAAAATAAAAATTAAACGTATACCAGTGTAATTATCAATGTAGTTTTTTCTACATGACATGTGTGCTTATGCATACATACACATATATACACATACACACACATATATATAAATGTACACACATACATATATATACACACACAAACACATATATACACATACACATATACACACATCTACATATATATATATATATGTGTGTGTGTGTGTGTGTGTGGAGCAACATGAAACCATTCTCAAATGAAAAAAATAGCAAAATGTGACACTCTTATGTTATATGAGCCAGAGAGCATTATATCTCCGTGATCTGTCATACAACAAACGTGACTTACAATAGTGATGCTATTCTCTAAATGCATGAATGAATTTTCTGAACAATCCTTGGTAACTCACTCCATTTTCTGACACCAATATAGCAAGTTTGATCTTTCGTTTTGTTGTTTTTTTTTTGTTGTTATTATTTGTTTTTTTTTTAAAGTTCCTTGAATCAAAGATACACACACTGACTTGCTACTTTCCAGACTGGTGTTGTTCTTGTTGTTGATATTAAAGTGATGATAGCAATAACAATACAAATGACTTACTAATGCTGCCGAAACTATCTTCATTAGTTACTTCAGTAGTTTCAGTATTAGCTAGTACCAGTAGTAGTAACAGCAGCAGCAGTAGTAGAAGCGGCAATAAAACATCGATATCATATAAACCAAACCCTTGACTTCAACTTGCTGATAATCGTTTACATAAATATCATTACTGTTGTCAAGATGGCGAGTTATAAGCCATAATACGAAAAATAAAATACAGCCGTCTATTTACGAAATAAAACAATTTCTTTCCTATGCAAACGACCGCCATCCTGCGACATTCGTACTCTCGTACAGTATTTTATTGAACAATATTCTGTCCTTACACCTCACATAAATTTGCTGGTTACGTATTCTTGCATCCCATACAGTAAATAACTTAACTAGGATTTGTCCCGTACTTTTTTCCACATTATATATAATTACCTCTAATTCCCCAACACGAGAAACAAAGGTAATTCGGTTAAGACATGTATATGTGCACGGTCTCCTTCAACTATTCCTCATGTAAAAAACAAAACATGAAATAAGTTGTATTTAAATAATATTGAATTACATCTGCTTTACCTACATAAAACTATATTGTAGTCGATGCTTGAAAATAAGCGGCATTATATATTTTATATGCATTGCTAATAAATTCGAATGACATGCAAAATAAATTTAAATTGAATATTTATTTATTTATCAAGAGGGTTATGTAAGTTCTGGTATTAACTTGCACACCCCGTGCAGAAAAGTAAACTGTCGGTAACCTAGCAGCATAGTTTATAATCACCTACTAACGGATGAGCAACACCGTCAGCTATTTTCTTCATATAAAATTGTATAACCATAGATTATATCCCAGATAATTTATCTTTCTGTAATAATGATAATAAAAATTATAAAAAAATAGAAAATAACAACAACAACACCAACTAGTTTTATAAAAGCTATTAATCATAGACGCGTGAATGAATAATAACTCAAATGAACGAATTAATGCTATTGAACCGTGTTCGCTCCAAACAGATAATGATAACTGATCAGCCAAGTGGAAATACTTTTCTGAGAGAGCAAAAGTCAGCCGTCTTTATATTATCGCAAACTCCATTGCACACATACACAGTCACACAAATTGCTGATCCTGAGATACGCAAATACAATTTGTAGATGTATGAGACAAAGGGGAAATTTATAAACATACATAATGAGATCTGTATATGTTGCATCTAAAAGAAGTATTTAGTCTCCTCCTCAAATGAAACACATGTTGGTATGCTGATAGCATCCGTTTTAAATTTCATAATTCTCAGTTTATTCTCTGCGCGGGTAGCCTAGTGGATATAGCGCCCTCCTCGAGGATAATATACGATCTTATTAATTTGCATTTTCCTAATACATGACTTCACACACAGAGGACATTTACAATTTTTATACAGTGCCATAAATAACAAGGTGTTCTTTATGACAACTTACCATCGTCCCTAGAGCATAACTCCATACGTGTTAAAATAAGATTATTTACGAGACTGTAACCTTTCATCCGCCTGTTTCTCTTACTTCCAAATAACATTGTAAGTAATGCGAGTCCACAACTCAAACATGATGTCTAAAGATTCCTACAGTTATGCACATAAATAGTGACAATATGTAACACAGTGTGTGTGTGTGTGTGTGTGTGTGTTTGTGTTTGGAGTTTTAACGTAGCTTTAACAACTTTTCAGTCATATCGTGCGACAATTTATACTGATGTGTAGCACTGGGGCATCATGTCACAAACATGTAGTTTGATGTCCCATCCAGACACGTTATCCTGACACCAGGCCGACCAGTCCTAACACTAACCTCTTAATGCTGAGAGCCAAGCATGGCAGCTGTTAGTGCCATTTTTTTAAAATGTAACATTCCCAGAAACCAAACCTAATGCATTTCCGAGATATCTTGCATTTATTGCTGGTTGAAACATTTAGTTGCTTTAGATCTTTTCCGCAGTATGAATCGTTGCAATAAAGTACACGTTTACAGAAATGTTCAAAATATTTATCAAAATGACAATGATATTTTGACTTCAAATTTCCTCCTAATATCATTTTCTGCACAAAACCGGTACATGCTGCTGGATACATTTTGCTTTCTTGTCTACATTACCTACTCTTCGTTCGGTTTAATCTGTATTTTATATCTCGTAATTTACAATTTACGGAAACAACTTGCGTGAAATCGGCCTTGCATGGATCAAAATATATGGTCGGGGAAATATGGTGACCTTGGTAATACCAAAAAAGCACGTGTTGAGGTTGACAAATAATGTTGCAATAAATAATATAAATTGGTTAGCATCAGATCGCTTATTCTCGATATTTCAAATAGTTGATATTATCAGACAGCAATCAGAGGTAGGGAATATTGGACAGATTCTATTTTGTTGATACCGATGCGGTGGCCTAGTGGTTAGAGAGTCCGCCGCTGAAACGGGAGGTTGTGGGTTCGATCCCTGGCCGAGTCATACCAAAGACTTACAAAAATGGTACTAACAGCTGCATCGCTTTACGCTCAACATTAAGAGGTTAATGTTAGGACTGGTCGGCCTGGTGTCAGGATAATGTGACTGGGTGGGACATCATGCTACATGTCTGTGGCATGAAGCAACAGTGCTAGACATCGCTATAAACTGCCTCACTGCAAACATCGTGGCGATATGACAGAAGATTTTTTTAAAGCTACGTTAAAAATCCCAATCAAACAAACAAACAAATCATAGCTGTTTATCTACTGTCTGCAGGTCGAGTGGAACATTTTCTAACTTTGACCATATTGAACGGATCTGACTAACAAGTTTATCCTGGTACTGAAGCATTCTTGTATCTAGTACCCTTGTTCCTTCATGAGGCTTAAACCAGTTGCGGTAGTGATGGAGTAATCCAATACTGGGATCAACAACATGGGAATTTTGTTCTTTTCTATATTGCCAAATATCGTGAACCCTAATAGTGACGGCATCATTTGGCTTTACTATGTACTTACTTCTTTCTCCATCAAGCATAATTTGGTTTTCTCTTTGAAGCTTTTTTAAAGTTACCAGACTATATTTGTCAATGTCAGTAACATAACTTTCAGATACCAAAGACTTATTATCTGCTCCCCGATAGTCTGGCCAGTCTTTTCGGAAAAATGTGTGGCGAATGACATATCCACTTGCTTCTGGTAATTGTTGTAACATATCCATCCATTTATAACTTTTGCTGCCTCTTGGAATTATAAATTCATCAACATCAACATTAATCAAGAACTTGGTGTAAGGCCTACTTCTATAAAGGCAGTCATTGAGAGCTGCTGTTTGAGCGAAATAAGTGGCTTCAGGGGTTTTATCTGAAGGTGGCCATGTATCGACGTGCATAGGAAGCGGCCACTGTATTACCTCCACAAAGCCTCGATCTGAATATATTTTCATCACTTTTCGAATGTTAAATGCGGAAGAATAATTGTAGATGAGAAAGTAGTCAGCACCAAGAATTATATTGAGTTCTAACCACTCAACTATTTCATACGCTCTGCTATAATTCATATTAAGAGGAGAAACACAAACAGTAAAATTTCTTTTGATGTCAATCTGTTGCGTCCATGGCTGTATTGGAAGACTGTTTAACGGTTTTTGACATTTAGTTGTTACTATGGATACGGCATATGGTACAACATCCTTTGGCAATGGACAAAAGACATAAACTTCTTGATATCTGAAAGCAAGAGTAAAATATGCACCTTTATATCAACATCTACATGTGATTCATTACGTTTAACTCCACATGAATATAGAACATCGAAATAAATAACCAAGATGTAGATAGATAGATAGATAGATAGATAGATAGATAGATAGATAGATAGATAGATAGATAGATATGTTGAAACATAACATCAACAGTTGAATGAAAACGTGCCTATTAATATTGAGAAAACTTGTAGATTTTGATGCGGAAAAACAAAGTCTTTAAATTTTAATGCGTATTTGCAAAAATCAAAAAACGTTAAAATAGAATCGCAAAATGCGCAAGAGAACACTCAAAAGTAAAAAAAATATCGTCAAATCAAACATTGAATCCCTCAAAGAACGAAATACTTCATCATTTTGTTTTCCGTTTACAAACTGAAAGCCTAGAAAAACATTTTGCAAAAAGAAAAACAATGTCAACCCCAGACTTGAAATCATACTGTCTTTAAAATATTCTGTTATGATGGTTTCCATGTCACATTGTTATTATGGATAATGAACGAGCAGACTATACAGCCAAAGCTGCAATGCTGACACTCATTTGTGAACTGAAGAATCCCTACACTGACTTCAAATAATGTATACATCAGGATATGCTATGTACCTGACAAATAATGCGGCAGTGAAATCCAAACACAGCAAACCAACGACTGTAGAGTAACATCCCTTGAAAATTCAAAAAACCTAGTATCCAGCTGATTTATTCAAAATGGCGATATTTATGCCCGGTGTAAATTATAGCAAAAGTCGTGCAGATCATGTGGTTGTTCAACGCGATTATTACAATAAAGAGTATCGTTTTCAAATTAGAGAATGCATACCTTTAAATGAAAATTATTCATTATACTTGGACCCTCACAAATCCATACTACATTGGAAGGTCATTATTTAGACGCCCCAAGAATTACATCCGACACAATCAATGTTAAAGAATATAAACATTGTTGGACGAAATCATCCTAAACGAGTGATCCAATACAATCCCGACTGACTGTTGTGTCCCTGTGATATCTACGAATATTTTATGAAAAATTAATACTACCCTATATCATGACTATTAGATTCGATGTGCTCTTTTCTTGGCCCAGTTTAGTACATAGCCAACATGATAAAAGTTAAATCTATCGATTATTTTGTCTTAAAGTTTCTTGATGACAGTTAAGGTACAGAACATTCAATAATCAGGACGAAATGGACATTGATTAAACATATTCAAACCTCAATTCATATTTAATTTAAGATGCGTAAATGAGCAAACATGACCTATGTCACTTTTATTATAGATCAAATTGCGTTTAATCTTGAAAAATATATCCTTATTTGTCATCTCTCTTTTTTTGTGGCCATTGCATGGGTGAACAACATAATGCCAAATCAACAAATAGAGGTAAATAAATAGAAATGTGAAAGCAAATGATATTATTCTTTTTTGTATTGTAAATAATTGTCACGTTCCTATAGAAAATCATACTGATTTTTATATTGACAATGATATAAATATATCTGATAATTATTTGCTTAATTTGTGTAAAGCAACTGGATTGATAATATGTATCTGTAGGCTTCTTAAAGCCGTTATATTGATAAATTTCCCATCACAGGTCATCGTTGACATGCTATTATAGACAATGTTTTACGTTTTTAAAGTACTGCTTTCCGACTTGTATGCCAATTGTATTATAATCTTTATGATCATTCGGCACTATTCGACACTATTCGACATTAGAGTTTGCTTTAATATGAAGAGCGTTTACTTCTGATTACTTGAATACTGACACTGTTAAAATTAGGTACAAACAGGATCCACAAGGGGATTCTGAATTTTTAAAGATTTGGAAATAACTAAAAATAACTAAACTAAACCCTTTTGTCTACTGTTAGCGAATATTTATGTTCATGATGTTAGTAGACATAGATGTAAGAGAGTTTACGGATGTCTAAAAAAATATTAAAAACCGGTATTTTCCTATCATGCCGAGAAACGCTGGCAGTGTTTGTTTAATCAACTAAAGTAACCAATCAAAGAAATTATGGTTTTTATGTCATAGCTAAACGCATTATGTGGATCAATTAACAATCTATCGAAACACTTTTGAGAGACGGGTTATGTTAATACACTTTGAAAATAGAAAACTTTAATAAAAAAGAATAGTGCAAGGACGGAAGTTCCAAAATTAAATGAAAGTAGTAACGATTCATTTTACCTTTTAGAAGATCCATTTGCTATCAGTGTTGTTTTACCCTGTATTATCTCGAGAAAAGGGTGTTTTGAATGTGTCGAATTAAACCACAAATGACAGAATATTAATTGAAGTCCACCCTCTGCAACACCAATTAAACGAATGTACGGGTTTCCGTCAATCTCGTCGTAATAGGCAGAGAAAACAAACATCCTGTTCTCGTTGTCTGCTGGAAACCATTTTTGTTTGTCTCGGACGTTTAGCGGTGGCATAAGTCCAGGACACTCAGAGGAAAAGTTGCGTGTGTGGTCGGATTTAGGAGGTGGCGTATTGTTTACTTCTGAACTACCAGTAGAGGACTGAAATTGTCGCCCCATAACTGGCGTTCCATTCATAGCCTTTCCTGCCTTGATAGATATAGAAATATGCACCTGTGGGGAGCCGTTTGGGTCCACGAATAATGAATAATTCATCCAAAAAGATATCGTTGCTACGATTACTATGAAAAAAATAATTGCCAAGGAATTCCTTCTGATCCGCATTTTCGCTTCGACTTCCGTAGTCTGAAAATAATGTAAGAGCTTGGAATTTGGAATGGGCAGGCAATCCAGACAATACAACCTAACGCATGAATAATGCACCGGAAATCGGTGGAAAATTAAACGTTATAGCGTTAATACTGTCTCCCATATCTGGTAGTATTTTTATTTTAATTATGAATCTCGTGATCCACAAGATTCAACGTCTGCTTCCTTGAGAGTGAATCACATGGAAACCATATGCAACACGGAGTCATTTTCTGTAACTTGATAAAAGCCCAGTCCATAAGAAGCCAATTTCTATAACCTGAAACAAAAGATCAATTATTAAATTATTTTGCACCAAAATCGATTTTACACCAGATGTATCTCCTTATTTATATTTGGTTAACATCCGAATGTATATGCTTACATAGTTTAACATTACAAGCTGTAAAACAATTAAATAAATGTCATATGTCAATATTTGTACAACATTGCTAGATTCTGGTTTGTCAGTTTTGACAATTATTGAGGCAATTCTAGAACTTCATCGGATGTCAAGTGTGTAATAACGTGAGATCATAATTTCCTGATTTTGAGTAATAATGACAGTTTTGTTTATTGGGGTTTTCATCAATCATTTGCCAAGGCAAATAACTCTATAACTGTACTGTGTGACAAGGAGTGTGTGCGGTATACGGGAGACAGGATGATGGTATGGTATAAAAACTAAACAATATAAGTAGGGAGAATAAGGGAGAAGGAATATTGTTAGGGTGCAGACAAAGATCGTGGGTATGGTATTTAACAATAGTTTAGTGAGGGTGTGGGGCATGGAATATGGGGATAGTGTTGTGTAGTGAAGGTGTAGAACAATAGGTGTGAAAAGGGTGAACCCCTATGTCGTATCATTGCAACTTTTGATTATCTCCTGACATAAATACCAGTACGTTCTGATGAGAAACCTGCAACGTTTAATCATGGAGAATCTACAAATTGATGAACACAAGTTTGATTTTTAATGTGTTCATAGAATTCAATGGAAAGCGGACTGCCACAGAATAAGCAGTTTAAAACGTTTGCTACCAAAAAAATCAGTATATTTTTGCTATCAAAGTTTTCAAATCGGCACATTGTGAGAGGTTCAGCTTCCAACATGTTTTCTGGGTGATAAACGTGTGGTATCAATTCACAATACTCCTTTATGATTATGGAGAAACGAAAGTACTAGTTCAAATACATGGTAATGACAAGAACTGACACCAACAAATTTGCCCGTTTGATTGTGGGTCACATCAATCACACTAATTTTATATAATAAAGCACTTCACAAGGGATATATTACACACTTCTCTCTATATCAGCCTGACCTGATTCTCCCAAAATGAATACTACCACAATCTATGTGCACGGGTAATACTACCAGGAATACAACTCAACACTCGGCTAGCACGAGCAAACGCGCACACAACAGTGAACGACTCTCAATACCAATGATGAGGTGCCAGGCATATTGTATGTTCAACCAAGTATACTGCATGGTCAACTTAGCTGATTGCTATGTCAACCAAGCATATTTATGGGCAACCAAGGATAGTATATGGTACACCAAGCATATTTTATGGTCAACAAAGCATTCTTTGCGGTCGGTTAAGCATATTTTATGGTCACCCAAGCATATTGTTTGGTCAACCACGCATATTGTATAGCCAACCAAGGATAATGTATGGTTAACCAAGCATATTGTATGATTAACCAAGCATATTGTATGGTCAGCCAAGCATTCTGATACAAAACCGGTTCAGTGTTGCTATTTGATAATAGCGAGTAAGGATGTCATACATAAAGGATCTCAAATGGGTAACGACCTAATATTTAATTTATGAAACGGATTGAATAATGTCCAGCTTTTGCGAGCCTTGGCGAGCAAACGCTGGACATTATTCAACGAGTTTCATACCTTTAATATTAAATCATTACCCATATGAGATTCTTTTTATCACAGTTTCTATTTCAGTGGAAATTATTTAGATAGAAAGAAGAACGAATTTCATTCATTCTGACAGCCGGTGCACCTTTCATTTGTTGGGAATAAATTATAGTCCCAAACAAGTGGAACTAGAAAAAGTATATTGGGGCCCCGAGTGGCCGAGTGGTCTAAAGCGCTGTCCGTTACGGATCACTACCGTCTCACCTTTGTCTGCGTGGGTTCGAGTCTAAGATTCGGCTAATGTAGTTATGTGAGAAAGCTTGCCAGTAGCTTCTCGTGGGTCGGTGGTTCTTTCCGGGGTGTTTCCCGGGTTCTTCCTCCACCAATAATACTGGCTGCCATGTATAGCCTATCGTATGCTGAAAAATGGCGTTAAACCCTAAAAAATAAACAAACAAAAGTAGATTGTACTTGTTTTTACAAACTATAAATCAAAAGAAAAAGCTTCCATCCAAATAAAGAGAACATTTTATTAAGGCGAAATCATTTTTCAAAACAGAATGATCAATGCAATGTGACGCCACATTGCCTGATACAATAAAGAGTAGGCCTAAAGTACATGTTTGTCATAAAATGTCACTTTCAGAACTAAACATTACAATGTTGCCATTTTTGTGTGAAATAGGATTACTGGATGCAGAAATTCTCACCTTTACAGTAATGTACTTGCAGTATTTGACTGGAACAATAAACTGTACAGGACACGTAACAGATTTCATTTAGAATCAGATTCGCATCCCATATACAAATATCAGCTGTGGTTGGACAAAGTTCTGTCAGTTGGGAGACACATTTATGTCCAAATTCCTCTGTGAAAAGAGATGAGTTTATTTACTTATGTAAGTTAACATTTAAACATTTGTATATACGGTGGAATCTACATCTATTTTACAGATATACCTCTCCCTCACACTACCCACCATCAAATAAGCAATACCCTTAGTTTTACTTCTTATTGTTGCTCTTTGCTTGTACTTTTACGCCATTTTTCTCATCAATATATTGTTATAAATGACATAACAAACCCCTGTGGGGGTAACATATCCATTATCAGCAGCGATAAGTGTTCCATTCGCGAGTTCAAAAATGGCCGCAAAAAATATTAATTCAAAACCAAACATTCCAGAAGGCGTTTTCACACGATCCCAACCAACGAGTAAAAGAGATAATGCACAAAAAATATATGGGCTATCTTTATCAAATTAGAATCACATAAAGTAATATTTTAACGTACGGTAATATCAAAGATATGAAACTGCACACACTATATGAAAAATATACATAATATGTGATAAAGAAAATAATATACCGGGCCAACTTCTGAAAATAAACGTGAAATGACACTAAAAAAAATCTTATACACTTTCGTGTTTTTGTTTATGACGATGTTTGTTGTTTGAAGCAATGATACTCTATCTCAAATTCAATTATTTTGTTAATAAATATGATCTGAATCGCTGAATAGAAACCGACTGACTTACTGCTAACATCCCAGGCTATACAACTGTAGCTTCAAACAGGTCTAAGCTTCGAATATAGTGGAGAGTTGGACAAGTTCATAAATGGAGTAGGCTTCCTTGCAAACAAAGTCATCAAGGGACCTGTGCTTGAATGTCGCTCCTTATCTAGCAGAATCATCTCCATTCGTCCGAAAGCATCTCCTTTTAACATCACAATTATACAAGTCTATGCTCCAACTACTGATCATGATGATGAAGAAATAGAGGAGTTCTACAACAAACTCCGGGGTATTATAAACAAGGTAAGTATAAAAGACATCCTCATCATCCAAGGAGACTGAAATGCCAAAGTTGGCAAAGATGCTATGGGATGATCATTGTGGACCTTCCTGCAATGAGCTGATCAGTGAAAGAGGGAGACTTCTGAACTAGTTCGCGAGCTACAACTAGCCAACACCCTGGGCCAACATAAAGCTTCACGATGCTGGACATGACACGCACCAAATGGAAACCATCATAACCAGATCGACTTCATACTGGTTCAAAACCGTTACCAATCTGGCATCAATAGCGCAAAAGCAAGATCTTTCCCAGGTACTGATGTTAGGAGTGATCACGACCTCGTCATTATGAACTTCCGAGTGAGGCTGAAGAAAAATAACAAACCAAAGAAAATCGGGCTCAAATTCAACCTTGAACAACAGAAAGACACTGACGTCTGCAAGTCATTCCAACCCACAATTGGAGGAAAATGTTATCAAATCCTTGTGATGGATGTTGATGTTAATGGGATGACGGACATTTTCAACACAGTCATGACAACAGCTGCCAAGGACATAATTGGTCTCCATCGCACAAAGAAATAACCCTGTTTTAAAGAAGAGATTCTGAATCTGTGTGATGCCCAATGAGACCTCAAAAACACCAGACACACAACAGGGGCAATTACCGGGATATAAACAAACTTGAAGAAAGCAAAAGAAGATTGGATTGGAAAAAAAGTGTACAGAAGTAGAAAGCAGTCTGAATAAACATAACAGCAAAGAGGCAATCCAAATTGTGAAAGACTTCACAAGACAGAAACAAACAAGAGTCAGTACCATTCAAGACTGAGTATTGTAACGAACTCTACAACCATCCGTCCACAGGAGACCCAGAGGTGCTTGAAGTTCCAAATTCCAAAAATGATGATGATTTCTCCATTCACAAAGAAGAGGTGGAGTCAGCCATAAGAGCACTGAAAAATGGGAAGGCAGCTGGAGTAGACAACATGTCAGCTGAACTTATCAAGAATGGTGGGGAATCAGTAACAGAGCTACTAACAAAAATCTGCAACAAGATCTGGCAGACAGGTGAATGGCCAACAAAATGGACCAAGTCACTGATTATAATACTCTCCCCAAAAGAGCAATCTCCAGCTGTGCCAAAATTACAGAACTATCAGTCTGATCAGCCATGCTAGTAAGGTGATGCTGAAGATCATCTTGAACAGACTGAACCCACAAGCAGACGAAATAATCGCTCAAGAACATACAGAGTTCCGGAGTGGAAGAAGCACAACGGAAAAAAATATTCAATCTTCGGGTTCTGTGTGCAAAGTACTCGTAACCTCAACAAGACATCTATCATGTGTTCATAGATTTCAAGAAGGCTTTTGACAGAGTGTGGCATGAAGCATTGTGGGCCAGCAATGAAGAAGTACAACATGGGTCAAACGTTGACCAGTACCATCAAGCAGCTGTACACCAAGGCTACCAGGGCAGTTATTGTTCAAGGTTCAAGACAACAGTTGGAGTACGTCAAGGCTGTCTCCTGTCACCCACGCTTTTCAACATCTACTTATAGCGCAACATAGGAGAAGTGAGGATTTACGTTTCAGCGTTCACTATTCACTGGTCAACGACATGAAGATACAGGTTATTAGTACCCTTTGAGACGGGTAAAAAGATTTGATCCAAACCAAACACTGCCCAGCCTAGCAATACACTTCGTCGGGGTTTATCAAATGGCGCTAATGTGCCAAACTATGGAGGTGAATGCGATCGGCATCCCTCTTCCGTAAAAGTTACTTAATCGCAACATTCATTTCAGAGACGTGGCTTGTTATTGGTGCCGCCATGGGTAATAATGCCTTGGTCTCATACAAAAGATGAATTTACTCCAAAAGCACAGTCAAGAAGGAAAGAGGGAGACCGGTCTTGTTCATAGAGACCATCCGGGTAGGCTAAGTGATATTCTAGTCTCCCCGCCAAGTCTACCACTAGGGACGGTCTCCTCAATCTACGCAAGAAACACAGAATCGCAAAATCTTGCCTCCCAGAAGCGAAGAACATGAAAACGATGCCTCGTCAGTTCTAACACGGAATTCCTCTCAAATTAGGTTTCCTGCCTCCTCCTACCTGTCGACTCATGTGGCAGAGGAAGAAGAGATCTGGTCATTTGATTAGTTGTCGGCTTGCCTGTACCTGTCCTTTGAGAGACCTTATTACATTAGTAATACCGAACTTGCGTCACCTCCGGTGTCTCCTTCTTATGAACTGGAAACCGCACAGCGAATACCTAATAGCTCAAAATTTCCCTAGGACGGGATGTTTATCTGCACTATTGTTGGTGAGCAAATCGTTATGTTCCACGTTGAACCCTGACCCCTTTCATAGCTGTTCATGGATGCGTCTCATTTTGCGGGGATGGCAAGGGGACCCACTACTAGCCGGAGGGTTAAAAGGGTTAATATTTCATGGTTGTGGTCCCGTATGGAACCTGCAACATAAACAATTTGGAAATGAAGGCGACATCTGTATCCCTTTAGAAGAAGTTTTCCAGCAGTTGTCAAATGCATGGCCCTAACCAGGAGACACTCATGTTCAATGCCCATCTTTGTGAAATCAGAAACGCGTTAATCTTATATAACCCTGTTTGAGTGCACTAGCTAATTTTGTTATTCCTTTCATGAAAAGAGAAATTGCTCCTTTTCTGCTATGCTGAGCTATAGAACAGCCCTATCCAATACACTCAAATAACCTTATGGAGTAAATTGAGCTGCAAAGACCGATGTCCCGCTTAGATGGAATATATGCCGCTTGTTTGTGGTCTTGAACGACACCAAGCATAGACTTTTGGATGAAGGTTCGTACGAGAATCTTACACTTAAAAAAAAAAGTTTCGTGCTCTCCTTTGCGTCTGCGAGACAGGAGAGCGAACTTTATGCCCTATCAATAGTACAAGGTTGCCTACTTTTCGATGGCAATTATGAGTCGTTTTCTTTTCTCGAACCAGTTTTCTTTGCAAATAACAAGCTTCATTCAGTAGCTCCACTCTCAATAGAGATTATCGGTACGAGTTGTATCTCTGCTGGCGTAATCAAGAGTGACTATTATGCTTTATATCTAGGTAGTTCGTCACGTATGACAGCAGAGATTTGATTTTAATCAGATTATACAACGGTTACACGTCAGTTTTATTCAAAATGTCCGATGGAGCATTTTTCTTCTAACGTTGGTAGAATCTGGGAAATATTTATAGATATTATTAAATAATACTCGATTATTGAATCAGTAATTAAACATCCATGTATAAAGTATTATATATTGGCGAGAGTATTGTTCAGGCAGGAATTAGTAGCAATGGTTAGTACTATAACATTGCACAAGTTTGTATTATAATTACAGCCTACTTGCTCGACAGCAGCTGTCTTACCTCAGATATGGAGTTAATGATACTATTGTAGCTGGCATACCTAAAAAAAATGGAGTTAACACGAACAACCGTGATAGATGAATGATGCATGTAATATCCCATAACAGTAATGATGATTTTGACTAAACATTTGTGGGATACAAGTTTAAGTTCTAGAGATAATTAGGTACAGCTCTACTAATACAAACTTAACTGTACTCACCTATCTGTTGAAAGGAACTATCTCACACTGCTATTTCATACAAATTATGTAACTGTATAATGCACTGCTTGCATGATCAAACTCTCGTTGCTCCTCACTACAATGCTCTTGCAAACGATATGGGTAAAAATAATTGACATAATATTTCGCTCGTCATGCGTGGATGTGAGCACTCAAGTAGAGAAAACAAGTTTCCTGTTGTTCAAATATTCTTCCTCAACGCATCACATTAAAGTTGTATGTTTACAATAAACCAGAACTATCCAGTGTTTAATCGATGTAGTCGTCATCCATGTCACTGACATTCACACTGGACAGCAGCTGATGGCCACTCCACCAATCGTTTAATTCTCGCACAGTATGGAACGCTGTGCAATATTTAGTTTGTACGAAAATAATTATAGCAAACAGAGACCAGTTCGGTCGATTCCTTAACCCAGTAATTATATATGCAGAACATTCTTTAGCCGTACATGGCTGATACTGACTGACTTAAATTAAACTCGGATGCCAATCATTCTGTCACGCTTGATTATTATTTAAGTATGTACTCAGCGCACTCTGCTCTACAGCGAATGACTGGTTCACGTATGCCGGCTCGCAACGTCCCTTGTAGGTGTGCTAAAAATAAATATAACTGGGAAACTGACCACTGTTGGAAAGAGGCTCATTTAGATCAATCAAGTCATCGAGAACACATCTGTATCCTTAAAATTAATTTATCGTCATATGGCACTCCAACGTTGCGTTACACTTAAGTTATCGTTGTATGACAATCGAAGATTGCGATACGTAATTTATTTATATATGGCACTCTAACGTAGTGATATACATGGACCACTGATCATTCACTTTCGCAGGTAAAAGTACGATCATAGCGTGATTTACTGGAGCTGTACCAACGAGGAGTGGGAGTCAACTCTATCGATTACGGTACATTGATGAAGAAAATATTAAATATTAAATGAATTGAATATTAAGATATTTGAAAAACAAACGCTTGATACTAACTTTTTACAGGGTGAATCAATTGACAATTTATTGAATAATTGATTGATTAGGCGTCTCTTATTTGAACCCAAGGACGCGACAGTTTTACACCCCCCCCCTTCCACCCCCACCCCCACAAAAAAACCCACAAACAAACAACCCCACAGACGGGTAAAGAAACAAACAAAAGCAAGCAATCACAAAATACATGTGGAAATTGGGAGAGGTCTAGGTGGTAACATTTGTTTAAGGCGTGCAAACTAAAAGGTGTGCGGGAATTTTAAAGAAGTTTCCCACTGTTTTACCTACATGAATTCGGACACATTCCATAGCAAACGTTGTGTTTCCCGTGGGCATTATAAACACATGACAGAAGTTACAATATTGTAGAATTAAATAAAAAATTAGATATGAAATGACAAAAATGCATTCAAGGTATTTTAGAATACATTTGTATATTATTTGAGTCATTATGTAGTTTCCATAAAAACCGACAGATCATCAGATTTTTAAATATAAAAAAAAAAGCAGAATATTATTCTACACCGGTATGACGGTAAAATATTGCAAACACAGATAATACGGAGACAATGACAGACGCGTACAAAGTCACCTAAACAGTACATAACACAAAATGTAATTGTGTTTTACGTTTAAAATACGTGTACTATGTTTTATAAACGAAGTTCACTTGGCTGCCCACTTCGATGGAAAAGGTTTGTAATTTGGCGATAAAAATAGTGCATCATAGTGAACTCGGTCGTGCACTTTAGTGAGCGTGGTTATGCACTAAAGTAAACACAACAGTGCATTAAAGTTTTGTTTTTTATGGTTTAACGCCATTTTTCAGCACAATATAGGCTATACATGGCGGCCAGTAATAATGGTAGAGGAAGAAACCGGACAAACTCCGGAAAGAACCACCGACCCACGAGAAGCTACTGGCAAACTTTCTCACATAACTACATTTGCCGAATCTTAGACTCGAACACACGCAGACAGAGGTGAGATGGCAGTGGTCCGTAACGGACAGCGCTTTAGACCACTCGGCCACTCGGGGCCCCGTGCATTAAAGTCAACATGTATATATGTATGTATGTCAGGGCCGGACGGCGTGAGTGGAAGGGGGGCGCCAACTATCTGATCTCGCCTAGGGCACCAAAATGCCTTGCACCGGCGCTGATGTATGTATGTATGTATGTATGTATGTATGTATGTATGTATGTATGTATGTATGTATGTATGTGTGTGTGTGTGTGTGTGTGTGTGTGTGTGTGTGTGTGTGTGTGTGTGATAATATCTACACTGTGCTAATTTTAAAGTTACTTACAACTGACGAATTGTACAAAAGGCTTTCTTTGCATACTGGAAATATTCTTATCGTAACATGTTAGTATATCACGTGTCTTGCGGGATTAGTGTTATTCTCTAATGCAGAAATGAATGTATGAACAATCCTTGGTATTTGACACTGAAATAAAAGTCATAATTGACAACGTTCGTTTCAAATTTATTCTTAAAATTTGTTGTTTTTGTTTTCATTTGCTCAATTTTAAAAGCTAGTTGGATACATGATACACTCAATGACTTACTCTGTTAACATCCATATTGATGTTGTTTTTCTTGTTGATATTACACTGACGATGATAATATTATTGATGACTTCCTACGAAAATGATCATCATTATTGTAACCTCAGTAGTTTTAACAATTATTATAATTTGTATTAGTAGTTTTTGTATTATTAGCAGCAGTATTAGTAGTAGTAGCAGCGGCAGCAGTAGAAGCAACAGCAGCAATAAAAGCAGCAATAAAACATCGATATAGATGCAAAGCCTCTGATTACAACATCCGTATAGGCTTTTAAATACAAATCATAACTGAATGGAATAAGAAACAATATTACAGCCGTCTATTTACGAAATAAAATTTCTTCCCGGCGCAAATGGCCTCCGTCCTACGACATTTCGTAATGTCATCCAGTTTTGCACTGGAGGACATTTGGTCCTTCAACCTCACATACATTTTCTGGTTAGGCAATCTTACATCCCCACAATATACATAACTTGACGAAGATTTGTTCCATGTTTTTCTACAAGATATAATTTTATCTCTCATTGCCCAACAAGAGAAACGAAAAGACCGTCAAGAGGTAGTGGGTTCGAACCCCGACCGAGTCATACCAAACATATATAAAAATGGTATTAGCAGCTATGCTTGGCGCTCAACATTAAAAGGTTAGTGTTAGGACTGGTTGGCCTGTTGTCAGGATAATATAACTGGGTGGAACATGGTGCCACATGTATGCGATATGCTGTCCCACTGCTAGACGTCACTATAAAGTGCCACACTCCAGATATCGTAGCGATATGTACGTTAAGAACATCGTATACAAATCTCAGATGAATGACACTGCTAGTTTGTGAAAAGCATGATGTGAATATATAGTGTAATGGTATCATCACCTAGTATGCATAAAATTCCATGAAAGCAACCCAAAAAATTTTTTTTTACACACATGAGGACTTTTACTATTTCTATACAGTGTTTAACAAGGTGATTTTTGTTACTACTTGTTATCGGGGCCCCGAAAGGCCGAGTGGTCTAAAGCGCTATCCGTTACGGATCACTGCCATCTCACCTCTGTCTGCGTGGGTTCGAGTCTCACATTCGGCAAATGTGGGTATATGAGAAAGCTTGCCAGTAGCTTTTCGTGGGTCGGTGGTTCATTCCGGTTTTTTTCTCCGTCTTCTTCCTCCACCATTAATACTGGTCGCCATGTGCTGAAAAATGGTGTTAAACCCTATAAGAACAACATCTACTTGTTATCGTTACCATATCAGAACTCCATACGTGTCAAAATAAGATAAATTTAAGATGCTGAAACCTTCCATCTACTTGTTTCTCTTAGTGGCAAACAACATTGTAAGTATTGCGACTCCCCAACTCTAACCTGATGTATAAAGAGTCCTATAACAATGTTTAAAATATAAATATTTAACACAAGAACATCGATATAAGTATATAGTTGAACACGTTTGGTGCTATGGTTAATTAGTGACGCGAGGTTAGTTAGATCAACATCAAAAGAAGATATTTTAATACGGAATATGCAACCACCAATCCGTCTTGAAAGAAATATAAATGGTCATCTTGGAGGTATACAATTTCATGAGTCAGATTTAATTCTCAGTATAGTCATATAATCTATTATAATCTATGGATAATTTATGCATAACGATATATAACATTATAGGGTTGTGACAGGATGTCAATATGCCTGACCTACCAGGATTCAAAGAAAAATAGACGGTTAGATACTACATATTTATTTGTATTTTACAAATAAATGATTTTACACACATCGGATTTTAACTATACATTGCCATATTTTAAAAAAATGTATTATTGGTTTTTTTTAAATGTGTCATTGTCACTAGATCATTACTATTAAGACCTATTGCAGCCGACAGAATACAGCATAAAAGTAATATGAATTTGTACATGTACACGTTTTATACGTGACGAATCTACATATTAAAGAAGGAGAAGTCTGTACATGTACATATTTTGCTATCGGCCATTATACGCGTGTCAAAATAAGACCTGTTCATTCGCTATTGCTCTTGCTTGCAAATAACACTGAAAGTAATGCGAGCTCTCACATTAAACCTTATCTCTGACATGGCCTATTCGCTATTGCTCTTGCTTGCAAATAACACTGAAAGTAATGCGAGCTCTCACATTAAACCTTATCTCTGACATGGCCTAGCGTACAGTACGATTAAGTATACATATGAATACGTTTGGTGTTATTTTCAACCAGTGACGCGCGGTTATAGTTAAAAAAAAGCAACAACAAAAGATGTTTTCATACCGAATGTGTAACACCCATCCGTAGCGAGAGACAAAAATAAAAAAAGGAGCGGCGACGCTTTGTAATTATAAACTGGAATTCTTTTTGCTGAAAAGAACAGCCATATTTCGGGCCTACGTAAAATCTTGTCTACTATAAAAGAAAAATAATGAAGCGTAAATTACCTGACTATTCAAAAATTGTTTAGGAGTGCGCCATGGTTTTTTTGTAATTTTATTTCTGATAAGTGGAAATACAGGTTAAAGAGATCATGCACCGCAATATTTTAAACAAACAAGATTCAATTCAATGACGTGATCCAACTCTCAACATAGTATTGTGAAAATAAAATAATCGTAGGAGCTTGCAGGGACCTTAACCGAAGTCTCAATCAAGCATGCAACCGGGGCCGGATATAGATATGGCGAGGCCTTAAGCTATGGTAAGCTGTAGAGGCATTATTTGGTAAGCGTTAACAGGGAATAAGGTTGTGTAACAACTGCAAATTGGCAGTCGTTTGCTAATTATTACAATGTGAAGTATTAATTTATATAAAATATGTTGCATAGATAATATTAGTAAACACATTATACAAAAAAATCATGGCTGAAATGATAAACTATAATAAAACTGAAACAAATTTTAAAAATCTTAATATTTGAGACACCCTTTTGATGCACTAAGCCGTGTTTTATTTAGTTCATGCCTAAATCTGATCCTGCATCCGATACGTTATTGTGGAGAAAACAAATCTGTAAAAATCTTAAATTTAGATAAGGATCAGATCAGGTCCAGTGATTGGGGTTTCCAAAAGTTTCAAAAGGGCACTGACTCACCTCGGAAGGGCGCCAAAGCAAAAAAGGTTAACGTGTCTTTATGATCACAGTGCATAAAACGCAATAAACGATAAAACAACGGTCAAATTTCCAGTGAAAAGTTACTCTGTCTGTCTGTGTGTGTGTGTGTGTGTGTGTGTGTGTGTGTGTGTGTGTGTGTGTGTGTATGCGCGTGTGTGGGTGGGTTGGTAAACCATCCCCTCTGATCTGTCCCTGCACTTACTTGTTTATGTAATGCACCTGTCACGGAATGCTGATGTCAAACATTAATATGAGGCACTCTGCTTGTGGATATTCACCAGGAAGTTCTATCAACTTCAGCGAAATTTAGTTTTGTGCCTCTGACTGCTAGCAGTAACACCAATCCTTAGAGCACAGCATATTCATTAACATAACTGAATGTGCGATACCTGTGACTGACTTTAATTTGACCTTAGATGTTAATGATCACCTGCGAAGCTCTGTGTATGGATCAATCTTGAACAAAACGAGCTTTGCGACTGGCAGAATTGTTTGAGCTCATAACGGTTCCGCACCAGTTATTTTATAGCCGGGAACAATTCTACTGGTCGGGAAGTAAAGTATTGACAGGTTGTTTTTAATTATAAATAAACCAACTGGCTTTCAAATTGATGTTTGTTTCCATTGTTAATTGCACAAACGTCCGTATATGTACTATACTTGACGACTCAATATTCGTTTTTTAAATATATATCTTGTATTTAATATTTTACTGACAAAACATCATGAACTTTTATTGAAAGGCTATGTTATTAAAGGTCACGGCAGGTTTAATTCGTCATAACCGAGATAGCCCCTTTTTTTTTTTTTCCTCAACACATTTTGAACGGTCTATCACTAAAGAAACCTCAAACTGCTAGTAATCTGCCCCGGTTTATCTCATAGTATCAAAGACGTTTTTGTTGTGTTTTTAAAACATTCACACACGATGAGGAAATACTGTTATTAAAGTAAGAGAAATGTCATTTTATCATTTAGCTATTTAGCTATTCATATAAAGGACCCATAGCGTTTGGCGATAGGGAGGGCTGTGATCTTTACGAAATAAATATTCCGGATCAAATAGGTTACAGCGGTATTTTGTAATGAGTCTTAAAAAAGTAACTAATTAGCTCCGTTACATTAGTTGAATTTCTTTTATATCTCGACCTAAAGGTAGAAAATATTCCCACCCTGAAAATTTCAAATGCCACTGAATGTAAAATTAATTTTTAACAGTTTAGTCTTGTGTTTTGGGACATTAACTGGAATTTTAAAACATGAGCACGTGATTCCACTAGGAAGTATTTCGATCATCTGCTGTCAGGTTTCCCACTTTGTATTTTATGAAACAATACAAGCTTCAAAAGGTAGCCATTTTGGGTTATTCAGTAAGAGTGTTAGAGAGCGTAGTATTTTTCATCAGATATAGTTCAGGCCACATTCTTTTGCGGGCACTGAACAATATATCTAAAAATTGGAACAATAATTAAAATGAGGTAACCTGAAAGAATTCTCTGCTGGGAGGTAAATATTATATGTTGGCCTTTTTGTATAAGTAAAATGCAATGGTTACATGTATGCGTAAAGCATTGATTTTTGTGTCATATTTATTGTGACACAATTCACTGAGCGATCGTTCTACTTTAAAGCTTCTGTCAGAATAAACATATTTTATTGCACTTAATTGATCATGGTAATTTTCGTATTGATCAGCTGAAGGCATTCTACTTATAGGAAGTTTTAATTTGAAACTACTGAATATATATATATATATATATATATATATATATATATATATATATATATATATATATATATATATATATATATATATATATATATATATATATATATATATATATTAATTAATGAAGGTTATAGTAGGACATATTTAGATTCATAAAATTGTTCTTCCGATAAGCAATGAGCTTTTACAATGTTAAAGAAAATGTTTATATTTTGGATAATAAGATATTGGTGGTTTTAACAAATCGCGATTGCTAGTTATCAAGGTTTTAAGATTTGGAGCAATATTGATCCAGTGGGTGTTTATTGTAAAATTGTGAGTATTATTTTCAAGATCGTTTAATTTTGAAGGCAGCAAAGCGGCACTTTTTAATATAGAAAACTGATGAGAATAGGGCTTCCAGTCGGATTTTGAGCTTTGATAGGCCACGGGGCAGCTAGAGCTTTTTCAACAAATTGCTGGATAAAAGCGTTGGTGATCTGTTGTGGTTTGAAAAGCGATTTTTTTTAATCGTGTTGCCAAGAGAGTAATGCTCGTCGAGACAGAAAAATATAGGCGGGTGGTGGACCAAGATTTTAAACAAATGGAAGATAGGTAGATAGGTAGCTTTGGGTTAAAAAAGAAACAACACGTGTCTTGTTTCAGATCTGGTGCATCACTTTCGCACAGCCAACGACAGTTATCTACCTTTTACCAGTCATTCATTTCGTCTTTGAAGTCTGTTTAAGTTGATATATTTCATCATGTTTGTTGATAAATACACGCTCTCTGTGTTCACTCCTTTAAGTTGTCCAGTTTATAAACTATTTCTTGCAAAATGTTGAATTTTTTTCAGGGTAACTTAAGGAAGGTAGCCATTTGCAAATATTGCTTTATAATTTTGAATTCAGACTGACGAACCAATTGTGCACTTATTAGCTTTAAATGTATCAGTTGTCAAACAAATGAATAGTTTCGTGCACGACTTTTATCTATATTCTACATTGCTCGCTTTAACCGGAAACGTGTCTCTATTTGCATCCGTAAATTAGCTTAGGTTCAGTGCCACCCATTTCATGGTGTTATGTATATTTGATTCGTATTGTTGTTTGTTCATTCTCCATGATTTTATGTGATATATAATTGTGGTTTGTACATGAAATCGTCCAAATCATGTTCATGTTACATTTGATTAGGGACACAGATGTTTTGATTTAGGTAAACAAATGATACATATTTAATATGTTTCGCTTGACGGTGGATTAAATATTCAGATTAGTTTTAATATAAACATATTTATCTTACTCCGAGTCTGGGACATTGGAATTTACCCATATAATAATCCTTTTTACCTGATGTTTACCACATTTCTTCATTATAATTGTAGTAAAATATTTTATCTGTTTACAACCTGAAATGTTTCCAGAAAAAAACTTTGGACCTACATCCTTGCTCTTCTTTTGTATTGCGTTGTTTTTTAAAAAAATGTAATCTTGTTTGATGGAAACTTGTTCGTTCTTGCATTTATCATCTTGTAGCAGAATCAATTTTCTTGCTGCGTTCAGTAGCTGATTTGGGTGAAATTATTTATAAAATTCTTAGTCATTTGAAATACAAAGTGCTCATCTATAATATTGTTATAAATTAAATCCCAAATAGTCCTAATATTTCTATCACAAGTCCAAAATGTCAGAGTATATAGAATGAATTCCATTTGTGCTCCGAATGAATTCCAATCTCGAATGTTCTGATGTAGCCATAGCCTGGACTGGTGTTGATATGCTAACAGTTTGATGTATCACAATGATATAATCCCAAATGTCTTTAAATGAATTCACATTAATCCTCACAACAGTGATATAGTTCGAAATTAATAATGAACACTTTGTAATTCCAACGAATAATGTAAATAAATCGCCACAAATATTAACTGAAAAACAGCTCAAAGATTAATTCCACCAGAGATGTTAAGATAGAAATAAAATAATTCTGATGTAATCAATGTGTATATGGAAATTTAAGACACAATATGAGGACCAGGATGAGGGTCAAATGTTTATCATTTGAACATTCTAAGTTGTAGATACGATCAGCTCTTTTGCCAATTTGTTTGTCAAGAATAAGGTAAATATCAGTTAGACCTGGAATTTCCAAAGGGAACAACAGTTTCCTGAACTCGGATCAAAGTAAACATGTTTACTTACAAGTAATAATTATCTTAAAATAAAATCTTTATAGATAGACAAAACTTAACTATGTACTATGTTGTTTACATGATGACCCTAATAATAGGCAATATTGGAAATGAATAAGTGCAATATATATATATATATATATATATATATATATATATATATATATATATATATATATATATATATATATATATGTATATATATATATATATATATATATATATATATATATATATATATATATATATATATATATATATATATATATATATATATATATGTATATATATATATATATATATGTATATATATATATATATATATATATATATATATATATATATATATATATATATATATATATATATATATATATATATGTACATAACACATATCATGTGCTACAAAAATAACGTCAAACTCCACAAACGAATCCCATCCATTCAAGCTATAGAAGCAACACCAGCTATTGTTGTGATGAGTGAACTGAACATATAAATATCTACAAAGCCCTGTATATACATCTGATTTGTTGTCGTTGTTGTCGTTGGAAATTTTCAATTAAGATAACTTATAGGATTTTTTACACGTAATTTGAATCAAACACACACACACTGAAAAATTTGATTATGTTTTTGCTATAATCATCGTAAAATATTTTCCAAATGTGCACACTATTGTGATAGTTTTGTCTATCCGTCTTCCAGATCCTATTTTTCCTTTGAAATAACTGAATGGAAAAAAAAACTGGCAATGGTTTAATTTTTTGTGTTACTTCTGACAAACATGCCACGTAACATTCATAATACGATAATTTTGGTATTTGAAAGAAATAATGTCTAAAATGACACTGTTTCATTATTATACATATAACATCAGTGACTGCTCATATAAACAATGTACACTACATTTTGAAATGTAACTGCAGTAGCTATACAAATGCTTCTATGAGTGCCATGGTTGAGAGAGAGAGAGAGAGAGAGAGAGAGAGAGAGAGAGAGAGAGAGAGAGAGAGAGAGAGAGAGAGAGAGAGAGAGAGAGAGAAGGGGGCGTTTGCTTGGTTAGCAGTTGCACTCTGGAACGCAGACAAACTTAATTGCTTATGCTGTCAAGACAGTATATGTATTTTCAATTTGTGAATTTCACATACATATATTTTAACAAACCTTTAGGCTATGGATGATATTCGTGTACACTGTAAGAACAGCTATACCTTTGGGTTTTAAAAAGAAAACAAAATGAGCTTACTTTAATTTTAATCCAGACTGCAACCAGTTGAAAGGCGATTTTCATGTGAGATAGATGGCTAGGGATTAGACAAAATGTTAATTTGTAAATTTAAAAGAAAGCAACATCAATAGACATAAAATGTTTATAATTCAACCCCTGTCAGAGAGAGAGAGAGAGAGAGAGAGAGAGAGAGAGAGAGAGAGAGAGAGAGAGAGAGAGAGAGAGAAATAACACAAGGAAAATACCCGCAAACATAGCTTAACCACCGAAATCATGTATTCTCCTTCCTGCTTGATACGTCCATAATTGCAAGAATTTTATATTCAGTGTCAAAATAAACGCAAAATAAAAATATTGTACTGTTTTTGTCATTTGATTTCAAATAATTAACAATTTTCTCTTAAATATCTGTGACCGAATCTTGCGTAATTAGTTAGAAATTTTCATTCTAATTTGTATAAATAAGTAATAAAAGTTTTCAATGCGAAACTAAATAATGTCGTGGAGTTGTGTGTTTTGTTTGGGGAGGGGCTTCTGAAATCGGAGAAAAGGTAGGAACATTTTGCGTTTTGATTTACACAGCATATTATACCAGACCCTACCCACCTCCTGTTATTAAAAGTTTTTTTGTAGTCAGTAATTCTTTGCTCATGGGGTCACACTCCCCCATCTCTCTCTCTGCATAAAGCTGCATAGAGTTGCTTTTGATATGTCTCCAATCTGTACTGTCCAAAAAATCGTGAGTGCCTCTTGATCGCCATTTTTATATCCGAGTGACCCTGGGTCGCTCTCCGCCCCATCTATTTATCTATATTAACACAAATTATCATTATTTTGAGTTATAAATTGGACAGGGAGAAGGAAAGAGGGATAGAGGAACTAATACATTTAGAGAAATACATGGACAACTGTACCTGGACAAATATTAAAATTAATAAAACTAGTATTACATGTATAATAATCACATCAACACAAATGTAGCCATGATGTAAACACGGTTACTTTTTCATTTAAACTTAAGCAATGAAGGACATAATACGATATCTTAATTAATTTCCTTTTTTTAAAAATTGACTTAAATGAATGCAACAGTGTTTCGAAATATTGAATGACTACTTCTGCAATAGATAATCTAGCTTATTCCCTAAAACTCAGTCGTGCAAGTTTATGTACGCAGATGACATTGTTCTTGAGACCCAAAGTCGCTCAATTATTGAACTTGAGGAGGTACTGGGGAAAAAATCTGGAGGAAATTACGGACTTCAAGAAATGGCACCCAATGCCGAGCTCAACAAAGACAGTTTCCATCGTCTTCTATCCTAACAATGCAAATGCTATTCGAGATCACATACCTTGGTGTGACTTTGGACAGATCACTGACATTCTACAACCACTTGAATAACGTTTGAGCAAAAGAGAGCACTTGAAACAACCTCCTCCACAAACTGAATATTCAAAATTGATGGCTAAAGTCCATGCAAGTGGGAAACTTACGCTGTACGTGGATGTTACTTCACATACAGTAAACCTCTTGGTTTCGAGATTTTCAGTCAGGTTAAGTTATTAACACCTGTTTCGGCATGGAACGGTGAGTGGTTGTATACCATTCCCTCATAGCTGAGCCATTTGTCTGCCTTCCTCACTTCAACCTTTCACGACATATGCTGCTCATGCTGAACTGTTTCCGGACAGGACAGGGCCGTTGTGCAGTCAAACTTTGTACAATGGGTCGAGGCCACTGAATTTTACAGTAGCTTTGTCGCTCTGCAGATCATGTCACACAGTGTTAACTGCTCTATGGCATAGTCCCACGGTGGACCGTAGGTCCTGCACCTTGCTGATGATGATGCTGTTACTTTACTGGGCATGCACTGCACACGACAGATAAATAAGCAAATCCCCTATCATCCATCTACTACAAGGCAAAATTATTCTTCCTCAGGGCCGAATTAAGGATGGATGAAAGAAGGAGGTGACTAGGGGGCACTTAAGTTGTGTGGAGGGGACTGACTTATAGATATACAGAAACAAACCGTAATCAGACTGTGAACAGTCTTTTATATGTGTAGAGAAAATATAACTATGTTAGGCTGAATACTAGACGGTTGATAAGTGTGAATTAATATAACAATAGTAGACTGAGTATTGGACGATGTATCTGTGTACAATTGATAAAATAAATTTAGGCTGATTATTGATACAAGTGTTCCTGAACAGTCGATGGTTCATTACTGTGTTATACTAGGAAATATATATACCATAACCATCAAGTGTTAAATAATTCAGATACAAACCAGTTTCGAGAAACCAAGGGATTACTGAGGTCAGGGTGCATATTTATTTTTATCTTGGAAGCGTTGATTGATGAGGTATTGTTTGGCCGTGCATGTAAACTACCCAAACCAAAAATACGAAACCAATTAATGGATCGGTCCTATGCGTCTCATTGAGAACCAGGAAGCAATTAGTGTACTTGCTTTAGCAGCAGAGAGGGTGAATCAGACAACTTTTCAAACAAAAATCTATTTTAACCGTCAAAACAACAAATAGAGCCTTCCTACGAAATTTCATGTTTTAACCACAAAAAAAAAAGAAAGTCTCTGTTTGGCAAATGGAACCTTAGTGATTTTATCTGAAACACGGTGAATCCAGGCGTCGATGAGGCTTCCATTGGGTAAAAGACACGATGGACAACTCACTATGTAGTTAGGATGAAATTCGAAGAATTTTCACGACGAAAGTCCTTAGGACTTTACAAACAGACTAATTTGTAAAACCTCACCTTGTAGATCAATTAGATTATTGGACCGGCCAGTGAGTTTAAAATTGATTCTGGTAATGAATTATTATGACATCGCATATAGACTGGATTAGTTGGATCCTCGATTATTAGAAATCCTGGAGGAGCTGTTGGTGCAAATGAATATAAAATATATCCCTGCTGAGCTTGATTTGATCGTTGTAGATTTATTTGATAGCTTCCTTCGATAACATCGCATACTAAATTGAGCGCTATCACCGATGAAATATTCACATTTTGAGGAGCAATATGCCTGCCGCCACCATCTGGGTCATTATTATGTGTCAGGATTTTTATTTCCGGTGATGTTGTTTTTTTCCATGTGTCATGGATTTTTTTCCATGCGTCATGGATTTTTTTGAAACCTTCATCGATGGCATCATTGAGAGATTTTTGTAGTTCTGAGATATTATATCCTGGTAGATTGAATTTGTAAATATTTTCTCTGAATATATTATACTTCGTTGCAAATTCTGTTTTCGTGTTAGGATGTCTGTCACCTAATACCTCTTGAATGATTTGCGCATTAAATGTTTCCATGTCATTGATGATTTTGTTACATGTTTCTACGACGCTGATAAATTCATCTCGGGTGAGAGTACCGGATTTAAGGGATATTAACAACAACGAAATATCGTTATTGAACGCTGTGAAATTTTCAGTGATTTTATCCTGTCGAGTTATGTAATAACTAATATCGTAATTTTCTATTTCAGTGAAAAAATTCAATTTGGTGTAATCGTAATCGCTATAGCTTTTTACTGGATTATTAGATTTTATCCTGTCTGTGACATAATCAGATTTTTGTGGTTCAGGTGGTAAATTAACGGTTTCTCCCCCGGGTGGTAATTCAGGCCATCCTAGTACGGTTCAAATAGAAGTCTGATAGATATCTACGACATAATTTGGTGAGTTTATCTCAATGGCAGACGATAGCGTCGGCTCATGAACCGTTATAGCTATTTTCGATTCTTTTCCAGTAATAGATTTTATTCTACGCTGGAATTCAGCATTGATTCGTTCGATTTGGTATGATCCGGTTGGTATTGAAACAACGTTCTAGTCTGGAGTCCCGTCGGGTTTATTCTTGCTCGCAAATACCAAGGAATTATTCGGTTGTTGACCACCAAATGATTTTGATCTGATATTAGGCCAACTGTGATACACTCGTAGTTTTGCTAACGCGATTTCCTTCATGGGGACTGGGATAGGGAAATTCACACTGAATTCTGGATTCGTTGATGTTATTGAGATCATGCTTGTTTGTAGTGGGTTTGTGTTCTCCACTATTCGTTGAAGTAATTCCTGCGGTGTTGTCATTGTTATTATACTGCTGTTGTATTTCTAATTTTGACATCGCGGAATCATAAATACTGACCATCGCTGAGAACTCACTATCTGATATTAATGTATCATCGAGTGACGACGATATCATCGAGGATAATTGCGAGTATGCAGTTGATACAACATGAAATTGAATTAAGTAATCTTGCAGTTTACTCTGGCTGCATGATGATATTTTTTTTGTTATCCCGGTTGATATATCCGCGATTGTAGCTGCCGCAGAAATGCAAATTGGAACTACGACCGGGGCAATCATTGTAACCGATGCAAGTATTATTCCGGCGCCAGCGAGAACGCCTGACACCGAGTACATGGTAACATCAACTGCGGTGATTCTTCGTCGGTATTTTTTTATTTTTATTTTATACTCCTCGGCGAGGGTTTTGAGTCTAGTTTGAAATTCTCTGACCTGATCATAGCGATATTGAGATACCGAAGGTACCGTCGGCGATGTCATTTTATTTTTAAATCGTTTACGATTTCAATTGAAACCGTTATTTACTTAAATCCGCTACGAATTCCAAATACCACGTTCTTGAAACCCTAACCAAATTTTTATCAGTAGATGTTATCGTGAACTTTTCAGTTGTATCCTTGTCGATGATCGTTGAAATTGTATTGTTGACCCCGGACGAACTCGACGATGAAATATTAAATTGATTTGTTGTCACTAGTGTTAATCGATAAATACCCTTGACGGTTGCAGTGATATCTAATTTGTTGTTTGTAGGTGTCCACGCAAATGATCCGTGTTGGATCGTGTATACTACGTTGTTGGTTTTCTCATGAGGAATTTTTGTTTTTCAATGATTGTTATCATCCTCGTTGCATCACCTTTGATTGCTTCGATGAAGTTTTTCGTCTCATCGATGGATTTTTTAATATCAGGGAGTTTTATTTCAATTTTATCCAGCGTGTTTCCAATAAATTTATCCACGATGTTTCTACGAAAATTTGAAAACTGTTTTCCGTGTTCTTCAGTTTTAGATTGAAGTGTTGCTAGTTCCAACACAGAATTTTTTAACTCATCGTTGAGAGTTTTTAATCTATCTGTAATCGTCGAAATAAGTACACCCGGTTTGAGTTTACCCTGATCGGAAAATAACGCGATAGTATCCTCGATTGCGTTTCGTTAACCAAAATATCATCCAACGACACATTACTAGTTTTCAATTTACCCTGACGATCTTGAAATACAACTATTTCATTAGGATCAACACTTGCTAAGTTCAACGTCTCAGCTATTTCATCTTCGAAATTTGTTTTATTACCGGTTGCAGATATTCCTGCAGTGCCATCGGCACCGGGTTTCTTCATCGCTGATAAAGATCTTCCCCAAATATCAATCATTTTATTTTATACATCTCTCTCTAAAATCTTTTCGATTTCCAGCGATTACTGGTGTATTCATTTACGACAACATGTGGTGGTTTTCCAGATGTTCAAATAGCGTCAAGGACATTTAATACTTCGCTGCCACATATTGGTGGATCATTCATTTGTTGTTTTGGTAGCGTAGAATATCAAGTCTTCATTGGAAAATCTTTGATTTTTGGAAAGGTGTTTAAGCGGTTTATATAACGCATAAATTCCTTCGGCGGCGCTAATCCATATGAATCGAAATAAACAATCCCACGTGGATCAATCGCGTATGCAACCCAGTGAGTTCCAGGTCCGGTGCTGTTATCGAGATTAATAATACCGGTTTCAACGCTGTTGGGTTGTGCTGGTAACTGATCTTTCATAAAAACAACTCTGAAGTTTTTAATCGCGAGTTTTTTTAGCGGCATCGAGTAAATCAAAATTGGACATAGGAATCAAAGATTCCACAACCATAGGTTCCTCAATCGAAGATTCCACAACTAGTAAACCGGTCCTAGTATTAGACCCTTTCCGCTGTACCATGAATACGGGGTTCCTGGTAGTCTTAGACCCTTTCCCTTTTTTTTATACCCTCGTCCTTTCTTCGGTTCATATGATTCAGCAATGCTTTGTACCGCTTTTGATCCCAAGGCTCCAGCTGCCCCCAATGCGACCGTTTTAGCCACCGCTGGGGCCGCTGCCACAATCAACGCTGGTAACGCAGCAAACGACGGGAATATACCGCCGGTTTTAATCATATTTTTGATAGCAGCCGCAGAGAGAATGATCTGAATGCCTTTTTTATCCTTGAAAGCATCATTGAAGTGTTTTACTTGACGAGTTGTCAGCGACAATTTATGCGCCCCGCCAGTCATTTGATTGGGTTTCAGCGTGATTTGGTTCCATATTTTTTAGCTGATTCCGATTGCAATTTTTTTACTTGACCAGGAGTTAACGCAACACTAATAACACTGTATGACATTATACAATAACAGATTAATTCTAAATCGCCGATCGAGAAAATCGTTTACAATTCCAATAAAAATTCATCGAATTTTCAATCATAGATTTTCTGAATCTCAAAAAGATTCCAATCATAGATTTTCCATTGGCGCATCTACCACTCTCATTCTTCCGCCAACACCTTTGAGTAGCATTGATTTATCGCTGAGAATGACAGCAACTGCTCTATAATTAGCAATAGTACCACGAAGCACATTAGCTCTAAAGTGTATATCAACGACGGATTGTCTTGTTAAATCAAGATGTTCCAGTGAAAAGTAATAGATCGGATACAGATTCTTAAAATCATATTGTGATATTTGCAGACCAGTATCGACATTTTGATCGCGTGCCATAAACGACAACAATCTATGATACACGCGTGCAATATGATTTTGACCGTAATTAAGTTGTATATCTTCGGATGGTTCCTGCTGGCCGTTTATTCTCAGTGAGACGTCTTTAACACCTAATTGATCAAATATCATATGGCTGGAGAGTTGATTGCCAACTCGTGTATTATCCTGTAACGCAATAAATATATGACGTGGTGCAGCAGTGCCTTGTTTTGATGCTAGGTTCCACGTAAACACGTTATTAACATTTGATTGTTTAACATCTGTACTTACCGTTAGCCAACTTAGTAATGATTTTCCTCCTTGGTCCATAAATGATAGTAATCGTTCTTCTGCGGTGATTGATGGAGTCAACACTGGCATCCACAATGATAGTTTTGTTAAAATGACTTTAGCAGCATCATCATTTACATGATCTGCAGCTGGGTTTGCTGGAATCCTCCAAATTGCGTCATTATCATCACTCTTTCGCACGAGTGCTACTGTATGATTTGCTCCATAAATAACTTTTCGAACATTTCTACAGAATCCAAATATATGATGCAGTGGAATCGCGCATGAAAATGATTTACGCCGCCCCTCCAACATTGATATACGTGTTGCAGCTCCTAGATTGAAATTAGGATCGTTGTTTATAACTACAGCCTCGACATCAGCATCATCATTAGCAGCACTGACTTTTTTTGGTCGTCTCATAGTAAATAGATTTCCTCCAGCGGTATTTTTAGCATCTTTTGCAAACATCATAGAAGGTCCTGCTGATCTTGTATAATCATCAGAATATCTCGCTAACCCGATTATTGTTGTAGCCACATCAACATCGCGATCTGTCGACTCAATTTCTTCTCCATCAATGAGATATCTAGCACTCTCAAATAGCGCCATGATACCATTATTGACAAACCCGACATGAGTACCAACTGGATATGGTGCTGGTACAGCAGGAGTATTAGCAGCTGTTACAAGTTCTCCATCTACTTCAATAAACGCTTCAGCGGGTAGAAAGTATTTACTGGTATCATGAACTTGAAGTTCAATTCTTGATCGACTATTTGAGTCTATTGCATGATAGGCGTAATATTGATAATCGCGTACAGAATCATCCTTGCGAACTGGGGCGTCTATATCAAACGCTGGATCAGGTGACCTTTTGAACATTTTATTATATATCGATTGATCTAAATTGCGATTTTCATCGTAAACGATTTTCACCGTAGGATTCCCCCCCCCCCCCCGTCGTGGTTGTAAGCCACTTCCTGCTATCATATTTGCGATGTTGCTTTGGTCGGGAGTCACCAGCGGCGCTAATTTTTGATCTACTGCGTTATTTATAATTTTACTAACACTCGCAGGCATTTCCGCTGTAGATGGCAGTGGAAACGACGGAGTCGTCACTTTAGATTTTCTCCGTGATTTCACTAGCGCTGTTAATTTATTCTTCGCGGCTGAAAACACTTTCCCGGCAAGATCTCCAACAGCACTAATACCCTTATCACGAATAACATCAATTGCTTTCATTCCTAATTGTTTAGCCAACGGCATCACTTTTGGGGTCATTCTTGCAAATAACCCCGCAATGGTATCACCGAAACCATCACCATAGTACGCGCTATAAACTGGAAACCGTGAATTAACTACATAGACGCTGGCTGGTTTGTCATGGTTGTAGTGTATGATCATCCTTATTATTAAAACACTAGTGTTTTCAATTGCTAGCGTTGAATTGATCATTTCAGTCACCATGATACCCACTTTCCACTAACTCGTTAATGAAATCTCGATATGTGCTGATATCCATGATACCACCTTGAAATAACCGTCTACAGATATCAGCTGCTTCATTAATTATTTCCGGTGAGTTATGTCCAGCCCTTTTTCCTCCGATGAGAACTTCTAATCGTGATATATCACTGAGAACATTACCAGGACATTGAATTGATACCCCACTTGGGGTCCCACTGGAATCTCTTAATCCCTTCCCGCTATAACCAGTTGCTTCATCCAGTTTTTCTGTATCCGTTTCTTGTAAATAGCTAAAATCATCATCTCGATCAGGTGGTAGTTGTTGTTGTTTTTTAGGCGAGAAGGATATTTTCTTTGCAGGTTGCTGTCGCTTTCCTAGCAATTTTTGCGGTTTTTGTTGTTGTTTAAACTCTTCATATTGATTATACACGTTATCCACCATCTTGATATATGCAATGTATGATGCACTTGTTGTGTCAATTTGACTTGTTTTAGTTTTGATTTTGTAGAATATATCAGCCCAGTGAGTTATATTTCTAACATATTTATGATGTTCTGGTTTCAACATTCTTTTCTGTTTTCATAAGTCTCAATAACAAGCGCAGGAATTTTTACTGGATCGGCCTTATCAATTACTGCTAACACTTCCTCGTTAAATCTCGCGCGTAGGTCATCTACTGTTCTTTTTGATTCAGGTGTTTTAGATTCCATATCACCATGGAGTTTTTGTACAGCTTGTTTTGTTTGTTCAGTTTCCGCTGCTATTTTTTCAAGTTCAACAATAAGAGGTTTTCCCGCATCTCTCCATATAGTACGCTCTACCCCCTTCGTTGCTGTGGTTACTGGTTTAAACAACTCTTCAGATCCCGCTGCAAAATCCGTTTGTAAACTCTGTCTAGCTTGCAGTTTATTCCTTACAGAGTCGCGAATTGGTATAAATCTCTTAATTGCGTCTAGTTTCTCACGAGCCAATCTAGTTGTTAATGCTTCATTGACCATTATTTGAAATTGTAAACAATTTTTCAATTTGAATTCCCGAACCCGACCTAACAGACATTTTTAACACCATCGTGGAAGTCTTATTTTGACATTTTAAGGGCGTTATAGTCACATAATTGCTAATACTTTGACTTGCTCCACTTTTCCATTGAACTAATCGGAACCATTCCATTAACGGTCCATCGATTTTTTATTCACTGTGAAATATTTTTTATTCAGTGTGAAATATTTTTTATTCAGTGTGAAATATTTTTATTCACTGTTTTTAATGCATTTTTGCCTGTTTTTCACTGATTTTTTTACAGTTTTGGTGGTTTTCCTTTGAGATTTTACGGTCAAATGGTCGATTTTGCATGAAAATTCTCGTAGAGAAAAGCTGTTAGGATTAATTTTTGATGATATTTGATCAAAAAATCGATAATTTCAATCAAAAAATGCTAAAAAAATGACAAAATCGACCAAAAATTATCAATAATTTCAGTTGAAAATCTCTTTGAGATTTTACGGTCAAGTAGTCAATTTTGCATGAAAATTCTCGTAGACAATTTCGATTCGACTATTTGTTTTCTTGAATTAACGCCCGTATATTTCTAATCTTCGAATTAACATCCTTTTTCAATTCATAATCCCTACCCAATTCTTTTTGTATTCCTTCCACGATAGTAAATAACGGGACAAACACACTTAAGTCACTGGAAAATGCAAGAGAGTCCCGAATAGAATTCTGAATTTTTTTGATTAACGCATATTTTTTTGGCAGCATATACTTGTTATTCATAACACCATATTCTATATCCTGAAAGTCAGACATAATTTGATCAGGATTCAAATTGTCAGATAGTTTAATATCCTGACTTTTAAATTTTGAAATTTCAGCAATAATGCTATTCATATTTTCAGAATTCATATATGAAAATGCATATTTCTAAATGAAAAATATATTTCCAGAGATGGGCGCATCAGACATAAATGAATTGAATTTTTTTGTCCGGTCTTTTTTGAAATCGCAGATCGATAAATTCCCTCTGCAACTTTTTGTACTGAGGGTATACAAATATCGAAATACCCACTGGCTTCGTACATTGATTGAAATATTTTTTCTTCGTTATTTGTTGTATTAAAAGATTTTACTGGTCTCGCTTTTTTTGAGCATTGTCCAGTCTTCCCCCGTTTCAAATTATCACATTGTGTAACAGCTTGCAGATTTGATAATGAATTGTTCTTTGGATTAGAATCAATATGATCGATAACAAAACCATCTTTGATCAATCCATTGTGACATTCATACACGAAACGATGATTGTGATAAATTTTCTTTCCAGCGCCAAACCTCAAATATCCCTGATTACTCACAAAACCGACCGGTTTCTTCAATCTGCAGTGTCTGACAGTACCATCACTGGATGCTTCATAATTTGTAATCACAGGATGCTGTCTGAATTCTTGGTTCATTTGTATACAAATACTATTTGTCTAATTTATTAATAACATCACTGGAAAATCTTTCAATATAGTCTTGAGGAGTTCTTATAATTTTGTCGCTGACTTTGTCAAGGACGGAGTCAAGGTCAGTGTCAGAATTTTTGATTCTTTTGTCATAATAACGCTTCAACTCTCTGTATCGTTTGCCACCGCAACTAAGACACAACTGCGATTTTCCCCTAACCCCCAACCACACATCGAATACAAGGTAACGGACCAAGGCTTCCACGTCGAAAGCTTTGCATATGATATCCACAGAACTCCTTTCTGCATGATTTGTTACAAGGGGTCACTGATCCAATCATGAGCCATTTGCAATGATTCATTATACATAAATCTTTCATTTAAATGCTTGTTTTAATTATAGTATGAAAGAGTTTGAGAGATCGAAAAATTACGCCTTGGAAAAATGCTAAATTCAATCTTGATAGAGTTTCTGATACACCAAAGAATAAAATTCTTGATAGAACCATGATTAGTAAAATCAGAGATTGTTTTAATGAATTCAAGCGTGATGTAGCATCTCATTGTTGGTCAACATTTCGAATTGTACCTAATATCGATGCAACCATGAATGATGAAAAAGCAGCAGTGATGATCTCACATCTTCGAACAAGGCATTTTTTAGAATAAAATTCATTATCCGTGACGACACTGGAGATTGGATCATCAGGGATAAATTTGAACCAATTCTCAAGGATAAAAAACTATCACTGTGAATCAAGATTCCAAACCAGGAATTTTGACTGGAATTGACAAACCATACTACGAGAGATCTTATCCTGTAACAGCAGTTGTTTATGGGATATAGCCGTTAAATGACAAACCTGATATTGCAAAACTAGCACCAATGAAATATTCTTTGTCGGATTCAACGTTGAATTGTGTAGCAGAACGAATAATAGAACACTTCACAAATGCATCCCGGGGAAATAAATTGACTGATCTAAGACGAAAAAAAAAATGAATGGGAATTAACGGTGAAACAGCATGGGGCAACAATTCAGGATATAGTTAAATTAGAAAAATCATTAAGATTCCCAATAACCGTAGCGACAATAACAGGAGAAGTATTATACGAATCGAAATATAAATCACAAGGAACTCCAATACAATTTATTGATCATAACGAACACGCGTGGTCATCTGCAGTAACAATATTTCCACGGGATAGAACTGTAAAATATATACCCCAAATTGGAGAGTGTTTTTCCGAGCAGAAATTATTTGATGCTATTTACAATTTGAGTAAAAAAGATCCTGTGTCGATGTGGCTATTTCACAGTGCTGCAGACGATGAATGTGGATTCGATCAGTTTGTAAGACCCAACGGAGAATTGTACCGTACTGAAGAGCTGCATAATCAAATGAAAAAACTAGCTAGTGAGTTTTCTCCAGAGAGTTCTCTGGGGGGGGGGGGGGATCGAAGATTTCAACGACGAACAATTACTAATAAACTGTTTTACACTTCTCTCGGTTGCAGCACATTTTGCTAGGAAGAAAAACGCGTGGAAACCAACGCGAAGTGAGTTTCTATCAGATGTCAGATTGAGCTGTCTTGAATACAGCCATGGTGGATTATGGAATACAAAATATGACACTGAAACCGTTATTTCCGTTGATATGATTGCGTGTTACCGCGGGAGTTTTCTCGGGTATGGAGCACACCCCACACACGAAATGGCTCGTGTTGCGATTAATGGTCCGCTGCCACATTTTGATTTAACCGGATTCGCTCGTGTAGTATCATTTGAATTAGCTACAGGACTTCGTCCGTGTAGTTATGTTTGGATTGGTAGACACATGTCTGAAAAAACACTGGATGCCAATAGTGCTTTTGAGATATATGATTGATTGTGGGATGTTACAATCGTTAATTGTCAGTGAAGCGATTATATCCTATCGAGCACAGAAATCAGTCTGGTTACCACAACCTGATATAGAAAAAATAATTATCGAACAGCGAAAACTGTTTCCAAATTTCAACGAAGAAGAAATTGTAAATTGGTCCAAACAGTTATTTGAAATCAGAAACAGAGAAGCAAAAGATCTTGGACAAAGAATAATTGGTAAATTTATTCAGGGTGGCAAATACGACAATACAAGATATTCTTCACGGTTGATTATAGACAACGCTGAATACGATTTTGTAATCGCGGATCTAACGAATAAAGGCATATATGTCAATCGTAAAGACGCATTTCTGTCCGATGGAACCAAATTGGGTACAATTGTTACCTACAACGATGGATACAATCCGCAATACACACATTTGAGAGCTTCTATGCTCGCATATGCTTCTATCAATTTATTTTTGATGATAAATAGATTTCGTAACACCGCAATTAGAGTCGCCACTGACTCATTTTACATAAACAGAGATGTGGCTGAATTCATAAATTCTGACGAGAGTTGGGGATCATGGAGAATTAAGCGGAAAATGCTTCATGATTATATTCAATCAGCAGATGTTACGATTGAAAATAATTATCGGAATCTCTTTGAGATTCAATCAGAATTTTCTAATGCACCATCGATATCTGATCCAATCTGTAGATATAAAACAGTTTATTTAAACGGCTGTGGTGGATCAGGAAAGACGACTCGTGCAATTGAATTATTCCGTGGGAAAAATCCTACGGATTTCACAAACATGATTGTGCTAACACCAACTCACAGACTTGCAAGAGAAATGATACAGCGAGGGGTAAATGCCTGTACTTATCACAGTTTCTTTCAATGGAAAGGAGATAAGTGGACTCCTGAGCGTATGGGCGAGAAATTTATTCCTTAAATCATAATTTGGGATGAAATATGCACAGTGTCGTTAGATGTATTACAAACATTTCTCGAGTGGTTGTTATTGAAAAATACAAAAGTCGTCATGTGCATTGATCACGGCCAACCACCACCATTTGTCGGTGCATCCCCACATCAATAGCTAAAGGGTTTTGTAGACTATTATGAAGAAATTAACACTGATTATAGATCACTTGATGAACAATTACGAGAATTCAAAGCGCTAATTAGATTACAACCGGATAGAATCCAATGTGAAATAGCGCATGAAATAATTTCAGAAACTCCCATGGAGGAATTTCGAGAAACATGGAGACCAAATGATTTGATAATTGCAAGTAGAAAGATAGTCAGGGACACACTTCAGATGAAGTTATTTGAATTGCATAAAGAAAAATTTACAACACTTCCAGTAACGTTATGTTATAGGCCTTCGGATACACGAAAACAGAATATTGAAGTTGATATTCCAGGATTGACAGAGAAGCAGAATTTAGTGTTAAATGATATTGTACTGGTTGATATCAGCGTCGTCGAAGATGCATTGCGTGCTAATAAATCCCCATGGACGCTAGGATACGCAGCGACGATACATTCTTCACAGGGATTGACTATATCGGATACAATTGTTTGGATAGTGGATAATCACATCGAATGGTCAAATTTAGTCTATCTTGCAGTATCCAGAGTACGAAGAATAAATCAGCTTCGAAGAATTGTTTTTGGCGAAGCCAGTGACGACGCATAGATGCTAGTTAAGACCCCGCGGTAGTAATTGAGTATCCTCGGGTATCACTTGCAGTTGTTGTCGAGTAAATCCTCGTTGAGGGGCAGTTGAATCCAGTCTATAGATTGTTGGTCTAGAAACGCTAGCGTTTCCACCCGTAGATCGTGTTATACTAGATATCTTGTGTGCAGTAACACTCCAAATAGGATCAGTAGCCCTTTTTCTGCCACCTTCAAGCTCTCCTGGTTCGTATAAATACCTAACAGTGATATTACTACCAAGAATTGGTTGGGAAACGCTAGAATCCTCTTGTGGGAGTTTTAGTATAGACTTCTTTTTAATCGCGTTGATAGGTTTCATGTTGAGTGTTCTGGTAATCTCGTTATTTAGCGCTACAACTACCCCTGGTAACCTTTTGACCCATTCACGGGATCTTTTTCTTGGATGAATTCTTTCGCGTATTGATATCCGAATAACCGCTCAGCAATCGTCCGATTAAACCGTTCAACAATTGCCTGATCGCGATGTATCGCAGTATGTCCTCGTCTGATGGTGACATTATGATGCTTCATTGTTGATAACACTGCACCCTGAAATTCCTTGCCAGGATCAACTTGTAATAGATTTGGCCAGTGCAGAGGACCTCGTCGATAAATCCTTTCAAATGCAGAAGCTACTTCAGGTGATGATTTTGTTTTTAGCGACTCTGCTTGTTTGTATCGACTTGCAACATCAACTACGGTTAACGCGTATTTGTAACCACCATCATGTGGCAGAAATAGTATATCAGCTTGATGAACTTCATTAGGAACGGTCACATCAAAATGCGAGTAGTGAATTTGTTTAGGCGGTGGTAGATAAATTTGCCATATAGCCTGTTTGGATAACCAATTAGCCGCAGCGGTTTTTTCACTTTTGCAGCGCTAGCGAGTTTATTGATTGCTGCCTTGCCTCTCCAGTATCCACTCGGAGAATAATAAATAGATTCCATGTTGTTATTAATTACCAGCACCTAACATCAATTTACTTTTCATAGCCGATTTTATCAAAAATGAAGCCAAATTTTCTTTGAAGGATTTATCAGGAATAGCATTTAATGCATGAATTAATTTCACATCTGCTTGATGTCTATGCTGCAAATTGCTGCTTGTATATGCAACATCATGAGCGTGACACGCCTTATCAATGGCGTTTATTGGTTCTTCACCGGGTTTGGGTTGGTTATGATTATTGAATCTGATATCAAGTCTTGTTCCCGGTCCACAATAACTATACCCTGGAAGGTGTTTTTCTCCTGGATACTTTGCCCATGGGGTTCCAGGGAGTTTTGTTAACTTAGCTGCGATATCACCTCCTCGTTTTTTTTTTAAAGGTTCCTTGGGTTTACCAAAGGAAACAAATCTAAATTTCTTTGTACTACATTGTACGCATTTACCAGAAAGCGCTGATCGGTTATTTTTAGTTGTAATCGTCGTCAAGTCATCTGTGCCAGTACGCGCCTTACATTTCACACAATATAGATCCATAATTTATATATAACAGCATGAATGTAATTGATTATTCAGCTACCCGACGACGGGAACCTATTAAACACCATGAAATGTTGCCGAATTCAATTAGAATGATTATAATCGGACCATCTGGAAGCGGCAAGACACAACTGCTACTTAATTTGATAACGAGATGGATGAAATGGGACAAATTGTATTTAATAGCCCCGAGTGTAAACGATCAGCGATGCTATGAAGTGCTAAAGGATTTTAACGAGAAAGCAAAAGAATTTCAAATCGATTATGATTTTATCGAATTTATTACTGATATCAACGATGCACCGAACATTGATTCCATCGACGGAAGTATTAACAATTTAGTCGTATATGACGATATCATGTTAGACAATCAAAAAAATCCTGCTAGGATATTTTCCAGAGGCAGGCATAAAAGCACTGATGTGATATATGTCACTCAACGATACACACAAATACCAAAAGTGATCAGAGATAACTGCAATTTATTGTGTGTATTTAATGGAGTTGACACACATACTCTTAGAAATATTTGGCAAACTTGGTGCTGCGGTGATATGGATCATAATCGATTTAGAAATTTCTTTAGTCAAGCTCAGTCAATACCACACGGATTTGTGACGATAAATTTATCAGCCCCGAGGACACGATATCGTATCGGACTTGATAAAATATTCGGTTGAAATCATAGGGGGTGAGTGTCCATCGTGTTTTTTACCCAATGGAAGCCTCATCGACGCCTGGATTCACCGTGTTTCAGACAAAATCACTAAGGCTCCATTTGCCAAACAGAGACTTTCTTTTTTTTTTGGTTAAAACATGAAATTTCGTAGGAAGGCTCTATTTGTTGTTTTGACGGTTAAAATCGATTTTTGTTTGAAAAGTTGTCTGATTCACCCTCTCTGCTGCTGCTTTTAAACTTCTAAATGAAACAAATCGATAATGTTTGATTTACGTATGTATATTTGGCATATAATGATCAGTTTCTGCAATTTTCCTTAATTGCCGAGTAAGTGGTTACCAAATTTGGATATTGAAAGATATTACAACCGACGTTATGCACGTAAAATAATCTACAACTAGTATTATCTTAGCTCCTACAGCAGAACAAGTTGATAACTGCCTGCGTTCGTTGCTTGAAAAACATACCACACCCACCAAGTGCAGAGCATCAACAAAAAAGTGTTCTCCGTGGTATAGCAGTGTTAGGGACCAGCTGCGCACTGCTAAAAGATACCGCCATAAAGCAGAAAGGTTTTGTCTTTCTACCAGACTCATTATTCATAAACAAATCAATGAAGCCGCTACGAAGAACGTCACAAACATAGTCCATTTAGCCAAATTATCCCACTACAGTACTAAGATCACAGAGAGTTCCAGCCCCAAAGAGCTCTTCGAGATAACTAACAAACTAATGTCAAGGATCAAATGTACACTATTTCCAACTACATTCTCTCCAGTAGACATTCCGAACCTAATCGCAAATTTCTTCCGTGGCAAAGTGTACACCATTAGAGACACGCTTGACAACACAATTTCAATTGACTCGTCGTCACCATACAGTTACGATACAGAATTTTAGCGACAACCATTAGGAGCATTTGAACCTGTCTCTATGAATTTAGTACAGAAAATCGTGATGAAGAGTGCACCAAAGTCACGTGAACCTGATCCAATTCCAACATCACTGCTGCTTGATATTGCCTCCACTAACTGATGTTAGTATCTTCTCTCTCTCTCTCTCTCTCTCTCTCTCTCTCTCTCTCTCTCTCTCTCTCTCTCTCTCTCTCTCTCTCTCTCATTTGAGGAATTTCCGTCATTTATCAAAAATGCCATCGTAAAGCATCTGATGAAGAAACAAACGCTAAATAATGATTGAAAGAATAACTGACCATTTTCTACTCTACCGTTCAGATGAAAATCTTAGAAAAAGTTGTTCTAACCCAACTTGTATCTCATTTGAATTCAAACAGTCTTTTTTAGCAATGTACAGTCTGCATATTGCCTTTGCCACATTACTGAAACTACTCTTCTGAAAGTATTTAATGACATTCTCTCTGCTTTTGATAGCGGTAAGATTACAGTCCTCGCCTTCCTTGATTTGTATGCAAGATATGTGTATCTGACACTATAGACCATGATATGTTACTTCACCGTCTCTAGCATGTATCTAGCATTCAAAATACAGCCTTACAGTGGTTCAAGTCATACACAGTAAACAGGACACAAATTGTATCTGCAAATGGAATAAACACCAGCCCAGTTGATATATGTTGTGGTGTTCCACAGGGGTCTGTTCTTGGACCTGTTCACTTCATTCTCTACACTCAGCGTCTCTCACGTGTCACAGATAATCAGTGTCTCCCCAATTGTACGCTGATGACACTCTAATATACAAGTATAGCCACCCAACTGAAGTTGATGCTACCATTCAAGGAGTTGAGAGAGGTGCACTTCTGATGTGAAATCATGGATGACATGTAACAAGCTGCAGATGAATGGTGATAAAACTGATGCCATTCTGATCATAAAACAAAGACTTTGTCATTCACATCCTTTACCTCAAGCAATAATTATCAGCAACACCAACATTACATTCACACAGTCAGTGCGAAATTTAGGTGTTACTCTAGACAGTACTCTCACATTGCACCAACATGTCATGAACATATGCAAGGCTGCATATCTCGGGGTGAGAGGCATCAGCCCCATTCGCAAATATCTTTCCGCTGATGCCACTAAAACACTTGTGTGTTCATTAGTGCTTTCAAAACTGGATTAGTGTAACTCAATTCTGTCTGGTTCCTCTCAATATCTACTCCAGAAACTTCAAAAAGTCCAAAACACAGCTTCTCGGATGATCTTTAGAGTACCAGGATCAGATCACACTTCCGCACTGCTCTGTACCCTACACTGGCTGTCCAATCGATCCAGAATCCAGCACAAAATTTGTTCTCTGTGCTACGTTTCACTGAGAGACTCCAGTCCAGCATACATATCCGGCCTCACCCATGTGTACACATCAGCAAGATACTTACGCTCCTCTTCTGACAATCGACATCTTAAAGATCTAAAAATGTTTCTTACCTTAAATATCTTCAGCATTTTTTTTTTTTACAATTTCATGGTGTTTGTTTATGTTTTTTATATTCATATCATTATAGTAGTTGTAAAGCGCTTAGAGCTTTTAAAGATTAGGCGCTATACAAAGTCCTCATTATTATTATTATTATTATTATTATTATTATTATTATTATTATTATTATTATTATTATTATTATTATTCCGTCCAGCAATCGAACTTAGCTATGTCGGATTGTAAAGATGCAGACTCATCGACACTAACCCCCCCCCCCAAAAAAAAAAAAGTCATGTGCACATTAGTTGTTGCTTGTAAACTTTCAATTAAGATAACTTATAGGTCGATATCCTTTTATCATAAAATTTGATATAATCACTCTACAAAATCTACTGCTTTTAGTCTAAACCAAATGGTATCAAAAGAAAAAAGAACAAAACAGTTACGAGTAGAAGCTTCAGATAATTGATTTCCATACAAATGGACATTGTCACGTAATATTACTACTTTCACTTGGGATTTACAAAATTCAAGGCATAAAATTGAAGCAACTATAACGATACAGTTTTCCAAGCAATCTAGCACTGAATGAAAATGCAAGGTCATACGTGATTGGTTTGGAAGCATTATAAAACTGACCAAGGATTTTTTTAATATTACAGCTCACCTTCGAATGTTACTATATCTGTAAGCGTTCGCTAAAACAAGAATAAACTGGTTAGGAGTACAAACTGGACAGTTCCTGACCTCGAACCCAAGGAAATAAGGAATATTTATCCGACATAGCTAAACAGAAAGATAAATATTATCTTTGCAAATAGAGTATAATACTAGAAAGTTGAGACAATATAGAGGAGAAAGCAAAATATGAAGCAGGCAAACAGTTACGGCACCATACAGACTGCCTTCGATAGTACATTTTGACTTTGTGAAAATTGCTATTCTTAAAAGCATACAAAACCATTTGGTGATGTTAATGTAGAGCTTTGTGTGGGGGTTTTAATTATAGTATTTTTATCTACTTTAGGTTGTTGAGAATATTGTCACCTCTATGCCTAAACGTGCCGAGTGCACAACGCAATAATTATTGAAAGTGTCTTACACAAACAAAGGATCCGTGATACAACTGTCTCCTTGGCAAACTAGAACTGGACAAAAAAAATACAAATCAGCTTCCAGTACGCCACTAGCCATGTAGAGTAGCGTTGTAACAAAACCAATACCCGGTGACTAGGACATTCTTTGTTGTCTAGCGTTCGAGTAATGTTACAAAGCCACTAATATGTGGATTCAAAGTTGTCTGATTAATCAGAGTTTACTTTTTCTGTAATTTAGGTATTCATTTGGAGAAACGCCGTATGAAGAAGTATTATTGTGTTATATTTTGGGTTTAACGCAATTGCTCAGCACATGATAGTCTCTGCAAACGGAAAGTATGATTGGAGGAAGAAGAACCTGGCAAACCCCCCAGTAGAAACCACCGACCCATGGGAAGATACCGTGTATAACGTTATTAAGTTTTTATGCCCATGTCATGTATAGTACACGTTGTGCAGATTTGTCCAGAGTATTTAGAGTAGTTTAGAGCTGTCTGGAGTGCCCAGAATGTCTAGAGCTGCATGGAGTGTTTAGAGTTGTGTTGAGCAGAGGTGTTTAGTGTGTCCGGCGTGTGTATAGCTGTCCAGAGTGTATGGAGTGTCGAGAGTATCTGGAGTGTCCCGAGTGGCTAGAGTGACCCGAGCGTTTTAAGTTCCAAGATAGATCGAGGTCGGCGTGATGCAAGCTGTAATGCCTACCACAGGAATTAACCGTAGCAGTTGTGAGGCTGAACTGTAGCATACGTGGAGCTGAAATAAAGTGTACTGATGATGAAGTGTATCTCCTTATATATAATCTTGTAGATGTGGGTTAATTTTTGGATTCGTAAAACCCATTGTATCTTTCGGTACTGTAAAGATAGGTTGTATACCTGACCCTTTTTGGTTTGCCTAATTTCACCATCTTAGTGAATTCATTTTACTACTTTACTAAAATTCTACCTAGTTTACTAGCTGAGTAAATTATATGCATCTTTTTACTGCGAAATCACTGTGAATCATTCACACCTTGTTCTTGTATTTTGTAAAGTAATTTATTTGTATTTTACATTACTACATTTGTGCGTTCTTATGTTAATTAATCCAGTGTTTGGATTATATATATATATATATATATATATATATATATATATATATATATATATATATATATATATATATATATATATATATATATATATATATATATATATATATATATATATATATATATATATATATACACGCACGTATTCATAATTAATTATTCATTTTTGTCATTCATTATTAAACATTGTACCTATATCATCGACAAAACTGTTCTGTTGTGAATCAGAAATCCCACCCGGGTAACTTGTCGCAAATATTGTGGGATCATTTCGGTTTTAACGGACACTAATATTATTTTATTATATATTTGTATGCTCTTTTGTGTGTTTCAACCACTCTTGACAAGACAGCGAGGTTGAGTCGATTGTTTTTTTATTTTGTGTATACCTTTCATGTTTTTGTTGCCTTTGAAGAAAGGAAAATACGATTTGTTAAAAATGTAATTACGTATTTTGTAAAGTACTGCACTTTAAGTTGGTCACACCACACGTTTGAAATGTCATCAATGAATGAAGTTGTAGAACTGTGGAAACAGTTTAGCTACGAGGGGGAGTCCCTTACAAATTTCGTTCCTGATGAACATGCTTTGGAAAAGGATCAGAGGTTAAAGGAGAGGGAAATATAAAGGGGAGGCAAGAAGGAATTAATAGAAATAGATAAGGGGAAGATTGAATTAGAAAAACAAGCAGAAAGGGAGAAACTAGAGATAGAAAGGAAAGCCAAGAGGGGGTTCATAGAGTTAGAAAAACAAGTCGAAAAGGAAAGGATAGAATGGGTAAGGAAAGCAGAAAGGGAATAGATAGAACTGCTAAAAGAAGTAGAGGATAAATGTTAGACATGGAAAAACAAGTGAGATTATAAGCTTCAGAGTTAGAAGATAAAAATAGGGAGATCGAATATCAAATAAATTCTGAACTATTGCAAACTAAACGGGAGGGGGACATGATTTTAAATTGAGAGGTCCAAAGTTTCCCCCATTTGAAGACAACATAAATAATATTGATAGTTATCTCAACATGTTCGAAAGGTATACCACTGTACCAAAATATAAAAAAGAATATTGGTCGCTTCATCTTAGCGCGTTATTGAAGATTAAATCATTAGACGTGTATTCGCGTTTTATCCGCGGCCGATTCGCTGCGTTATCTCGCGTAGAAAGACGCACTTCTGAAGAAATACGAGCTAACCAAGCAAGGGTTTCGCAAGAAGCTTAAGTATAGCAAGCCCGAGAGAGGCCAGACATTCATCCAGTTCGTCAACAGGACGTGCAATTACTTGCAGCGATGGGTGGAATGTGGTAAAGTCGCTAAGACATTGAGGGTCTTATCGATTTCTTGCTTTAGAATCAGCTATTGACAACTTGTGGCAAGGAGTTATATTTATATATGACATGGCCCACATGGGCGGATTCAATTGGCTGAAGCTCGGGAAGATTCTCAGAATTTCATCTCGTTAGACAGTAAAGGTGGAATTCTGGTCAAGGACCGAAAGCATAGTGAATCTGAGAAACATGGTAGGGATAAATAGGAAAGGCCTACGGACAAGCAACGATTCACTTTCAAGGAGTGGGGTCATATCTCCCCTAATTGTCCTAAGCGGAAGGAACCAGTCCAAAAAGGCGCGGTGGCCATTGAAGGCAGACAATCGATAGATCGAAAACTCGATGTTTCTCAGCAGGCTAATCGGGATACAATGAAACACACCAAGAAAATTAACTGCTATTGTGCATAAATTGTAACTTTGTTCGCATGCATGTCAGCGTATTCGCGCTCGAAAAGCGATGCTTGCGAATGATATTAACTTTTTGAAAAGGGATTATTTTGGTGTGATTCAAACGTGATTTAGGTGACAAATTAAATTGAAAGATGATCTATGGCGATGTTTTAAATGCATTAGAAGTCTATCATATCAATGGCAGATATGAATTTCATTTACACATTTTTTGTTGAAAACTCTTGCTTATTCCGGTTCACAATTGTCAGTTGGATGTTTCGTTTAAATGTATTATACCAGTCCATTCGAGGTATTAATTACGGTTCAAACTCATAAAACTTTAACAAATTCCAATCAAGTTACATTCTGGTACAAGTTAAGCCATTAACAACTTAATTTAAGTAACTTCTCTATCCAAGCATGAGAGTATTAGTGTAACGTTATGTCTTGCATTGATTTAGGGAAATATAAAACGCCAAAGCCCAATTTCATACTTTTCTCCAGAAGCCAAAGCAAATATGTGAATTTGTGTAGTTATCTCCTGCACGTGGTGAACATGCATCGCGCTACCAAGTACGAACAGAGCTGATGCACTGTTTTCTTTCTTCCCACACATGTGATATGTGATATTTTTTTCTGCTCGCGAAAAATATAAGATAGCTGACATCAAAAATAGTGCAGCAGTTTCTTGTTTAGTCCTGCTGGAATAAGCTTTCATTGAATGCACGAAACATTTTTGTTGCTGTTGTTGCAGGGTTTAACGACATTTGTCAGCACAAGACAGGCTATACATGGCGACCAGTACAACTGGTGAAACAGGAACCGTGTAAAATCCCGGGAAGACCCACCGACCGACGAGAAATTACTGGAAAACTTTCTCACGCAACCACGTTAGCCGAGCCTGAAACTAAAACCCACGCAGAAATGAGATGGCAGTGATCAGAAACGGTGAGCGCTTTCGACCACTGGGCCACTCGGTGGCTCGAACAATTTTGAATTAGTCTTTAATAATATTCACAATATACACGCCGCATAAACCTAGAATATTTAGTGACAGTAGTGGAAATGAGTCTTGTGCCGAACAATTAAAACACGTTAAAAGGTTGCTTGAACTTTATTTTCGAGATGTATACTACCACTGACAGATTCTGGGATTCCGGCTGTATCAAATATGGAAACGTATCGAATTATGATCTATATATATTTGAAAAACTCCGAAAAGGGCCACCTGAATAACTCTGAGCCTTTCAAGGACTAAAGTGTTAGTCGTCGTTCACGAAATTACATTGACGTGTTAGCATTTGGATTAATATTTCTGCTGACTTCAGTGTTCTCAACGGAATACATTATCACTGTTCAGTCTTCGAATAGCGAGACAGTACATTAGTAGGATTACATTCCAGGAATTGATACACTGTAAGTTATTTTTAATTCTTTAATTTTTATATTTTATTAAATAACGGTATGTTTTGGACAATTGAATGAGTGGTTTGTTTACCTTCTCTTGTTACTTAATTGTAAACCCTTGGATTTAACAGTTTGTAAGTCATAAAGGTTTTTTTAATTTAAAAAATACGTAACATAACTTGTACAAAAATTAAGGACCACGCAGCAGATGGGTATTTCATTGTTATCTTCATTAAACAAAGATTGTTGTTATTATCGGTATTATAAAACATAATTATGCCATCTTAAATATCATCCTGGTGTTGATATAAAGTAGTAAATCAATTCGATATGCGATACGGAAGAAAACTATGTAGTCAAAGGTAATTCAATCAAATATGGAACTTCGGAAACGCATCTGATGTACATACAGTGTAAAAGATATGCACGCGCAGAGTGTATCCAAACCTGGCATTTTGAGTTTCGCAGTTATTATAAATGGCACGAGTAACCTATCAAAGTAAGTTTGTTGTTCTTGTTGTTGTTGTAGGGTTCAACGCCATTTTTCAGCACAAGATAGGCTATACATGGCGGCCAGTATTATTGGTAGAGGAAGATCCCAGGAAAATCCCGGATAGAACCACCGACCCACGAGAAGCTACTGACAAGCTTTCTCACATACCCACATTAGCCGAGCCTGAGACTCGAACCCACACAGACAGATGAGACGGCAGTGATCCATAACAGTGAGCGCTTTAGATCACTCGGCCCCTCGGGGCCCCTCAAAGTAAGTTTGTAACTTTATGCTCGTTTACCGCTTGTGTATTGATATCGTTAAAACACAAAGACTGGTCTATTGATCTATGTCCAGTACGAAAGAAAGTATTGAGACTGAATCTGATGAAAAGATCCAATTAGTAAAGTATACAGTCACCAACATAACGTATTAAGCATGGAGGAAGTCTCTCCAGTAATATCTCATTCAAAACTTACTTTCAGTTTCCATTTCAGTATGATCAACTGACACAATTTCATCATAAATTGGTGCCGGTTCAGACTGAATATGCATCAACAAAACATACCACTTTCTTCCAACACCAGCAACAGGGAGCTAAATGAAATGGTCTGCTTTTAATCTAGTTAAAATACATCATCCACGTTCGTAGCCTCTTACTCTTCAGGGGATTCTGCTTGTATTGAATTTCCACCTTATGTTACCAAACTTAAGTTTATCAAAGGCATTGTATATATGCAACGCTCAACAGTAGTCACACTGATTATAATGAGGATGTTTTTTCAAAGTGACATCTTGAAACCTTTCTTGTATCAATTGTTTAAATAGACGTTTTCGGAAAGACAGGATTATGCATACACTACACACATCTATTTATGGTGTTCAGTGAGAAACAGAAACAAAGACAAACAAAGCAACATGAATAAGCACGAGAATAAGATGAAGAAGAGAAAAATAAACATTACTCGGTATGCGTTTGTACCTCCGCCACATCTTGTATGCACTCTCTCTCTCTCTCTCTCTCTCTCTCTCTCTCTCTCTCTCTCTCTCTCTCTCTGCTTACGATTACCCGAAGCTTACCGATTATTCAGTCTATTCTGAAGGATGCTGGGGGAAACAAAATAAAAAATAAACAAACATTTACATTCGAACTGAACAACTAATTAATCTACTGTATACAAAGTAAATTCATGCACACAAAAAATCCTAAAAACAATGTGCATCGGACATGTACATTTTATACTTACCATACCACTTTACAGTACAATTTTATCCTGCGTTTTCTCCTGGCATCCACACTCCTGACAAGTTGTTTTATAGTTTTATATCAGTAGATTGTGCAAAGAAACGTGTGCAAACACTTGCCAATGAATGAAAGTATTTACAAAGGGCGGATCCAAACGTCATATAAAATTCTAGTTGAGAGTTAAAAGCCCGACCAAAGCAAATGCATCAAGCTTTATAATTCATTCGAAGGTTGTTGTTCTTTTTGTTATTGTAGGGTTTAAGGCCATTTATCAGCACACGATAGGCTACACATGGCGGCCAGTATTAATGGTGGAGGAAGAACCCGGGAATAACCCACACTGGCCGAATCTGAGACTCGAAACCTCGCAGAGAGGTGAGATGGCAGTGATCCGTATCGGAGAACGCTTTAGACCACTCGGTAACTCGGGGCCCCTCATTCGAAGGTAAAATGTCGCTGCAGGGAGGTTTAAATATATCCGCGAATATAATATATGGTTTAATTGCAATAGTATGATTTATGATATCTGGACGGAAACTAGTGTATATATGTTTGCATACAAAGACATAAAGTTCGATATTAAATGTAAATAAAAACACATGGTTCAATTTGAAAATCCTATGATATATTTTATGAGAGACTCTGATATATTTTATGAGAGACTCTACACATGCTAAACAAATAAAATAAAAAATATCAATAATTTTATTTCAATTAAGACGAAAACAATGTACAAGCAAGACAATACAATATAAATGTGTATAAGCTAGACAAGGCAAGATAAATGGGAAAACGAGACGCAATGCAATATAATGTGTATAAGCAAGACAAGGGAGGATAAATGTGTGTAACATAGACAAAGCAAGATAAATGGGCATACGAGACACAATGCACTATAATGGGTATAAGCTAGACAAGGGAAGATAAATGGGTATAAGCTAGACAAGGCAAGGTAAATGTGTGTAAGCTAGACAAGGCAATATAAATCGGCATACGAGACAAATTGCAATATAATAGGTAATAGAGACTAGCGAAGATCTATGGGCATAAAAGACACAATGTAATATGATAGGTATAAGCGAGACAAGGCAAGATAAATGTGTTTAAGCTAGACAAATCAAGATAAATGGCATACAAGACGCAATGCAGTAAAATAGGTATAAGCCAGAAAAGGCAAGATAAATTAGCGTACGAGACACATTGCAATATAATGGATATATGCGCAAAAGGATTCCTCGTTTGGTGCTCAGCATTAATACTGGTCGGTTTTGTGTCAGTATAATGTGACTGAGTAGTACAAGATGTCACATGTATGTCACTGCATATGCGGCATGATAACGCAGCTCTAGACAGCACTATAAAATGCCACACTGCATACATTTGTTTGCTTTATTTGATTGTTTCATTAGGATTGTAACGTATATCTATCAAGTTTTCAGTCATATCGCTACGATGTCTGCAGTGAGGCAGTTTATAGTGATGTCTAGCAATACGGCAACATGCCTCAGACATGTAACATGATGTCCCACCCAGTCAAATTATCCTGACACCAGGCCAACCAGTCCTAACACTAACCTCTGAACGCCAAGCGAGGCAGTAGTTAGTACCATTGTTGTAAGTCTTTGGTATGACTCGGCCAGGGATCGAACCCACGACCTCCCGCTTCCTCAGCGGACGCTCGAACCACTAGGCCACATGAGCGGTTACACTGTTTACGTAGCAATAGGATTGAACAATTGTTAAAGCTACGTTAAAAGTCAAAATCACACACACACACACACACACACACACACACACACACACACACACAATTGATATACGCTAGACCAGACGCGATATCTGGTTTAAGCGCGACATGACAAGTTAAATGGCCATAAGCGAAAAAATACATCATAAATGGGCATACACGAGACAAGTCAAGATAAATGAGTTTAAACTAGTAAAGGCAAGATAAATGTGCATAATAGAGACAAGGCAAAGTAAATGGGTTTGAGCGAGACATTGCAGGATAAATGGGCATAAGCAGGACAAAGTAAGATAACGAGTCAAGGCAAGATAAATGGGCATAATATAGTCAAGGCAAGATAAATGAGAATAAGCGAGATAAATCACGATAAATGGACATAAGCGAGAAAAGGCAAGATAAGGTGAATACGCGTGACAAAGCTACTTTCCTAATAAAGTTTAAAGTTTAAACATATCGTAAGTTACAATCCATCAAAAGATGCAGATCTCAATCATCATCGTCGTCGTCGTTATCATTATCATCTCAAACTACTACCACCTGACATGTCCCATGAAGTGCGGGTGATGATATTTTTAAAGATCAAACAGTAATATAAGTAAACAAAAAAGGAACAAGCATGTATATTTTCGCATCATTTTCTACCATTACAAATCAAAGAACTATTATTGTAGGCATTATAGACAAGACATGTATCTAATTAACCATTAAAGTGTTAGGTATTAGTAGCATCATTATTAATATTTTCTAAGCATTATCAAGAATTATCGGTAAAATAGTTTTCCATAAAAGCCGCACAAATTAATATCTGTTTATCATTTTTTCCCCTGGTAAACTAGGATTTAAAACAAAAGATAAATTGTTTCGAGTTAACTTTTTGATTTTCTACTATGTATCTCATAGTGATGTCAGAGGATATTGAAAAGTTATGTAATGAAGTAATTCATTCAATGTAAAACAAATGGAGAATGAAGATAAACATACTAAATTGAAATGAACAAAAAGTAATTACATTAAGGTCTTAAACATAAGTTTTACATTTCGCATGTTAAAAATTTTAATTAGATTGACTTGTAAAACTGACATTCATTTTATACTTTCAAAAGTGTGTGTAGCGTTGTGTTCGTGCGAGAAAATGTTTAAAGTTTGCAGTTTCTGTAATTATATACGCGAATGAAACGTTACAGCTTATGTGTTACTAAATTTTTACAATGTAAGCCTACGACTAAAATTTGTTTCGTTCATATCTTGTGCACCTACTATATAATTTAGGTCATATATGTTCTTGAAATTGTTATACCTCAACAAATTTTCAGATAATGCACTTATATTGAAAATGTATTGATTAAAGTTGGTTCTGTAGGCTACATGTCTTCCCTCACATTACGATGATAACACAGAGGCGACGTCGCGCAAACAAATAATAACACAGAGACTATAAGTCGAGCAAACAGCAAACAAACAATAACCTCCCAGGAGACGATTTAAACACACGTTTATACTGTGTATAACAATTACGCAAACCTAATTTCAGTTCTAAGCTACGTTACCGTCCGTATTCAGTACTCTGACAAAGACTGTCCCACAAAAGATGTGTATGTACTCTGAACATTTTATAGACGTAGGTTTGGCTATGATGACGAGTTTGAATTTTATTCGTATACGGCCATTCGACCCAGTAAGATTATAGGCCTGGCTATGCTGACGAATTTGAATTATGGTTTTGTACGGCCATTCGACCCTGTACTATTATTATAGGTCTGGTTACGATGATGGGTTAGAATCATAATCGTATACAGCCATTTAACCCTGTACGATTATAGGTCTGGCTGTATTTGTTGTCCTCAATATATACTATTACGTGGCACAAGCAATTTGTTTAAATAACCAGGCAGACTACAAGAATATTTTTTTCATGAGTACTGTGATAAGCAAGAGGATATTAGATCACGTGATTCAAAATCAGAAGCCCAGAGTGAGTAATTTTGTATTATTGTATGCCTATGTTTTATTCCTTTAACATTACATTGTCAGAATCATTCAGTATTTTACGATATTGAACTAGCGCGGACTTCGTATTGCACTCTAAATGGAATTACTTTCTAGTGTCAACAATGGACACAGACGCCATCACATTTGATTGGTAGATAAATCGTGTACACTCACAGAGTTTCCTTGACTGCCACATACCAGCTGCTTTGCTACATTTCGCGTTAACTCTGGATACAATGTTTTGGATTTAGGCGGGCGATAGACGCCAGATTTCATAAAATACATGCTTACCTACAAAAAACATTCAAGTGACAATGCATATACTCTCTTCTTTAGCTTGTAATGCGAATGGCAAAAAATAAATACTTAGTTTTGCATACTCAATTTCCTCAACATATTACTTTCTTAGTTCTGCAAACAGATGAGCTATATATACAGGCATGTGCATATGTAGACTAAACCTACCTTGAAGAAAATAAATGATCAGATGAATTACATGGAAGATTAACACACCTAAGCTAAAATAATTGGAATATTTTTTAGAAACTAATAACTTGATATATGCATGCAGGAACATACATGGAGATGTAAGAGAATATAGATACTAATATGCTAATATCAAAGAAACTTGTTTGGATAGATTATATATTTCAGATGGTTATACAGAGGCTATTAATAATTACACTATATTACCTGAACCCGGATTCCAAGGGTTGTTATTTCCGTGGTGGATGTGGGAGATAAGCGCCCACTTCTCTTGGAAAACTGCTAATGGCTTGCATCTGATAGAGCCTATGACAACCAAATCTAGCTCCAGATCTTGACGATTGGGCTCGTTAACCTTGGGTGGTGACCAATCTATGAGAAGGAAAGCTCTTACTTCAACCATCGCTGCCTTGCGACTATAATCTCATTCTTTCAATGTTATCACGGCAACTCCTGCGACGCCGCTGGTTTCATGACGTATCGACATGCCCTTTCCCTCGGATCCATAAGCTGCGTGAAGAGGAGGGGGGGGGGGGGGGAATCAGCTGCATCGCAAAGAACTGATTCTCCATATCACAACTATCTAGGCTTGCGCCCTGGAAAGGACAATCCCGTTTCGCTTCACAGCGTCGACACAACATAGGAATCAGCAGTTTACTGGTTATAAGTCATCGCTCGGGGTGCTTCCGATGGTGTGAGATACCAACAGGTCTCAGTGGAAAGCTACCTCCCGCCGCAAGCTGGGCAGCCTCCAGACAATAAGGTGCCGTCCCGTCACAGTTCGTCTGCCTTACTGGGTGAGTAGAGCTTAAGGTACGCGACTACCTGACAAAGCGAACTGCAAATAATGCACCAAGAAATGACAAACGAAAACCAACAAGGAAACCTACAATCCTCAAGCTAGGCAATCAGCGATGTTCAGAAAACTTCAGTCATCAAAGACGAACCTGCACGTATCCAGGTCGACATCACCGCACTACAGGAGACACGGCTACCAGATTCCGGATCCGACAGAGAAGAGAACTACACATCTTCTGGTACGGATAAAACGCTGACGAAGCCAAAGTGATTAGTGATGGATTCGCCGTCAGGAACTCTATGCTAGGGATGATAGAACCCTGCCAAGAAAAAAATGGAAGACTGTTATCCCGCTGCCTCCACACTATAACCGGGCTTGTCAACCTCCTGATCAGCGTTTACACTCCCACACTAAGCGCTGCCACAAATATCAAGGATAAATTAAACTAGCTCATCAACGAAATTACCAAGAAGAGAACTTGATATTACTGGGCCACGTCAACACTAGAGTGGGTGCTGGCCATGCCACTTGGCTTTCCTGTCTTGGCAAGTTTCGCATTGGGAAGATAAATGAGAACGGGCAGCGACTCCTAGAGATATACTCATACCACGACCTCAGCATCACCAATTCATTCTTTCAGACAAAGCCATAAGGTGTCATGTAGGCATCCTGGTCCAAACACTGGCACCAACTGGACTTTATAATTAGAAGACGGTCTGCCACGAAGGGTGTGTTTCTTACCCGTACCTTCCACAGCGCTGACTGCGACACTGACCACTGGCTGGTGTACTGAAAAATGAAGCTTTTACCAAAGAATATACACCGCCATAGGCGGGATGGTAAGTCACGCATTGATCAAGCTTTCTTATCCAGACAAGGCTGAGAAATTCACGTATGCCCTCTCCAATACGCTTGATTCAGACCCTCCCAACGGCTATGCCAAAGAGAGATTGGATCACATCAGAGAGACTGTGTACTCCAGCACAGCCACACTGATCTTTGGAAAGAAGCAGTCACATAAGAACGACTGGTTTGAGGCTAACTGCGCCACACTCATGCTTGTCATACAAGAGTATCGTAGTGCTCACTTGTAATATAAACGATTCCCTGCCAGAGAACTTCACAGGCAGGTCTACTAGAAGCTAGGTGCAGAGCTTACCACGGCAGTGCGCCAATGAATACTGGCTTCAGCGCTGTCATACCATCCAGTCAGCAGCATATATCGGAACATCAGATGTATGTACGATGGCATAAAGAAAGCAATGGGTCCATTGAAGACAGTGATATCACTTACGAGGTCTGTTGCAAGCGATACCATCTACGACAAGGGCAAGCAAATGGAACGTTGGGTAGAGTACTACACTGAACTGTAAACCAGAGAGAAGAAAATGACCATCGATGCTCTTAACGCCATTGAAAACATCCAGCTCATGGCCGAACTAACGAGAAACCTAATGTGGCAGAACTAAAGAAAGCTTTAGAGAAACTGTCATAAGGTAACGCCACAGGGAAGGATGGGATCCCAGAAAAGGTCATCAAGTGTGGCTGTAGTGTGCTGCTCACACACCTGTACGACCTCCTCTGCCAGTGCTGAGATGAGGGTGCAGTGCCTCAACACATGAGAGACGCCAATATCGTAACCCTGTACAAGAACAAAGGCGACATAAGTGACTGAAACAACTACGGGGGCATATCCCTTCTAAGTATCGTGGTTCAAGTCTTCGCACGCCTCATCCTGAACAGGTTGCATCCCCTTGCTTGCAAGAGTGTATCCAGAGTCGCAGTGCCGGTTCCACGCAGAAAGACCCACAATTGACATGATCTCCTCCATCTGGCAACTTATGGAGAAATGTAGAAAACAACACATTCCCTCTCCCTGACCTTTACATATCTCACCAAGGCGTTCGATGTGGTCAGCAGAGACGGACACTTCACAATCCTGGCGAAGAATGGATGTCCTACAAAGCTGCTAAGCATGATCCAGTCCTTTCCTTCTACGATTCTCCTTCTTTGGCATCTTCTTCGCTGTCCTGCATAGGTATGCCTTTGGGATGTCCACAGTAGGGAACTACCTACACAAGCGACCAGACGTAGAAGTCTTCAACCTGGCACAACTGACGACAAAGAGCAAAGTGCGCGGAGCAACGCACAGGGACATGCTCTTCACAGACAATGCTACCATAACCACTCGCATAGAAGCTGAGTTACAGCACCTGATGGACCGCTTTGCTAAAGGACGTGGTGAGGTTTTGGCTGACCATCAGCCTAAAGTGATGACTCAGAGCGCGGACGCCCCAAGCATCATCAACAACTACGGTAGTCTGCCAGTTCACGTACCTCGTTTCTACCATCACTGACAATCTATCGGGCGATGCTTAGCTGAATAAGCGGATTGGAAAGACACCAACAACTCTTTCCAGGTTATCGCAGAGATTGTAGAACAACAGCATGCTGACCCTGAACACTAATATATCGGTGTACCGTGCCTGCGTGCTAAGCACTCTCCTGTATGCCAGTGAAAACTGGACTTTGTACGCCTCGCAAGAGAAAAGACCGAGCGCCTTTCACATTCTATGTCTCTGACGGCATACGCTGGATCACTTGGGGTGACTGAATAACAAACAAAGTAGTGCTTGAATGTGCTAAGATTCACAGCATTGTCACACTCATCCGCCAACGTCGCATCAGATGGCTGGGCCATGTACGTTGGATGGATAACGGATGGATGGCCAAAGAGTCTTCTTTAATCGGAATTTTCCTCTGGCAAAAGGTCGATCGGAGAGCCACATCTCCGCTTCAAGGATATTTGCAAGCGCGACATGAAAGCCCTTGACATCGACGTCAACACCTGGAGCAGCTGGAGACATGCTCTGATCACTGATTTGAAAGCCGACGAGGACTATCTACACTTGCTAGCTGGTAAAAAGCGATCTCAGAGGACGAAGATGCAGTTCCAAAACACACCAGACTCTTCTTTCACGTGCAGCAAGAACTGACACTCCCGTGATGGGCTGGATAGCCACTACAGACACTGCATAACCACCAACCTGGAACACTCTCATGGGCGCACTTGTATCGTCGTTCGAGACTAACGGATGTCAACAATTACCTGAACCCATTTCACACCATACACCGGTCTAACTAGAAATCATATGTGAGTAATATAATATGATGGGGACAGGGATTATAGAAAGTGAACAATGCTCACTTAGTTGAACACGACTAGATTGTTTACCGCAACATGGATAAATAAAATGATAATCACTATGAAGATATTATGAAAAAGGAAAGCTAAAACATTAATTAAAGACTATCGTAAAGGCTATCGTAAAACTACGAAGTTATGAAGAAAATGGATCAAAGAGAAAAAAAATTGAAAAGAGTGAAGGCCAGAACGCAGAAGAAATTAAAGAAATATAGAAAGCCTTGGAAACATATAGAGAAGTATGCTACGTATGGAATCAAGATGAGGGTGTGGAAAGCTCGTAACATTTATACAAAAGGGAAGGTCTTGTACAAAAGATTAAAACATAAATGGGGAAGAGATAAGAAAATAGATCGAATAATGATAAATACCAATTTAAATACAGACAATGATGGGATTTTAGAAGTCATTAAAATAGTATTCTGATATTTATCCTACTCAAAACATTAACTTCGACAAAAAAACTTTTACATTTCCAATGTAAAATAGAATGAGATTTCAGAACAAACAAACCAGTGATGTGATCAATTTCATCAAATCGATAAAGCAATTAATAGAGAACCGGAAAGTGCTTGGATCGGATTGACTTATTTTACCACCGCCTTTCATATCAAGTTCCAAAGTAAATTACTAGATTATTTAGATAAAAAGGTGTATAACAAATGTTTATTTAAGAGTGTATATATATATATATATATATATATATATATATATATATATATATATATATATATATATATATATATATATATATATATATATATATATATATATATATATATATAAATGAATGAATGAATGAGGGAAGGTATTATAACATTAACCTATCAAAGGAAGGGTAATAGAGAAGATATAAGAAGAAAAAATGGCGGACGATAGCCTAAAATAAAGATTATAAAAATTTAAGCAGAGTAATCACAAAAAAAGGTGTAATCTTTTATTGAAACTATTATAGCTACCAATTAACGCTGTGTGTGGGCGGGGTGGGGGTGAGTGAGGCAGTAGCATACTAAAGAAACTCTATCCATTGAAGATAGCGTATATATATTAACAAACATTGGAGAAAAAGGAGACGTTTCTGTTCTATCAGAAATAAATCCTTCCATCGGATATAGCATGGCTAAACAGAAAAAGAGTTAGATGTTTGTGGTTTTTGGCATAAATATAAGAAATTGGATCAGGGCTATGTACCAGAAAATAATATCCTGAATAACAATAAACTGCGCTTTGACATCCGATACAAAAGTATGTGAGACGAGAGATGCCGTCTGTCACATCTGCTCTTTGTATTTGCATTTGAATCCGTGAATAAAAATACTAAAAGTAATAATAATATACAGCAGATAATGTATGGTCTTGTATTTTTATTTTGTGTTTTTTTTAACATAGCCAAATACAAAAGCTGAGGACTATGTCAGATGGATCAGTCATGACCAAATATATTATCCTCGTCAAAGAAAGATTGTTGTTGTTGTTGTTGTTGTTATTATTATTATTATTATTATTATTATTATTATTATTATTGTTATTATTATTATTATACATAACTTAGATGGCGAATTGAAAACATTGTTACACGCTGATGACTGCCCAAACTTTATCCGAGACGGTTCATCAAATAAAACATCGACAACATGAATTTACGCAATTTGGAATCACCGCTAGATCAGCAATTAACCACGATACAACAAATCTTACTAACAGACAACTGGCTTGGATATCACCTTGGTCCTCCCCCAAACCTAGTTAAAGATCGTTTTAAAGCATCAAGGATTATTAACGTGAGGATCTCTACGTACATGACCTACCAGCTAGCACTTATGAAGGTATAGAATTACGATCACCACTCAAGAATTACCACTCAACTTAAGAGAGCGTATCCGGGTTGTCAAAACCTGTACATACAGCCAGTCGATTTACAGCCGTTTTATGTGACTGATAAACTGGATTTAACGACGGTCAAGCTAAATACGACAGAAAAGAATTAAATTTTTTTTACGGAATTAACTTGCACACTACCTTCAGAATTTTTTTTATATAATAGTTCTAAAGAAGAATGGGATTTGAGTGTAATTAATCCGTGTAATAAGCAAACTGGCATAACGTGTCGGCTAATATGTGACCAATATCATCATTATATGACCTCGATTTCGTAGTTCGGTAATTTGTTTCATTGCGTATTTTTAGTTATTGTTCATGGACTCAGTGATTGTCCTTAGAGCACTGACTGGGCAAGGCCGGCTTTTCTTTGTCTGGCTAAGTTATTTTAATAGCTTTTATGATCACCCACTCGTGAATATATTTGTATTGTGAGGTCTATGGGCAACCGTTAAGGCCAAATTTACATTAATGAAATGATGTATTATGAAATCAAATGATTTAACCCAGCAAAAGAAACGATAAATCCATATTCCAAATGCTATGGAATCACATGAAATGATTTAACGAACAAACCTGACTGATGAATTTTGATCCCAAATCACGTGCTATTAACTTAAATGATGTAGTCTAAAACGAAATGATTTAACCCAACAAATGGAATGATGAATTCAAATTCAAAATGATATTTTGTGATATCAAATAATGTAGCATGAAAACATTTAATTGAATCCCAAAACTGAAATAATGATGTCAGATTCCATAAGAAGTGGTATTAAAGGAACTTACTTTAATATCAATTTAAATGATAGAAAGAACACAACATAAAGATGTTATCTGCTTCCAAGTGACGTTGTATCAAATAAAATAGTGGAGTCTAACATGAAATGATATAACTCAACACATGAAATCATGAATTTGAATTCCATATGTGTGCATCTTTTCACCACACTAAAAATAAAATAAAAGCAAACATAAAACATTTCGAATAATACATTCGCTTGCTTCTGGTATTTGTTTAAAAGTGTACGCCAATTCATAACTTCGTTTACCTCTTAGAATGACAACTGCATTGAGAGTTCGATATGAATAAAGAAAACTAGGTGTAAGGCGTACTTCAGTAAACAAAAGCGCTGAAAGCTGCCACGAAAATGATGACTTAAGTCTAGACCAGATGAGTTAAAGTATCCACTTTAATGGCAAATTGCCTATGGTACTATTTTCACTAATCTAGGAAACGAACCACGTGTTCTGTTGTTCTAACAACCCAAAGCAGCATCTTTTACCCAGTGTGCCACCAACAATTCAGAACAAATTGGTCTGATCAGCCATGAACATGCTTACAGAAACCATACCAGTTAGTGATGCCATGTTCATCTCTGAGCTCGAAAGACGGACAACAACAGGTCTTTCTAGAATTCATACCGATGGGAAAAATTTAAAAAAGCATTTTTTTTAAAACTCTTAACATATTGCTTCCATGAACTCGACTGAAATAATATTAAATGGTTTCGACATTTAGCGGTCACTACCTCAACGACATATTTTATCTTATAATTTCATAATGGAAACAAGTAATGCATGCTTTTAATATTTTGATATCACAGAAGAAAATACACTGATAATTTCTGCAATAATTAATTAGGAAACCTTCTACATGATTGACATGTAAATCGTGAGACTTTTAAAGCAAGGCTTTCAAAACGGATCACTGATTGAAGAAACCATCCGAATTCTTAAATTCACGTCAAGCAAAACACTAAAAAAATCACGGAAGAGCATTTTGACTAAAAATATATTAAACCTTGGTCATCTTAATTACAATGAACCTTGTGATTTAAAAAGTTAAACAAAACAACAACAAAAATATAACCCCAACCATGCAAAACTGAGTTAGTGCTTCCATGACAAAAGTTGACACGCATCAGACACATCCTGGTTTTAGTATATTTGCGATGATCATTGTCTGAAATTAATGATTGTGAGAGTCATTTGACATTAACAATGAGCTACCCATTTTGACAGTGTTTTGCTAAACCATAAAATGGCAGACGATTAACTGAAATTTTCCCTAGTATATCTTAGGCGAAAACGAAAGTTTTGCGCCAGATATGATAATCACATCATTTTGCTGTGTTTTTTTTTTTTAAAAAGATTACACCTAAAACAACGTCGTGTTATTTTTTATGAGAACTTTTATGGGAAGAATTACGGTTTGTTCTCATAAACACATTTTGGGAACTCAGGGCGATAGAAAGAAGAAAAGAATGAGTTCATAGATAAAGGATGTCACCAGTTGATGGAAATATCTTGGAGAAAGGTATGGGATCTTATCTGTAATGAAGAGACAAACATATTGCTATCTTGCCGGTGTAGGAACTTTATTTAAATAATCAACACACATATATTACTACATTCTAGAAACACATCTATAAACTTTATAATCAAAATTCATGAAATACACACAAAATTATATTTTCCTTATTAAGTTTTCCAACTTCATTCATTCGTATAATTTCTTCATTTTAGAATAGTATACAGGTAGTTAATTCTCAACTAATTTCAAGATAACAAAGTATAAAATGCAATAACATAAATGCATTAGCAGCAGAGAGGGTGAACAGACCACGTTTTCAAGCAAAAATAATGCTTCCTACGAAACCTTATTTTAACCAAAAAAAATAAGTCTCCATTTAGCAAACGGAGACTTTACGATTTTTTAATCAATTTTGGTCGCAACGATGTGGTCATCCACCCTCTCTGCTGCTGGAACTTTCAGTTCTGGTTAATAATTCTTTTACGAGTTCAACCAAATATTTGATCGAGTCTTTAGGACGAAAATCATTTATGATGGAAGTCCTTAGGACGAAAATCCTTTCAGGATTTCACAAACAAACTAATCGCTAACACCTCATCTTGTAGATCAATTAAATTATTTGACTGGTCGGTGAGTCGGAAATTAATTCTCGTTAACGAATTATTATGGCATCGCATGTAGACAGGATTAATTGGGTTCTCAATAATTAGGAATCCTGGAGGAGCTGTTGGTGCAAACGAATAAAGAATATATCCCTGCTGAGCTTGATTTGATTGTTCTAGATTAATTTGATAGCTTCCTTCAATTGAATCACATACTAAATTGAGCGCAATCACCGTTGAAATATTCACATTATGAGGGGCAATATGCCTACCGCCACCATCTGGATCATTATTATACCTGAAGAGGACAGCTGAATCTGATTTTTGTAGCGCTTTGATATCGGTTTTAACAATTCTTGCTAATTCATCAGCGTTGTATTTCGGAAACTTGAAATTACGCAGATTGTCTTCTGTGATATTGTAATCGGTTAGGAATCGTTGTTTATTGTCGCTGTTGTCATTAATTATTGTTTGAATAATTAGTTCATAGATATATTCCATGTCCGATATGAGTTGATTTATTATTTCAACGTGTTTTTGCGATCTTGTTTTCCGTAGTTGTTCTAGTTGTGTGTCATATAATTGTTTAATCTCATTAAAATAACCACGGACGTCAGTTAGCGTAAATGAAATAGTAACAGATGAGTCGGTTGTTCTTTTAATGATAAAATCCCATTGCAATGTGTCTTTGTTGGTGAATATAAATCTATCGGCGATTTTTCCTTTTCTTATATCAGATAAATCATCTCGATAACTGGGATTGATTTCATGATATGATTGTACATCCGTGGTTAAGTCGGTGGTGGATTTTTCCGGTGGTTTTTCAGGCCATCCTAGTACGGTTCTAATAGAACTTTGATAGATATCTACGACGTATCCTTCTGTGTTTATCTCAATTGCGGATGATAGCGTCGGTTCATGAACTGTTATAGCGATTTTTGACTCTACTCCAGTAATCGATTTTATTCTACGCGCGAATTCATTATTGATTTGTTCGATTTGGTATGATCCGGTTGGTATGGAAACAACGTTCCAGTCTGGGGTTCCGTCGGGTTTATTCTTATTTGCAAACACTAAAGAATTATTGGGTTGTTGACCACCAAATGATTTTGATCTGATATTAGGCCAACTGTGATACACTCGTAGTTTTGCTAGCGCTATCTCCTTCACGGGGACTGGGCTAGGGAAATTCACACTAAACTCGGGTTCCGTTGATGTTATTGATATCATGCTTGTTTGTACTGGGTTCGTGTTCTCCACTATTTGTTGAAGTAATTCCATCGGTGTTGTCATCGTTGCTATACTGTTGTTGTCGCTCTAATTTTGACACCGCGGAATCATAAATACTGACCATCACTGAGAACTCACAATTTGGTATGGTTGAGGTTATTGAGATCATTCTGGTTTTTGGGTTCGTGTTTGGGTTTGTTTTTGGGTTCGTGTTTTCTAATTCCATCGGTGTTGTCATTGTTATTATATTCATGTTGTTGCTCTAATTTTGATATCGCTGAATCAAAAATACTGACCATCGCTGAGAATTCACTATCTGATATAATTGTATTATCGAGTGACGACGATATCATCAGGGATAACTGCGAATATGCGGTTGATGCAATATGAAATTGAATTAAGTAATTCTGCAGTTTACTCTGGCTGCATGATGATATCTTTTTTGCTATCCCGGTTGATATACCCCCGATTGTAGCCACCGCAGAAATGCAAATTGGAACTACAACCGGGGCAATCATTGTAACCGATGCGAGTATTATTCCGGCGCCAGCGAGAACGCTTGACACCGAGTACATAGTAATATCAATTGCGGTGATTCTTCGTCGGTATTTTTTTATTTTTATTTGATACTCCTCGGCGAGGGTTTTGAGTCTAGTCTGAAATTCTCTGACCTGATCATAGCGACATTGCGTTGATGAAATCATTTTATTTTAAAAACGCTAGCGTTTTCAATTGTGAAATCCGAAGGATTTTCCTTTCAATTATCCTATTATTGACCTGGTTTTAGGATCTGATGAGGGGACACCGGATACAAATTCTATTATCCAGGGTAGTGACTCCCTAATCACAGACTCGTCGGAATTTTTTATAGTAATCGGAAATGGGATTGGTATAGAGGGTGGAGGTTTTGGTACTTTATCTAATATATATGTCAGCGTGTTAACACCGGTGATACCCCAATTACTGAATTCCAAATCAAATTTACGGCGATGTATTATTGTAAATCGGTAGCAACCTGGTACACTAGTATGTCTGTGGCCAACATAAAGATAATTATCATTTCCCCGGATCCAATCAAAAGTCCCACTATCAACCGTGTACACGATGTTATTGACGCTTACACTATGTGGAATTTTTACCTTATTGATAGCCGCGATAATTTCAACGAGAGTCATAACTGCCACAGGTGGGGTTCCAAAAAACTTATCGACGACGTCGTTGGCAGGGGTTTGTACCTTTTCAGATTTTTCTTTTAGTTTAATAATATCGTCAATGACGTCGGAATAGGTTTTATTGATTTCGGTATATTTCATCAACGTTCCATCGCGGCGTTTAAAAAATGAAACCACAAGGAGGTTAACTCCAAAACCTGTTTGGGATTTATAATTCCCGTCGAGTTGAGAATATGTCGTCGTGATATTGTAACTTTTAGAACCCTCAAAGAAATTATTAACCATTTTGTTGATGAGTTTTTGTTCGTCAATAGCGCTTTTAACTTCAGCGAGAGTCATGCCAGCCACAAGTGGGGTTCCAAAAAACTTAACAACTACGTCGTTAGTGGGTTTTTGTACCTTCTCAAAATCTTCGCTTACTTTAAAAATCTCGAGATAATTTGCCTTGATTTCTGAAGCAGTCATCATCCTTCCAGCTTCCTTGTTAGCGAAGAATGAATTCAACAAGTCTTTAATTTCAGCGAGAGTCATGCCAACCACAAGCGGGGTTCCAAAGAATTTATGTACGACATTTTTGCGAAAATTATTATAACCTCGTATAAGATCATTCAGCTCACGTTCGTTGGTAGCAATCGCGTCGGTGATCGTAGACACAAGTGCGCCTGGTTTAAGCTGTCCACCGTTGGAATATAGCGCAATAGAGTTTTCAGCGGAGTCGCGCTGCCGTATCAAAATGTCATTCAATGACACATCACTGGATTTCAATTTACCCTGTTTGTCCTGAAATACAACTATTTCGTTCGGGTCAACATTTACTAAATTTAACGTCTCAGCGATTTCATCTTTAATTAATTTTTTTATATCCTTGACAGAATCAGGGGGTGCAGTGCCATCGGGTTTGGGTTTCAAAGATCTCCCCCAAATATCAATCATGTTATTGTAAAACTCTTTCTCTCTCTAAAATCGTTTTTGACGACTTCGTTGAAAAATCTTCGATTTTCTCCAGCGATTACTAGTGTATTCATTCACGATAACATGTGGTGGTTTTCCGCTTGGGTTACTCAAGGAGTTAGAAATAGCGTTAAGGACATTTAATACTTCGCTGCCACATATTGGTGGGTCAATCATCGTTTGTGTTGGTAGCGTAGAATACCAAGTCTTCATTGGAAGGGTTTTTATATAACGCATAAACTCTTTTGGTGGGGCTAATCCATATGAATCAAAATAGACAATCCCACGTGGATCAATAGCGTATGCAACCCAGTGAGTTCCAGGTCCGGTGCTGTTATCTAAATTAATGATTCCGGTTTCAACGCTGTTTGGTTGATGTGGTAATTGATCTTTCATAAAGACACCTCTGAAGTTTTTAATCGCGAGTTTTTTAGCAGCATCGAGTAAATCAAAATTGGACATCGGAATCAAAGATTCCACAATCATCATAGACTCTCCAATTAATAAACCGGTCCTAGTCTTAGACCTTTTCCGCTGTACCATGAATACGGGGTTCCTGGTAGTCTTAGACCCTTTCCCTTTTTTTTATATCCTTTCCCAGTTGCCTTCTTTAGTGCCATCCCTGCCGCGGTACCAACGGCTCCCAACGCTGCCGCTTTCGCCACCGCTGGGGCAGCCGCTGCAATCAATGCTGGTATTGCGGCTAACAATGGAAATATTCCACCTGATTTTATCATGTTGGCGACTGCGGCTTTTGAAAATTCTATTTGAACTCCTCGCTTATTTTTCATTGCATCATTGAAATGTTTTATTTGACGATCCGTCAGTGATATTTTATGTGTACCGCCAGACATCTGCGCTGGTTTTAACGTTATTGTGGTTCCACATTCTTTAGCGGATTTTGATCGCAATTTCTTGACCTGACCATCAGTCAGCTTGACACTAACAACACTATATGTCATTTTATTGTAAAACACATTTATGCTTTCAATTGATCTAATTGGAAACTCTTCAAGTTTCATTTACAGATTTTCCACTGGTGCATCAACGATTCTCATTCGTCCGCCAGCCCCTTCTAACAACATTGATTTGTCGCTGAGAATAACAGCAACCGCTCTATAATCAACACCACCAGGATCTATACGAGCCCTAAAATGTATGTCAACAACGGATTGTCTCATTAAATCAAGATGTTCCAGCGAAAAGTAATAAATCTGATACAAGTTCTTAAAATCGAGTTGCGATATTTGCAAACCGGTATCAACATTTTGATCACGACCCATATATGAAAGCATCCGATGATACACACGTGCTATTTGGTTGTTTCCGTAATTAAGCTGTATATCCTCAGATGGTTCTTGTTGTCCGTTTATTCTCAGTGAAACCTCACTTACCCCTAACCGATCAAATATCATATGACTGCGTTCTTGGGAACCTAATCGATTCCTATTCTGCAGCGCTATAAATATATGACGTGGAGCTGAAACGCCTTGTTTGGCTGCTAAGTGCCATGTAAATGTACCATTAACATCATCCTCTTTAGCATCAGTCGTTGTTGTTAGCCAACTTATCAATGATTTGCCACCTGTGTCCATAAATGAAAGTAGCCGCTCTTCTCTGGTAATTGATGGGGTCATTACTGGCATCCACAATACTATTCTACTCAAAACAACTTTACCTTCATCGGCACCAGTACGCCAAATTGCATCATTGTCATTGCCTTTTCGTACTAACGCGATTGTGTGTTTGGCTCCATAGATGACTTTTCTGACATTTCTGCAGAATCCAAATATGTGATGGAGTGGAATCGCACATGAAAAATATCGCTGCTGTCCTTGCAACGTTGCTACTCGTGTTGCAAATCCTAAATTGAAATTACCATTAACGCCTCCGAGAATATCAAACGCAGCTCCTGGTCTAGCTCGACGTTCTGGATTAGTTGCTTCTCGTTGATTTGCTTCTGCAGTATCTTGTGCTGTTAACACTTTAATGTATTGAAGGTGGTCAGCGTTATCAGAGGTATCCTTTGCAAACATCATAGATGGACCAGCCGATCTTGTATAATCATCGGAGTATCTTGCTAGCCCGATTATTGTTGTTGCAACATCAACCTCGCGGTCTATTGATTCAATTTCTTTTCCATCAATGAGATATCTTGCACTTTCAAATAACGCCATTATACCATTGTTGACGAAACCAACTCGGATATTTGGATCATTTGCATATGGTGGATCATTATGAGCAGCATCGTTTGTTACGAGTTTTCCTTCTACTTCGATAAATGCTTCACATGGCAAAAAGTATTTACTGGTATCTTGAACTTGAAGTTCAATTCGCGATCGTAGGTCGGGTTGTATTGCATGATAGGAATAGTATTGATAATCGCGGACGGAATCATCTTTGCGCACTGGGGCTTCCATATCTAACGCGGGATCAGCTGTTCGTTTAAACATTTTATTAAAATACTAGTGTTTTCAATTGGTGAATTGCAAAGCAATTTCATCTTTATAATCATCGTCGTTGAAAATTCTTCGAATTTCTTTTTTGTTTCAAACCACTTCCTGCTATCGCGTTCATGATAGCGCTATCTGTTACCGGTGAAGCTGTCAATTGTGACGAAGTCAATTGCGCTAGTTTTTCTTCCACTGCGTTATTTATTGCTTTGCTGATTTTTGCAGGCATCACTGTAGTTGATGGCAGCACTAATGACGAAGTCATTCCTGGTTTCACCACTGACGAAGTCATTCCTGGTTTCTTTCGCACCAATGATGCTATTTTATCTTTCGCGGCAGAAAATGCCTTTCCGGCAAGATTTCCAACGAAATTGATTCCCTTATCACGGATAGCATCAATGGCTTTCATTGATAATTGTTTAGCTAACGGCGCTACCTTGGGAGCCATTCTTGTAAATAACCCCGCAATGGTATTGCCGAAACCATCTCCGTAATATGCTCTATAAACAGGCAATCGTGAGTTCACCACGTAGACGCTTACTGGTTTATCATGATTGTAGTGTATAATCATCTTGTTATAAAACTAGTAGTTTTTCAATTAATGATCAATCGCTTACATCCATAAGATTTTCATCATAACGTTGGGCGTCTCTGTGATTTTCAACTAATTCAGCAATAAGTTCTCGATATACATCAATGTCCATGATACCGCCGGCAAATAATCGTCTACAGATATCAGCTGCTTCATTAATTACTTCCGGTGAATTATTTCCGGCTCGTTTCCCTCCGATGAGAACCTCTAACCGTGATATATCACTGAGAATGTTACCAGGGCATGTCACGGTAGAGTCAAAGACTCCAGCGTTGAAATCATTTGGATTTCTAATCGAATATCCTTTTCCACTTGCTTTCTCAGTTGTACCAGTTGCGCCCTCACTATCATCAAGTAATTGCCTTTGTCGGCCTCGATCTTGTTGTTTTTGTATACCATAACTATCAACTCCTGCTTTAAAAGTTCTGTACTCAATTGTATCCTTTTTCAAATTACCAGTAATATCCTTGTTTATTTTATACAGCCAATTAACCCAGTCATCTCGGCTTATTTTACTGTTTTTATACTCGTCTTTTAAAAACTCTCCCCTTGAATAATAGTTTTGGACAGCGAAAATACCAAAATCCGCATAATCTTTGAGTTTTGTTAATTCAGGTTGTTTGATTTCTGTTATAGCTTCTTCGGTGAATTTGTCTATAAAGGGAATACCTTTTGGGGTGACGACATCAACAGGTTGTGGTTCAGGTGTGGAAACTCTTTGAGTTTCAGGTGCAGAATCATCAATATCAGCTAATCGTTCATATTCGCGCTGAGTTTTTATATCACTGGATAACTGTTGTATCCCTGCGCGTGTTTGTCCGGTCTCTGCTGCTATCTTTTCAAGCACACCAAGAACAGGCACTTCTCGTCGCTTGCCTTCCTTAGGAATATCTCCGTATATTGCTCGTTCAGTTGCTGTTTTCACATCTTTGGTCGCACTTGTTATCGGAGTAAACAGTTGTTCACTTGACACAGAAAAGTCAGTCTGCGCTTGTTGTCGTTGTTGAAGTTTCTCGCGAAGTCTGTCTCGAACCGGTATAAACTTTTTAATTGCTGCTAGCCGCTCTCGGGCTAATTTAGTTGTAAGCGATTCACCAACCATATATTGTTTGTGAACTAAATTTTCATATGTAAAACCCTTTGGGTTTCTATCACAATTAAAAGATAAGTTATTAAATAACTTAGTTATTAAATAAAATGTACTATCAAGCTAACGTATCCATCTTCGACAGGGTTAAACTGTACGACGCTATCCGCGAGTGTTTCAGAAATAGCCTCGCTGGGGGTTTCAGAATTGTAATATCTGAGAACGGCGATGAACGATTTGTGTTAACGACGCGGCAACAACAACAACTACGTGAAAATGGAGGCGTCGCGGTGATTACTTGCTACTACAACCAGATCATCCATTATGCACATAACTGTATGGGCAAGTCCAGACTGATGAGCATTCTTTCAGGAGAAAATCCTATGTAACAAGTGTAACAAGTGTTACAAAAAACGCTAAAAAAATTATTTTTAATAAAAATTACTGAAAGTCTATTTTATAGTAACGCTCACGTGGTTAAGATACGGGTTTTTCCTCGTTTAACATTTTTCTAAGATCACGAACCTTAGAACTAATTTCAGCTCGTTTTTGATACTCTTGGCCGAGGTTTTGACGTATTGCTTCAACGGTGTTAAATAGCGTTATGAATAAATTAATGTCGTTACCGTACAAACAAGCATTGATGGACTTTTGAATTCCTTTCACGAGCCTGTACATCTTGGGTAAAACATAACGACCCTTACACTGATACTCAATGTCTTCATATTCCGAGGCAATCTTGTCAGCGTCGAGATCTTCAGATAATACTACCCCGTTATTTTTTAACTTTGAGATTTCGGCAATTATAGCATTTACATCTTTGATATCCATTATTTATTTTTTTATATATAATACATTTTATCTTTAATTATAATTATTAGAAAAAAAAACAAAAAACACTCATTTGGCAATCTCGCTGGCGCCCTATGACGTCAGAGAGACCCAGAGGTTACATATACGACAACACATCTTTGGAACTCCTTGGTTGCCTTCGCATCCAAGTAAGCCCAAGGGGACCCGAAACATACATCTCCGGAAGGGAGGCCTAAGGTGGCAAACGCCATCTTAGACCGCCCAGAAGATATGCTTGGGGTGACGTTACAACATGTACTTAATTAAGGATGGATATATTCAATGAAACGATGATGGAATTTGTGATGTAATGATGTGGGCGTGGTAAACCAAACCAACATGGCAACCCATGAAATCGAATTCATGGTTGCATGAGTTGGAAAAAAACACCAACCCACGCTACCGAGAATGCGATAGCATGAGTTACAATGTTGGTTTGGCTGAGGGGGAACGAATTTTATTTTATGACCATTTTTTTTAGACAGAGATGTTTTAATTAAATTTTGTGCAACAAATCGAATTGAAGGCATGCAAATGTCAAAGTATCTACTGGCTTCGTTTATCGAATGAAAGATTCTCTCCTCGCTGGTTTCTAAATCAAACGATTTAACTCCCCTAGGACGTTTTGCATATTTGCCAGTTCCACCTAATTTTGCATTCAGACTTTGTGAGACGGCTTGAAGATTCTCAAGACAATTATCAGTCTTCACGCCATTTATGTGATCAATCACAAATCCGTCTTCGATTAATCCGTTATGACATTCAAAAATAATTCTGTGACAAAGATATGTTTTATTTCTAGCACTAAACAACAAATAACCCATATTATTCAGATATCCAACCGTTTTTTTTAGTCTGCGGTGCCTGACAACACCATCACTGGAGGCTTCGTAATTAACAAGCACTGGATGAGGTCTGAAATCTTGGCTCATTTGTATAATAATACTATTTGTCTAATTTATTATAAACCTCTTGATATAATCTTGAGGGGTTTTGATGACTTTGTCATTGAACGAGTCATTGATTCGTTTGTCATAATAGCGTTTTAGTTCCCTGTATCGTTTACCCCCACAAGCAAGACACAACTGCGATTTTCCCCTTACCCCAACCCCACATTGGAGGCATGGGAGAGGACCTTTTGAACCGTTTCTCACACTTTGCATATGATACCCACAGAATTCGCTTCTGCATGATTTGTTACACGGGGTTGTTGATCCAATCATAAGCCACTTGCAGTGATTCATTATACTATATTTTTCTATTTAAATACTTGTTTTAATTATAACATGGAGGAGTTCAAGAGATTATCGAAAATTAAGCCCTGGAAAAATACTAAATTCAATCTTGATAGGGAGTTCCAAAGATTATCGAAAATTAAGCCCTGGAAAAATACTAAATTCAATCTTGCTAGGGAGTTCCAAAGATTATCGAAAATTAAGCCCTGGAAAAATACTAAATTCAATCTTGATAGAGTCTCTGATACACCAAAACGTCTAATCGGTGATAGAACTATACTCGGTAAAATCAGGGAGTGTTTTAATGAATTCTACCGAGACGGTGCAGCATACTGTTGGTCGACATTTCGAATTATTGATGAAGATGTCAATGTACCCATCATCGATGCTACTATGAACGATGAAAGAGCAACTGAGATAATTTCACACCTTGGCGTAAAATCCAAAGGTAAATTGCAAAGCAATTCCCATGAGAAATTCAAGGGTGTAAAATCCAAAGGTGGAAATCCAAAGGTAAATTGCAAAGCAATTCCCAAACAAAGCAATTCCCAACAAAAGTATTTTTTCAGAATAAAATTCATTATCGAAGTCGAAGGCAAATGGATTATCAGGGATAAATTTGAACCAATCCTCAAGGATAAAAAAACTGTCATTGTAAGTAGAGATTCCAAACCAGGAATTCTAACTGGAATTGACAAACCATACTACGAGAGATCTTATCCCGTAACAGCAATCGTTTATGGGATATATCCGTTAAATGATAAACCCGATATTGCAAAACTAGCTCCTATGAAATATTCACCGTTGACTTCGTCAAGGCTCAATTGTGTAGCAACACGGGTAATGGAACACTTCACAAATGCATCCCGAGGAAATAAACTAACTGATCTGCGACGTAGGAAAATAACCGAATGGGAACTGACAGTGAAACAGCACGGTGCAAAGATTTCTGATATAGCTAAATTAGAAGCATCATTAAAATTCCCAATATCAGTAACAACAATAACCGGAGAAGTATTATACGAACCGAAATATCAATCGCGAGGGGCTCCAATACAAATTATTGATCATAACGAACACGCGTGGACACCTGCAGTAACAATATTTCCACGAGATAGAACCGTGAGATATATCCCCCCGGAATTTTCCGGGGAATTCGTCGGGGATGTTTTCTATGAAGAGAAATTATTTGATGCTATTCATGCGTTGTGTAAAGATGATCCTGTGTCAGTGTGGTTACTTAGTAGTGCTGGTTCCGAATCAGGATTTGATCAATTTGTAAGACCAAATGGTGAATTATATCGCGTTGAAGAATTAGATAACAGAATGAGAAAAATCGCTAATGATTTTTCACCGGAGAGTTCCCATGAAAAACTATTGACGGATAGTTTTACTATTCCATCAGTGGTAGCTCACTTCGCAAGAGAAAAAAAACTCATGGCGTCCAACACGAAGTGATTTTCTCGAGGACGTTAAATTGAGTTGCATCGGATTTGGTCATGGAGGACTGTGGAATACAAAATACCATCGTGACGGTATGATTTCAATTGATATATCCGCGTGTTATCCTGGAAGTTTTCTCGGGTATGGAGAATGTAGCAACTATTTTAAACGATTTGGACACCCCACGCATGAAATGACTCGTGTTGCGATTAATGGGCCATTACCTGATTTTGATTTAACCGGATTCGCTCGTGTGATATCATTTGAACTCGCTACAGGGTTACATCCGTGTAGTTATGTTTGGCTTGGTAGACATATATCTGAAAAGGCCTGGATGCCAATAGTGTTACTACGATATATGATTGATTGTGGCATGCTGATATCGTTGATTGTTTCCGAAGCTATTATATGCTATCGAGCTCAGAAAGAAGTTTGGCTACCACAACCCGATCTAGATCGTATAATTAGCGAATTGCGAAAACAATTCCCTGATTTCAATGAAGAACAAATCATGAATTGGTCTAAGAAGTTATTTGAAATTAAAAAAGAACAAGCAAAGGATTTTGGACGAAGAATAATCGGTAAATTTACCCAGGGTGGAAGATACGACAATGCAAAATTTTCCTCGCGGTTGATCATAGACGTCGCTGAATACGATTTTCTTGTAACGGATTTAACGAAACAGGGAAAACTTGTATCCCGTAAGGATGCTTTTCTATCCAATGGTGAGAAATTGGGTACGGTTGTTACCTACTGTGATGGATATAATTCCCAGTACACACATTTGAGAAGTTCTATGCTAGCTTATGCTTCTATCAATTTATTTTCGATGATAAATAGATTTCCTAATACCGCGGTTAGAGTAGCTACTGATTCGATGTATATACACAATAAATACAAATCAGATGTAGCTAAATTCACATCCCAGGAGGAAGCGTGGGGATGTTGGAGATTTAAAAAGGAGACGCTACATGAGTATTGTGAATCGGCAGATGTTACCATGGATGAAAAGTACTTAAAATGTGATGAGATTCAATCAGAATTTTCTAATGCACCACCGGTATCTGATCCAATATGTAGATACAAGACAGTTTATTTAAACGGTTGTGGTGGGTCAGGAAAGACAACTCGTGCAATTGAATTATATCGTCGGTCAAACATGATTGTGTTAACACCGACTCACAGACTCGCCAGAGAGATGATACAGCGAGGGGTAAATGCCTGTACTTATCATAGTTTCTTTCGATGGAAAGGCGATGAATGGACCCCTGATCGAATGGGTGATAAATTCATTCCTGAAATCATAATTTGGGATGAAATATGCACGGTATCGTTGAGAGTATTACAAACATTTCTCGAGTGGTTGTTAAACAAAAACACAAAAGTCGTCATGTGCGGTGATCACGGCCAACCACCACCATTTGTCGGTGGATCTCCACATGAATGGCTAAAGGGTTCTGTAGACTATTATGAAGAAATTAATACCGACCATAGATCACTTGATGAACAATTACGCGAGTTCAAAGCACTGATTAGATTACAACCGGATAAAATCCAATGCGAAATAGCGCGTGAAATAATTTCAGAAACTCCCATGAATGATTTCTGGGAAACGTGGAGACCAAATGATTTGATAGTAGCAAGTAGAAAAATAGTCAGAGACACACTTCAGATGAAGTTATTTGAAACGCATAAAGAAAAATTTGCAATGCTTCCAGTACCGTTGTGTTATAGGCCTTCGGATACACGAAAGCAGAATATTGAAGTTGATATTCCAGGGAAGAGTGAAAAGCAGATTCTCGTGTTAAATGATATTGTGCTGGTTGATATCAGCGTCGTCGAAAATGCATTGCGTGCTAATAAATCCCCATGGACGCTAGGATACGCAGCGACGATACATTCTTCACAGGGATTAACTATATCGGATACAATTGTTTGGATGGTAGATAATCGCATCGAATGGTCGAATTTAGTCTATCTCGCAGTATCCAGAGTACGAAGAATAAATCAGCTTCGAAGAGTTGTCCTGACAGAGTCAGGCGATGATGAAATCATTTGTGGCGATGATGACACCACAATGGATGATGCAAGCATCGTTGATGTTAGCATCATTAATAAAAAAACTCTCCGGTTACAAACAACAAGACAAAAAAAAAACAACGAGAATTTGACATTGATGCTAAATTAATAATTACTCTGAAACAACAACAGAATAATCACTGCGCGAGTTGCAATTGTATAATGCGTTGGCAGTATTCGGATAAAGATCCTCGCCAATTTACCGTAGACAGAAAAAATAACAGTCTCGGTCATGTCAGAAACAATGTGATGTTGACTTGTCTTGAGTGCAACAGACGCCGGGGTGCCAGCACCCTGGGTGCTAATTAAGACCCCGCGGTGGTAATTGAGTATCCTCGGGAATTACCTGTAGTTGTTGTCGAGTAAATCCTCGCTGAGGAGCAGTTGAATCCAGTTTATAGATTGCTGGTCTACCAGTTGATCGTGTTATACTAGATATCTTGTGTGCAGTAACACTCCAAATAGGATCAGTAGCCCTTTTTTTACCACCCTCAAGCTCTCCTGGTTCGTATAAGTACCTAACAGTGACATTACTACCAAGAATTGGTTCTTTGAAATCTTTTTGTGGTTGTACGGGTATAGACTTCTTTTTAATAGCGTTCCTAGGTTTCATGTTGATTGTTCTAGTGATCTCATTATTCAGTGCGGTAATCACAGCTGGTAACCTTTTGACCCATTCACGGGATCGCTTTTCTTGAATGAATTCTTTTGCGTATTGATATCCAAATAACCGCTCAGCAATCGTCCGATTAAATCGTTCGACAATGGCCTGATCGCGATGTAGCGCAGTATGCCCTCGTCGTATGGTGACATTATGATTTTTCATTGTAGATAGAACCGCACCCTGAAATTCCTTGCCAGGATCAACCTGCAATAGATTTGGCCAGTGCAGAGGACCTCGTCGATAAATCCTTTCAAATGCAGAAGCAACTTCAGTGGCTGATTTTGTTTTTAACGGTTCTGCTTCTTTGTATCGACTTGCAATATCAACTACGGTTATCGCATATTTGTAACCACGATCATGTGGCAAAAATAATATATCAGCCTGATGAACTTCATTAGGAGCAGTCACATCAAAATGCGAGAATTGAATTTGTTTAGGCGGTGGTAGATAAATTTGCCATAGTGCCTGTTTGGATAACCAATCCGCCGCTGTAGTTTTTTTCACTTTTGCAGCGCTAGCGAGTTTATGGACTGCTGATTTACCCCTCCAGTATCCTCTTGGGGAATAATAAATTGATTCCATATTATTAATTACCAGCACCCATCATCAATTTGCCTTTCATAGCTGATTTTACCAACCACGAAGCCAACTTTTCTTTAAAAGATTTATCAGGAATAGCATTTAACGCATGAATTAATTTCACATCCGCGAGATGCCTGTTTTGCAGATTGCTGCTTTTATATGCAACATCATGAGCATGACACGCCTTATCAATAGCGTTTATCGGATACTCGCCGGATCGAGGTTGATTTTGATCATCAAGTCTGATATCTAATCGTGTTCCGGGACCACAGTAGCTATATCCTGGAAGGTGCTTTTCTCCGGGGTACTTTGCCCATGGGGTTCCAGGGAGCTTTGCCAATTTGGCTGCGATATCACCTCCTCGTTTTTTTTTAAAACATCTCCGGATTGTAAAATCTTTGATTTTGTAGAAATAAATCTAAACTTTTTTATACCACATGTTGCACATCTACCAGTTAGTGCTGATCTGTTATTTTTAGTTGTAACCGTCGTCACATCATTTGTGCTAGTACGCGTTTTACACTTCACACAATATAGATCCATAATTTATGTATAGAGATATGAATATAATTGATTTTTCAGCGACTAAAATAAGAGAACCAGTTAAGCATCATGCAGCGCTACCAAACTCTATCCGTGCAATTATAATCGGGCCATCTGGATCCGGCAAGACTCAATTGTTGCTCAATTTAATAATGAGATGGATGAAGTGGGATAAGTTGTATTTAATTGCTCCTAGCGTAGATGATCAACGATGCTATGAAGTGTTAAAGGATTTTAACGAGAATGCATCAGAAATTAAAGGTGAGAATACCATTGATTTTATAACTGATATTGACGAGGCGCCATCCGTGGATGACCTTGATGGGAGCATTAACAATTTAGTCGTATACGACGATGTGATGTTAGACAATCAAAAAAACCCAGCTAGAATATTTTCCCGGGGGAGTCACAAAAACACTGATGTGATATATGTCACTCAACGCTACACTCAGATTCCAAAAGTGATCAGAGATAACTGTAATATTCTTGCTGTGTTTAACGGCGTTGATACACATACGCTACGAAATATTTGGCAGACATGGTGTTCCGATATGGACTTCAATCAATTTAAAAATTTCTTTAGTCATGCTCAGTCAACCCCGCATGGATTTGTAACAATAAATTTACATGATCCTCGGACACGATATCGTATCGGACTCGATCAAATATTTGGTTGAAATCATTTATTATTTTTGTTAACCAGAACTGAAAGTTCCAGCAGCAGAGAGGGTGGATGACCACATCGTTGCGACCAAAATTGATTAAAAAATCGTAAAGTCTCCGTTTGCTAAATGGAGACTTATTTTTTTTGGTTAAAATAAGGTTTCGTAGGAAGCATTATTTTTGCTTGAAAACGTGGTCTGTTCACCCTCTCTGCTGCTGCATTTTACTCACTTCAAAATAGAAAATTGATTTAGAATATGTTGCTAGATATTATTCTTACTTGTTTAAAGAATACTTTATTTCAACATTAAATCTAAACAAGAAGTTAGTAGCGAATTCAACTTTTACAAAAAAATTACATAAATATAATTAAATATGAATTCTTTAAAACATTTAAACATTCATTACAATATATTATAAATAAAAGAATTAAGTGAACAATGTTGCTAACATGTCATTTTTACCATTAAAATCTCAAACGTTAAAAGTACTTATTTCTAAAAGAAGTTTTCGACATGTACAGTTTTTACCTGTAATGAAGAGACAAACATATTGCTATCTTGCCGGTGTAGGAACTGACTCTGGGCGATCTGCGCGATTTATTTATACGCATTTGGCTTAATCCAGGACCAAATAAGGTCATACCCTTAGTATACCGGCCAGCAAAGATGTCTGCTCCTCATCAGGCAGGAACCAGTTTGTTTTACGTCATAAGACATAAGGTAAGACTTAGTCTTGTGGTTTATTTATATTCGTTTGGCGTCGTCACACCAAATATGGGTATCCGTTTGTTGAGAACCATTTTGTTTTGTGCCACTAGATAGAAGTTTACTCGTAAGTAATATATACAGGATGTTTTAATATATACAGGATGTTTGCTAGTAACTTGATATATACAGAATGTTAGCTCGTAACTTAATATATACAGGATGTTTGCTCGTAACTTAATATATACAGGATGTTAGCTCGTAAGTTAATATATACAGGATGTTTACACGTAAGTTAAAATATGCAGGACTAAAAGAATATGAAACTGGTCATCAATATTATTCTTGTTGCATAGCATACAATATCTTTCACTTCTATCGAATCTATTGTTTCATATCTCCCGGTTTCAGTTCTCGGATTCTGAGAGAAGACTGGAAGTTTTTTTAAATGCTAGTCGATGTTTATAGTTACAAAATAATTTAAATTAATCGAGGTAAATTGTTTTAATGTTTATGTAGAAACGGTTTGTCAGAATTGTATAATCTGTGATTCCAGTGACAAGTAAACGTCTGTAACCCTTTGTTAAAATATCCAAATAGACTCAGAGCAATTTTAAGGAATTGAGAAACATCCATACGTCACCAAAACCAAATCTTTTAAAAGTCTATTTGTCACCGAATTAATACTAATAATTGTTTCATTTTCACTAATATTGGTACATATATTGCACATATGGTAGCGTATGTGTTACAAGTATAATTTATGCATCCTTTACAGGCGTTTCAACACAAACCGCACTTAATATGAAGTTTATTTTTAAAAAACTATTTTTTTCTCTCAAATTAAATACAAATTTCTGCGGTTTGGGACACATTTATATTTATATACGCTTCCAGACCTATAAATATCGTCTAAGAGCGCGTGGACCACAGAGGTATACTGTAAAGAATGTGAGGATTTGTCAAAGCATGACCTTCAGGTGGTTCTAGTTACATATGAGAGAAAAGGTCTAAGAGTTGTTAAGAGAGAGAACAGTTCAAGACGAAAGGGTCTTACCGTTTTTAATATACGCTTCCAGACCTATAAATATCGTCTAAGAGCGCGTGGACCAAAGAGGTATACTGTAAAGAATGTGAGGATTTGTCAAAGCATGACCTTCAGGTGGTTCTAGTTACATATGAGAGAAAAGGTCTAAGAGTTGTTAAGAGAGAGAACAGTTCAAGACGAAAGGGTCTTACCGTTTTTAAGACAGAGGAAAGATCAAGAGAAATAGGTCTTAGTGTTGTTAAGGCAGAGAACATTTCAAGAGAACAATATCTTAGAGTTCTTAAGAGAGATAACAGTTCTAGAGGAAAGACGTTAGTGTTCTTAAAAGAACATTTAAAGAGGAAAATGTCTTAGAGGTCTTAAGAGAGAGAGAGAGAGAGAGAGAGAGAGAGAGAGAGAGAGAGAGAACAGTTCAAGAGTAACAACGTTAGTGTTCTTAAAAGAGAACATTTTAAGAGGAAAATGTCGAGAGAGAGAGAGAGAGAGAGAGAGAGCAGGGTAAAGAAAGAAATAATTATTTTGTTTCCTCCGCATTGCGAATGGTGCGAGCAGTGATACAAATACAAGGATAAACAATGGAAATCTTAATGGGATTTTTTAGATAAGAAACTATGACGTATGAAACGAAATATATAATTGTTAATAAGATTATGTTACCGCTGAGAATACAGCTCGGAAGTAAGCGAGAACATGTCTAGCAAGTAATTCATATATGGACAGATTATTCCTTCCTGAGGATATACAGTGAGCTAAAAAACAAAAACAAACAGGAGTACAGAAGCTTCCATCGTATAATTAAGCCTACATTTAAAAGTAGTAATGTGTATAGAACCCATTAGATATCATGATAGTGCTTTGACATATGCACTTTTTCCAATATGAAAGCAACGGTTGTGATACATAGGTGATGAAAATTTATAATATGATCATTGATATAATGAGATACAAAGTCTTGGGGCATCATTCTAGAGGTGGAGAGGTGTTGGGCTTGCCAAGACAGATAAGAGTTTAAGACGATATAGTCTTAGAGACCTTGCTAGAGAACAGTTCTAGATCGAAAGGTCTTAGATGTGTTGCAAGGGAGCACAGTTCAATAACAAAAGGTTTTTAAGTGGCTAAGACAGAAAACAGTTCAAGAGAAATAGGTCTTAGAATCGTTACGACAGAGAACGGTTCAAGAACAAAAAGTCTTTGAGTCGCTCAGATAGAGACAATTTCAAGAGAAAAACGTCTTAGAATTGTTGAGACAGAGAACAGTTCAAGAGAAACGGGTCTTAGAATCGTTACGACAGAGAACATTGCAAGAAAAGTTTTTTTGTGTTACAAAGGAAAATAACCGTTCAAGAGAAATATGTTTTAAAATTGTTACCATAAAGAACACAGTTCAAGAGAAAAGGTCTTAGAATTGCGAGGACATAGAACAGTTATAAAAGGAAAGGTCTCATACCTGTTAAGACAGAAAACAGTTAAAGGGGTACAATTTTAGCATTGTTAAACAGGGAAGAAATACATCAAAAATATAATGTCTTAGAGTTAAGAGCGAACCGTTCGTGAGGAAAATGTCGTAGAGTTGTTAACACAGAGAACAGTGCAATAGTTTTGTTTGTTTTGTTTTTTATGGTTTAACGCCATTTTTCAGCACAGTATAGGCTATACATGGCGGCCAGTATTAATGGTGGAGGAAGAACCCGGAAAACCCCCCAGAAAGAACCAACGACCCACGAGAAGCAGTGCAATAGGGAAAGGTCAAAGAATTTTTAAGAGATAGAACATCTCTTCGAAGCGTTAAAACATAGAACAGTTCTGGAAGGAAAGGTCTCAGAATTGTTAAGACAGGATAGTTCAAAATGAGATGGTCTTTCAGTTCTTAGGAGAGACAATTGTTCAAGTGGAAATGTCCGAGAGTTGTTAAGCCAGAGAACAGTTCAAGTGCAAAATGTCCTAGAGCTGTTAAAACAGAGAACATATCTAGAAGGGAAGATCTTAGACTTGTTCAGACAGAGAACATTTCAAGAGGAAATGGTCTTTGAGTTCTTGAGAGAGAGAGAGAGAGAGAGAGAGAGAGAGAGAGAGAGAGAGAGAGAGAGAGAGAGAGAGAGAAGATGTCAAGAAGCAAATAGGTCTTAATATGTGACTGAACTTGTTTAGCCTTTAATATGTTTGAACACTCATTTTAGTTTCATTCAATTAAATATTCAACTTGACATATCTCTCACATCGTCAGAGACACAATCGTTTTAGAAAACATAAAACAATGAATGAGTTACAACAATAGGAAGGCGAGGGTAAGAAGGTCATTTACATAAAGCTTGAGGCTTATTAGTCTTTCCTGCTTCATAAAATGTCTCATGTAACCGATAAGTATATAAATGTATACATGTTCGGAAGGGTTATAAATATGTGTACAGTTAATCACAATCGAAGAGATTGTTTTCTTTCAATTTATTAATCCGTTTATGTGAATACTAGATGTTCCGAATGAAATAATCTTAATATTAGAGTAAAATACGATGAATATCTTTATCGTTTTCAATAGACATTGATAAATAATGAAGAAGAAACTCATCAACAACGCTTACGTTATCTAGTGGTAAATACGGGCTAATCGCAAACTGACGACCTCAGTTGAAATCCCAAAATGCGCATTTACTTTTTGTTAATGTTTGTATTTTTTATTTTATATGTGATGTTTGGCCTTGACTTGGAAAGGAGCATTATTGTTACTAATTTTATTTAGAGTGCTAATGTACAATAAACACAACAGAAAATAAACGGTTAGCCTTTAATATTATCACGCGGAATACAGTAAGAAAGCAGTTACTTCATTCTGTTATCACGTTATATTAGCCAATACAATACATTTGAACATAGTCAAAAGAAAATAAATTTGCTCGCTTTGTGTGGATGACGTATGTATTTCATCAAGTGGGTGAAAAACCCATTATTTCAACGAATAGCGAAGCCATAAATGAAAAATTTTTATACCAAACTAAATGTGCACTGTAAAATTAATGTGTTTTTAGACTAAACAAGCAGACGACAGTAGTGAATAGGGACACCCTACGGACATTTGGGGTTTAGTGTTAAATTTTGATGTTTATACCCTACGGACAATGGGAATTTAACATAGGAATGTATAGGGACAATGGATTGGGTCTGTTCACGGACAAGGGGAATTTAACAGGAGTGGGCTACTCTACGAACCAGTGAAATATAACACAGAGAATGTAGCGTGGCAATGGATTGGGCCTGTCTACGGACAATAAGAATTGAACAGGGGTGACCGTTCGGTACTCGACACTGACAACAATGTTACAAGTGGCTGACCTTAATCGTGCGGAACAGTGTGGCAATGGGTTGACCTGACTGTACGTTACTCTCGGGAGTAATAGAGACAAAGACATTGAGGCACGGTAAGAGACGGGGTTAGAAACATAGCCAGAGACATATAATCTATGTTGGGGTTTGGAATGAGACAAGGAAATCTCAGTCAAGAGGTTACATTATATACCTCCCCAAGAAGCATGCCGGTTAGGGAGACATATAATGTAACCCCGCACCTGATATTTCCTTGTCTCTGTCCAAAGCCCAACATAGATTATTTTCTCACCCAATATTTTCCTTTGAAGTAAAAAAAAGAACTCTTCAGGCCAAAATTAAAATTAAGTTTGTTTCCCCTTACCCGACCGACCCTCTTAAAATCCGCCGACTGAAAAAATTTTTTTGAAAAATTTGCGATAGTATTTTTTTTTTTTCGTTTTGTTCAAAAGTTCGTTTTTTCGTTTCGTTTCGTTGTGCGATCCGTATTTTCATGCAGTCAACAAAATCGATGTCACTAGCGCGCGAAAAACGTTTGTTGCAAGGTGTTTAAATTAGATAGGAAAAGCATCATGACCGGCATGGCCGGCAAAAGAAAATACGAAGAAGATTTCATTATATGTGTAAGCGTAATCGCGAAATGCGGGAAATCAAACAAAAAAATTTGTAACAACAGAATACTAGAATACTCAACGGAGTGTACATGGGATGATGTATATCACGACATTACCAATGATACAGACTTTCGCCCTCATAAAGCAGATGTACTGAACGTCAGTTTATCAGACAAACTGGATGGAACGATGACTTTTCATCCAGACCTTCACGAAGGTCTGCATGTGGTGAAAGAGTTTAATCAGCGACTGAAATATGTTACATTTACGGTGACCCGTGATGAAAGTGTTGGGTTGGATGATGTTTCCTCAACTACTACTAGTACAGAAAATCAACAAGCACCACCTGCACGGACTGCCTTTTCTGTTTTAATGTCTACTTCCGTGGCAATAAAGCTACCACAGCTTAAGGACACAAATGCTGAGCGTTTCACTGGTATAAACAATTTTTTTTATATGAAATAATGTTATTTTCAAACATCTGTCTGACAGTTATTAGAAATGAATTCATGCACCCTCTGACAACTGCAATCTTTCTAGAATTTTTACTGCCTTCCTAATAATATATTTAAAGTCTGTTTGTCAAGTACAAATGTTTAAGCTTTGTAAGTTCTAATGATTTAATATTTTATACTTTTATCCAAGTCCTTAATACTTTATTCAAAAATATACCTATACACTCTTCACATACTGAATGCGGTTTGACTCTTACCTTGATTTAGAATCATGTCTGACACTGTCAGAGAGCCCAGATAGTTTTTAATGCTCTTTCATGTCAGATATTGCTTTTTTTAACTGTGATTTTCTCTTAGTACTAGCCATTGCACTAAAATTTTAATGTGAATATTATTTTACAAGTATTCCTGTTTCCTGGTCCATGCTCCCAATTTTTAGTGAAGTCCAAGTTGCTCATTTATCTTTTTATACTAGTTTCTCTGTGTTTATAAAGATAATTATTTACAGATTTAGTTTCAGGTTCTATATGCTATTTGTTGTGTATCATGTCTAATCAACTTCAGACATTAAAGTTCAATTTTGGATAATTGGTGTTCTATTTAATATATTTTAGGAGACTTCCTACAGGGAAAAGTTTTTGTAAGACTACAATTGTCTTGTGCTGTACACATTGAATTCCCATACTATGCCAGCAACATTGGCAGACCAGATATTTGTGCTCATTGTGGAGCCATAGGAGCAGAAAAATCCCAGGAAATGACTGGAAGATTCCGTACTGTTCTACCAGTGTGCCAGCAATGTTTAGCATCTGGAAAGGACATTCCAAAACGAAACCCAGTTAAAAACTAACCACCTGGCAGCTCTTAGTGACATTTAAAATGATGTTTTGCATTGTTTGTTTCTTTTTTGTTAGTTAGATTTCTACATGTATTTAGTGTTCTGACATTACTTTATTGACATGTTTCTGCATATTTGAGACACTATTCAATGTCTAACTTTATATTTGTGCATTTTGACAGGTCTTGCAAATATGTTAAGTCTCATTATATATTGAACCCAATGATACTAGTCAGAAAGAATACTCAAGACTTTTAAAATACTTTTATTAATTATTTTAAAACATTTTTATACATTTGACCTAGTCAGAAAAAATACTAAGGGTTATTCCAGCAAATATCTACCTTAACCCAACACTCCTCAAAAACTCGGAAAAAAACACTTCTTGCACCTTTACATGTGTATTTTTATATTTCATTGAAATTACTCTCATTTAATATATGTTTCAAAATTTGAGTAAATCTGTTAAATTGGTACCCTGGCCAATGCCTGCAGGGAGTATTTTTATTGGAATAGCCCTTATCAAAAACTAATCTAGTCTATAAAACATTTTAAACTTGTTCACAAGTTACTGTATTTCAGTTCATGAGTTACTGTATTTCCGTATTATTATTAAAGTTGAATTTATCGTTTTTCTGTTTCCTATGTGTCAGTTTATAGTGTCATGAATTTCATGAGAAAAAAAATTATTAGCCTACCTACCTACCCAACTTCAAATTGTTGGGTAGGGTAAGGGGAAACAAAGATATTTTTAATTGCGGCCTCACTAGTGTTTACGTCCCAATGTTTACATGCGGCGTATGAATACAAATGTGTTAATAAGGGCTGTTGTGTGACAGTTGCATACGAAGTACACAAATACGTGTGAGCAAAGAAAAACAAAAACATACACTATGGATAGTATTGAGGATTGTTTGTTTGCTTTTAGGGTTTAACGCCATTTTTCAGCACACGATAGACTATACATTGCGGCCAGTATTAATGGTGGAGGAAGAACCCGGGAAAACCCCCGGAAAGAACCACCGACCCACGAGAAGCTACTGGCAAGCTTTCTCACATAACTACATTAGCCGAATCTTACACTCGAACCCAAGCAGACAGAGGTGAGATGGCAGTGATCCGTAACGGACAGCGCTTTAGACCACTCGGCCACTCGGGGCCCCTTATAGTATTGAGGTATTTTCACATTTAATATATGAATGTTATATGAAATTGACAATAAATAAATAATATTTATTCCAAGAAACTGTTTCATTTTCCTCAGTTACAATTTTGAAAAGTTATGTTGTAAATAATGAAACGTTACTGGCTATTCAGCTCTACTGTAGCTACCCTTAGTACAAGCTGTAACGAAGAGTAACATGTTGCATTATATTGTTTATGGATAATTAGTGATCTGTGTCGCTATCGTATACAGCTGTCCTTTTCAGCGTCATTTAATGTAGGTGACAGTATATGGTTTGTTTCACACTATTTAAAATTAGTTATGTAGCTTTATCTAAATTGAAGACCCTGACCTGAAAATGTACTGAGCTAGGCCTGAATATAGAATAATACTGACCATACTGTTTGGAACGAACTAGCGTAATACCAAAACACTCGACATCGTATGCTTGTGTTTTTGTCACTCACTAAAATGTTTTTTGCATGGTGTGTTCTCAGAGAGGGAATGACATTAAATTACTATGTTTTTGTTATATATTTGTTGTTGTTGTTTGATTTTAGAACAAGTACATCAGGCATATGAGAAGATGGATTTCTTTTTTTAAAAGTAGTTCTGAGCGAGTGGACACCTGAGATGACTGGTCTGAGATGAATAGACTGAGATAATAAGAGTAAGATTAGCAGAACAGCTATATTTCTCTTATATGTGTGAGAAATAGACATATCACACAAATATCTCATGTTGCTTCTTTTTCTCATTCTCCTCTTCTTTATCAATCTTGCCATTCCATCTTATCATTTCCTCTTTGTCCTCACTGTACTCATTCCAATCCTTTCCTTGTTCTGCCAGGTCTCTCAACATTTCTTCCCTTTCTTCAAAGTATTAATCTCCATCTTCAGTCTGTGCGGTCTATAAAATCCGTACACTTTTCTGGTCAGCATTTCTTCCACCAAGCAACTTCATTATCCTATCTTGATTCATTGATGACAAGCACGATTGACGAACGCTCCACCATATGTCTCAAACACGCACGTGAAGAAAAATAACCACTCACACCAAGTACCCATATCACCTACCAAACAATCCATAGTGATGAGAGTGCTAACCTAAAATACATTTTTATACGAAACAAAACTAACAAAACCACTATACGTAATATCGATACATAGTAGAAAGGAAGATTGTGCAGTGACAATAATTTTATGTTGAAATATAAAACAAACACTCACACAAACGTACGCTCGCACATAACACACACAAACACACACAAACGTACGTGCACACACAAACACATAAACACAAATGTATGTGCACACAAACACACACACACAAACGTGCGCTTGTGAAGGGACAAATGAAAAGAAGAACAAGAAGAAAAAACCACATTCACACATATACGCGTACGCGCGCACACATACAAGCGCAATAAACAAAACATAAATTTATACAAACACAAAAACACTATTTTTATGTTTAGAGACAAGTACTTTGGTTAGTGAAAAAAACGAACACACACACACACACACACACACACACACACTATTTTGTTGTGTTTAGGGACAAGTGCTTTCTGTTGAGAGATAAAAGAACACATAGAGAGAAATTACTAAAACAAAAGATCAACCGGAACCACCAGGGCATCACTGAAGGAAGCAGGCACCAAATTCAAAAACAAAGAGGATGTTAAGAGAGATAAATCCCAGGCAGGAATAAATAATAAACCAGTATTCATATATTTAGAAACAGAACCAAACTAGGAAAACGTATGAAGGGCTACGTAAAAACAACAACGACACATTATTAAACACACTTTCTAGAACAAGTGATCCCACACCAAACTGACAATACAAAGAAAATAATTAGCGACAACGTTGAGAGAGATGGCGAAAGCTCTAGAAAACCCGCCACTCAAATAATTAATATCAGAGAAGCCATATACAACACGCCAACCAAAACACCAAGAAATACACTACACAACAGTCAGCAAGCAAGACCATCTAGAACCAGATTAATAAAGGAACAGACAGAAATAGAGGCAGCATTATCAGAAAATACAAAAACACGCAGGAAACAATAAACAAAGAATCAAATAGGATGAAATTATATAACAAAGTAATAGAAGGCAAGCAGAAAAAAAATCATGAAAGGAAATCAAATTATCAACAAACAAACAGTAAGTCCAACCACACAAATATTAGACTCAGTCTCACAAACAGCAAATACAAACAATGAGGGATCAAATCACAAGGGATCAGAAACATCCCACCACCAATCACTAATAAGCCCAACACCTGATTATGCACAAACTAATTGAAAAAACTCCCAACTCTGAAACAACATACCCTAAAGACCACTACTACCTCTCGATTGAACTGACGCTCTACATAAGTAATAAAACTAATAACTCCATCAAATAAATAACAAAAGCCATGCAACAACACTTATCAAACAATACAGAGGTGAATTCTAAATAATCAGACCAAAAGTCAAATACATTATAATCTGGTGTAATACAGACAGTAAGTCAACTAGCCAAATACATGGAATCACCAATATAAGGGGAATACCAGTAGATGTTAAAAGGTACCAAGCGGTGAACAAAACCCACAATAATACAACAGTAATAACAAAATTAAAAGATTCAAAAAGGGACACAAATAATATAATACATCAACAGCAGAAAAGGGAAAGATAAAAGAAAAAACTCCGTGAAACGGATTCAATGCCATATTAAAAATAACAGGGGTACACACTCGGAAAGATATTAGTCACAATAAATAATGATCTAACATATTATGGAGTGAAGTACAGAAGAGCTATAAACTCAGAAACAGCCAGGTACAGGAAACGCTTTTTGGAATTCACGGAACCCCCCACCAAACGGTGTCAGCAGTAAACGTATCAAACTAGAAAAAAATATATAAATAAACGCGACTACTAGTATGTGGCACTTGAATGCGATGGGACACGTGACCACACGCTTCAGCTACCATACTAGATGCCACAAATGCGGAGGAAAATACAAAGATAAATGTAAAACTAAAACACCAATGTGGGCTAATTGTCGAGGAAACCATACCCGTAAGTATTTGAATGTCCGCGTACCATCACAGAGCACAAAATAATACAATTCCTGGAGGAAAAACAGATGTCATATAAATCAAGCAAAAACAACAATCATTAAACAATAACAGAAACACAACCAATAGATTAAGCTCAAGATAAAACTGAACACCTCTAACACACAATAAATCAACCTTGCATAGTAAACAAAACCCACGCCACTACGATACACCTAATAGTCCTCAAAAACCCCATGATTAGAGCAACGCAAGAGAAAAACCACACAATGAAAGCAAACCGCAAGAGAAAAAAACACACAATGAAAGCAAACACAAAATATTAAAACAGGAACAAGTTATGGAAAAACAATAACCTAAAACCTCAGCTAGAAACCAACAAAGCACTAATGAGAGTACCAGTTTTGAGGATAGGAAAGCATACACAGCTAGTGAATACCTTGATCTAACCAGCATATCCAATTACGTAATACAATTAACAGAAGACATCCAACAAATCAATCATAACAGGACTTTTGTTCTACTGCAATCATAAATATTATGGAAAATCATTCCCAGACAGTAATTGTCTAAAATTAATTTGACATAACTCGCAAATATCAGCACCTATATATGGATACAAATAAGACAATATCAACGAATTCCTCATATGGCAATGGAATTGTCGAATACTAACAAAGAATTGTGGCGGATTAACATGGGCTATCAACAACGCAAGCAAAAACCCATGTATATTATGTCTACAGGAAACACACCTAAACGAAACAAATACAACCATCTTCAAAATCAATGGATATGATACAAATTTTCGTAAACACAGAAGTAAGTATAAAATGGAGGAGGTTAGCAATATACGTTCGAAACTATTTCAGAGGTAAGGATAAACAGGAGGAGGTAAATAATTGTTTTATGGTTCTGTCGGTTCCTGATAATTTTGATAGCGAGAAACATTTATGGACGCCATCTCGATTTGATGTTATAAATGATATAATATCAAGTTTTGTCAAATTTGGACATGGTTGATTATGGTAAACTTTTTATTCCGTGACAAAGTACAAACCATTAGAGATTCGCTTGACAACACAATTTCAATTGACTCGTCACCATACAGTTATGGTACAGAATTCCAGCGACAACCATTAGGATTTTTTGAACCTGTCTCTATTGATTTAATACAGACAATCGTGATGCAGAGTGCACCAAAGACTTGTGAACTTGTTGCAATTCTAACATCACTGCTGATTGAGTGCTTAGACCCATTATTGCCTTCACTAACTGATGTTATTAATATCTCTTTCATCGGGGAAATTCCCATCATTTTTCAAAACTGCCATCGTGAAGCCTCTGCTGAAGAAACCAACACTTGACCATAATGATTTAAAGAACTAATTACTGAAACTAATTTTCTGAAAGTGCTTAATGACATTCTTTCTGCTTTGGATAGTGGAAAGAGTACAGTCCTCAACCTTAACCCTCGTTGATTTTTCTACAGCATTTGACACAATAGACCATGATATATTACTTCACCGTCTACAACATGTATTCGGCATTCAGAATATAGCTTTACAGTGGTTCAAGTCCTCCTTAGTCAATAGGACACAAGTTGTATCTGCAAATGGAATACATTCCAGCCCAGTTGATCTATTATGTGGTGTTCCACATGGGTCTGTTATTGAACCTGTTCACTTCATTCTATACACTCTGCCGCTCTCAGGTGTCATAGATCATCATCCAGTGTCTCACCAATTGTACGCTGATGACACCCAACTTTACATGCCTAGCCACCCAGCTGAAGTAAGTTGATGCTACCATCCATGCAGTAGAGAAGTGCATTTCTGATGTGAAATCATGGATGACATGTAACAAGCTGCAGATGAATGATGATAAAATTGAGGACATTCTGATCACAACAGAAATACTTTCTCATTCACATCCTTTACCTCAGACAATAAATATCAGCGACACCAACATTAAATACACACAGTCAGTACGAAACCTAGGTGTTACTCTAGACAGTACTCTCACATTGCACCAACATGTCTTGAACATGTGCAAAGCTGCATATCTTGAGCTGAGCTGCTCGGATCATCTTTAGGGTACCTCGATCAGAGCACACATCACCACTGCTCCGTACCCTACATTGGCTATCCATTCCATACAGAATCAAACACAAACTTTGTTCTCTGCGCTATATATTTTTGGGGTTGGGTTTCTTCTCATCATGTTGTTAAATATAACCAAATCGGTATTCAGAATAAAGGTATCTTACAAACATAACTTGTTATATGACAGAGAACTTTATCGTCAATGACAGTCATTGGATTAAGTCTAATAATATAATCAATGACTATCAATGGGGAATAAACTGAGTCATTACTGTGTGTAGAAAGAGCAAATAATTATCTTGTATTTTACCATTAGTTTCTCGTTTTTTTTTAAAAAAATTTGGCCATTTTTATTGAAACATTATCTTTATTTTTATGAATCCTTCAGATTTCTAAAATTTATCAACAATAATAATTATTTTAAAAAATGCAGACTGTAAATAAAACACGTGATTAGCAAACTAAAAGAATGATTATCATATAGCCGTGATCCAACAAGTTTATTTCTTAATTTATTTTCCCCCAGTTGTCTTCCCTTTGATTTTTAGTCATCTTTCATTTAACCATTCATGTTCTAAACTGTCATTTATTTATTCGTTCATTGCGCCTTTTGCGTGAGTTCTGTGCCGTCAGAACTGAAATAGATACAAGTGTATGTTGTGCCGTCAGAATTGAAATAGATACAAGTTTATGTTGTGCCGTCAGAATTGAGTTATATGCTGCGATAAATTTAATTAATCGAAATAAATGTGTTGTGAATCATGAAGCGATCCAAAGTGAAAGTGAAAATATTGTCAAAATCACAAATGACCATAATAATAATGAAATTGAAGTGCCGCCAGTGACTTTATTAGCAACGTCATTTCAAAAGAGGATTGTTACAGTGAAGTTATAAAATCTGACTGATTTTTATTATTTTAGCACTTATTTACCCTATTAAATTATGAGATCAGTGAATAATAAATTATATTTTTTCTGATAATAATATTTATTCTGATAATATTTATTTGTAACTTTCTGTTTTTCAGTAGGAATTTTATTATCTTAGTACTATTTACCCTATCAAATTGTAAAATCTGTCAGATTTTTTCGCATTATTTACCATATTAAATTATGAAATCTTACTGATTTTTATTTTTGTAATACCATTTTACCTGCAATTTGGACAAATAACAATATTTTAAAAGATCTGCTACAAATCTAGAAGATTGGTTTGTTATATAAGCTTTTGATGAGATTTTAATTATTTTGCGTACCTATATATCAGTTATTTTTAAGACCTCACATTCCTTAGGATCAAAGACATACGATCTTACATACAGATTCAAATTTAAATTGTTTCATATCTTAAATCGATCAAGTGTCCGGATTGGTCAGTTTGAAATGTATTCGTGATAATAACGGAGCATGACATCGTAGATTAACAGGATTTAGGGGTTCTTGTTCAATTAAATATCCAGTAGGTAATTGCGGAGTAAATGTATATAGAATATATCCTTGCTGAGTTTGATTTGATTCTTCAATATTTGTATGATAGCTGTCATCAATTGCAACACATAAAAATTACCTGCAATAGTTGATGTTATATTTACAATTCCTGGTAAACACTGACGACCACCGCCATACGAATCGTGTTTAGATTTGAAAACAACTGCTGGTGGTGCTATAGTTTTCCATGACGCGACGATTTTTGAAACATTTTTATTCATCAGATCACTGAGTGACTTTTTTTTCATTTCTCGGTTTCTAGTTCTGGTATTATTAATGTTGGTAATCGATTTCTTGTAATTGCGTATTCTTTAAAGAATGTTGGGATATACTATGGTATAAACTCACCAAGATAAAGTAAATTGGCGATGAAAGTTTTACTGGCAAGCTCAATATCAGATACAACAATATTTAAATGTTGTATTGCTTCGATGAGATGCTGTTTTATGTCGTCACTGTAATGTTGTGTGACGCTTTAAAATAAATGTTGTAGCTGATTGAGCATATGCTAATATTCTAACTTGCTATCGTGGGAACATTCATTAACTTCTCTCTTGGAAAATTCGTAACTCTGCTCAAGGATAGCAAATTCAAGTTTAATTAAAGAAAACCTTTTACCATCAGACGCAATAAAACTATGGTCCGTAGTCCGATTTCCCAATTTTTGATCATCTGGATTCTTTAAGAAATATTTTCTTGTTTGTGAAGAAATCGGCGAGTTTCGGTTCAGAAGGTCATTGCAAAACTGGCTGAATTTCTGGCCATCCTAAAACATTTTGGATCGATGATTGATATATATCTACATCATAATCTTTTCAAAAGAGTTTTTCTTTTCCATCGTGTCTGATAAAGTTTTTTCTTGAACAATAATTGCTATTTTTGTAATTGTTTTTATATGATAGATTTAATAATTTGCTAAAAGTCATCGTTTATTTGGGATTTTTAATAACTGCCCAGTGGAATAGAAACAACTATCCAGTCAGGGTTTCAATCTGGTTCGTTTTTATTTTTTTTTATTTGCAAATACAGGCGACTTATTAGCCTGTAATCAACCAAATGTTGTTGATATAATATTTAGCCAACTATGGTGTACTCATAATTGTGCAAGCGCAATTTCTTTCACTGTAAAGTTGGAATTTTGACGCTAAATTCAGTGTTGCTGATATAATCTTTGTTTTTATGGAGTTATATTGGTGACAATATGTTGTAGTAGTTCTTGCGATGTCGACATTATTATTAATTTTATTTTCAAACTCAGATGTAGTCATTTATGTGAACTCAATATTTGATATTATTTCATCTCTAATTCCTGATGATATCTATGAAGGTAATTTAGAGTATGCTAGAGTCGCTGAATACAACTTTATTATATACTCATGTAATTAGGTTTCGCTACATGTATATTTTTTTTGGTAATGATATTAATATTAAGAATTCAAGTAATTGTTGTTGCAGCTGAAACACAAATTGTTATAATTATTGACTTGATGTCAGTGGTGTTTTTGTTGATAGTAATACACCGGTTCCAGCAATAATAGCCGTTGCTGAATATACAATTATATAAACGACAACTACACGTCTGCGATATTTTTTTTACTTTCGCTGTATACTCATCAACGATATTTCTGAATTTGTTTTGCCATTCACTCACTTTATTGCATCAAAAATATTGCATGTTGATTGGAAAGCTCATTATACTAAGTAGGCGGTAGTTTATATATTAATTCCAAATCCCAATGATACATTAAGCCGAGTCTTCTTACTTCAGATTCCATTTCAAATGTTAAATCGTTGTTTTGATCTGGTAATACTAACATAGATCCAGAAGGTTTTGTTAGTGGATAACGCGGTGCAATTGTAATATATATTGTAAATACTGTAACACCGATCACTGACAACATGTATATAATAGTAACGTCAGCGCGATGTTTAACAAATTTATTAGGCGGTAAACATAATACTTGTTCTGACGTACAGTAAACTCTACGTTGTCGGTGATCATTTTTATGTTAATGAGCTTAATATCAACCACTGCTGGACTTACCAAATGTAGGTACTCGATTTCGAGTATCATCTATTATTGTTGACATAATAAAACCAGGTTTAATATTTCCACTATTATCAAACACAGCTATGATGTGTTCGGTTAATTCTAACGATAATATCTTGCAATGAAATTTTACTCGTCTTCAATTTTCTTTGCTTATCTTGAAATATAAACACATCATTTGGATTTACATTCGCTAGACTCAAAATATTCATACTCGTCAAGAGTTGCATATTGTATGTCACCATGCTGAGTCTTACTCTGTAGATCGTCTTTAATTATATACTATTATATTTTAATATTTGTTTAATGTGTATTCATGAACAACAATGAGTTTGTGCTGCTGATAAAGATACAACGTTGAATACAGCAAGTACCTCACGGCCACATATTGGTGGATCTGTTAATTTTTGTGTTGGTAATCTTGAAAACCAGATTGGATTATTTAGAAGATCAGTGCATCGTACCTGGCCGACATATTTTCAAAATTCTTTCGGTGGTGCCAGTCATTACGAATGAAAACAAACAATTACACGTGGATCAATCGCCTATGCAACTCAATGAGTACCTGAACCAGAACTATTGTAACGATTAATGATACCGGTTTCACCATTTTTTGGTCTGGAAGGTAACTGATCACGCATAAAAATACATCTAACTTCTTGATATCTAGTTTTGTAGTGGTATTGAATAAATACAATTTAGACATCGGTAAAATATATTATTTCTGACCTTTTCTGGACAATTGGGATGAGGTTCCTGCTAGTCTGGGATGAGGTTCCTGTTAGTCTTAGACCTTTTATTGTTTTGAGAAAGTGAATATTCCTTTCCCTGTTGCATTCTTTAATAACATTTCTGCAGTGGTTCCAACAGCACCAAGTGCTTCTGCTTTTGCTACAGCAAATGACGTTTCATCTAAAAGGTCTATCCACCCTTCCTCTTGCTAAACAGCACTTAATCGGCTTAAACACACCAAACTGACAACTCATTTTATATACTACAAGCAAAGAGAAGCTCTTACAAGAAAACTAATAAAAGAAGCAATAAAAGGGAACGTCCCAAGGACAACACTGAAAATACTAGGGGCTAATAATAATAATAATAATAATAATAATAATAATAAACAACTAGCGAAGTACTATACAAATGGTAATAGTAACTCAAATCAAACTCTCCCATATATTCACAGATATAAAAAAACATTCACCACTTCAAAGGCAATTCAATATAAATTAATGGAGAAGGGCACTACATAACAAAACAAAAACATCCACAGGAGAAAACAACTTAGGCTATTATATATATATATATATATATATATATATATATATATATATATATATATATATATATATATATATATATATATATATATATATATATATATATACACCTACCAAGAAACATGGAAACAGTTACAATGAACTGATAAACCAACTAGTGCAGACCGGAAATGTCCCAACAGCATGGAAACAAGGCAAAGCAATAGCCATTCTCAGGCCAGGAAAAGATCCAACTAGTCATAGCTCATACAGACCTATCTCCATGATTAACACCATCTGTAAAATCTTGGATACAATGACAAATAACAATTAAAGCACCTTGCTCACAAAAAGCCATATGAAAATCAAAGAGGTTTCTGATCCAAACGATTAATATTGGACCAATTAGTCAATATTGAGGCTAACATCACGGTTACCTAAAACTCCCAAACGGGAAAGAGACAGGCACTTCATCGTAATATTTTTTATTGACTTTGAAAACGTTTTCGACATGGTCTGGGCCAAAGGCCTAAATCTAAATTCAATCAATACGATTTAACAGGCAAATTGCATCAATGGATCTAAAACTTCCTAGTGGGAAGATAAATCAAAACAAGAGTAGAAGATAAATACTCCGAGACCTATTCACTGGATAATGACACCCCTCAGGGAAACGTATAAATTCAACATCATGGTCTATGAGCTCGAAAAAGGTATCAACAATAATAAAAACGATCTGTCACAATTCGCAAACGATAGTGGAATAATGAAGGCAGGAAATATCGTTAATCAACTACAAAACTATAAAAAGCCAAAATGCGATGGTCAGACAAGTGGGGATTTAAAATGTCAATCACTAAAACAGAAGGAATGCTTTTCTCTCCATTCAATAGGATAACCACCACATGCCTCAAACTATACCGGCATAATACACTAATAAACTTTGTAAAGGAAACACACCTCTTGGGATGCTATTAGATAAAAAGAACATATAGCAAATAGAATTTAATTAAATGCACTAAGGACATAAATCTATTTGTAAGAAACATTAAGGGGACGACGTAGGGAGCAGACCAACAAAGCATGCTAATGCTCTACAAGTCACGAATTAGATCCAAATTGGACTACGGATGCCAAGTGTAAGTATCCGCAAACACCACCTTACTCAAAAGCTAGATACAATCCAATATCAAGCACTTAGACTATGCAGGGTTGCCTGCATAACACCTCAATAGAACTGAACATACTAACAGGAGATCTGCCCCTACGCCTAAGGCGGGAGGAACAATTGTTAATGTACGCCACCGGAAATTAAATTCACGTCGAAAAAAACACATATAAAGCAGCGAATGAAAAATGTAGAAAACCGGGGGGGGGGGGGCGGGTAGGGGCACAAAGGATCCAAATACTATGCAATGAGCTAGTTATCTCAGGGACACAACATGAACAACTACAATTAAACGATACCTAACTATAGAAATATAGCATCACCAAAATCAATCTAATAGCCCCAACATATGGATCCAAACTTCAAATCCCTCTGGAAACATTAGCAAAACTCCAAACAGAAATCCATGAAATGTATGTCGGATATTCAAAATTATACACAAACAGATCCAAAATCTTGAGAGTTAAACAGAACTGCAGCAACAATTGTTGCACCAGAACAACATATCGAACTTGGTGCCAGACTAAATGACGGATGTTCAATCTATACTGCAGAAGTCTGGGCAATAAATGAGGTGCATAAATGGATACAATCTCAACACAACCAATACTACTTCATAATAACTGACTCACTGTCCTTAAATCCCTCGGAACTGGTAATTCAAAAAGCAGAGGGAACCTATTAGAAAAAAAAAACCACTGCAAACCATTAGAGAAATAGAAAACGAGTACTATAAGTACCCTCGAACTTACCTGGAAACGACAAAGCCGATCCAAAAAGCAAAACACAACTTAATGGTAGAAAATAAAACATGAATCAATTATAGTATATATGAAATAAAGAGCCAAATCAAAATTAAATTCAATAACAAAGGGCAACAACTCTGGAAGACAACCAACAAAGGCAGATAGGTATTCCAGCTTCAAAAAGGAGCTAGAAACATAAAAACATCGAGAAACCTAGAAAGTATGGGCCTCAAAATTATAAAAAGGATAAAAACGGTTAAAGCTCTACTAAGGGTCAGCTTTGGGAAATACCTGACGAAAGAATCCAATTGGGGTTAAACTGTCCTTATTGCTCAATATCAGAAAGCCTGGATCATGTCTTCAACGACTGCCCCAAATATAATACACAAACAACTCAAAACAAAAAAAGAGGATCTCCAACCGAATTCCATGACATCTTGTACATAAAATTAAACAATATAGAATCTACATAGTAAATATAAGAAACTTTATATATATCTAACAAATAATGAAATCATAACAGCAACTCAATCAGTAACGCAACCAGACACCAGTGTTGCATTCTGAAAGGCCATATAAGAAGGGCAGGGAAAGAAGAACGAGAGAAAGGGAAAAGCTAAATGTTTTCCAGGCTAGGACGATCCTGCCTGTCATACGGCGGACTCGTTTATCTCCTTTGCGATATCAACCACTGCCCCCAATGTTGATCAAGGATGTTTAACCCAAACCTAGAAAACATGTACAATACATTAAGGGTAACGATAACATAAACAGTTTGATAAAGAGTCTAAACGAACTAATAAATAATCAAAATATCCACCAGCATTGAACCAAAGATATTTAATATTAATAAGCTTGAAAGACCATATACAGTGGCAGAGAAAGAAGAACCGGGGAAGTTGGGAAAAACCAGATGTCGTCTGCACTAAGACGATAATGCTTGTCATGCGGTGGGCCCTATCTCCCTCATGATATCAACAACTCCCCCCACCCCCAATGTCAATCAAGACAAAATGACCTCAACTTGAAAACTAGATACAAGATATAATAAAATTAAAACAGCATAGGAAATACCCAGCAACACTAGAATCAAGATTATAAAGGATAACTATGCTAAAGCCACTAAATACCAAATAACAACTCAAAGTAAGACCACTTGTAAAACAAAATGCATCAGTTACACCAACTAGTCAAGTCAATCAAACCCACCAAAACTATCCTTCTACCAAAAGCATTGGTCTGAACAGAGCACCAGAACATCACAAAAATATTACTGCAACTGACCGCTAATACTAGAACTTATAAGGTGGCCAATCCCCCAGCCATCATGGCCGGATGCATAAGAATGAATTGAAGAACCAAACTCAAACCACACATATATTATCTCCTTTATCAAATAACAGATCAATAAGGTGACCAAAACTCAATCAGGTCCTCCGCACAAGGCGGAGCTAAATAGAAGCCAATAGACCCACCACCACCCCAATATGAAATACACAACACGTAAGAACCCAACAGTTATTAATTAAAAACAATCTCCAAGACAAATCTCTTCAATTAATAAGGGCACATAGTTATCTCGAAATTTAGAAAAGTAGAAGACGGCGAGGCGAAACTTGCATGGCTACAAGGAGACGAACCTTCAAGTATGTGTATGGGGGTAGGGGGTACGCCTCTGTTTCCACCGCTAACTGCCTACCTTGTCTCGTCCAGACATTACAAATAAGAAGTGTGACACAGCACACATAAAGTCTAAGCTGTAGTGGCACCATTCTTACAGTATTGACCAGTTAATAATCACGACAGTCGTGACTAAACAGGTCGCAAAAGTCTTCAGGAGACGTAAACGACTTTAATCTGTATTCGATTAGAATCGCGCCTTTCATCATTAAGTCAAAACAAAGGCCAAGAACATGGATACTATGATGAAGTTGCAAGAAGTGGTGGATACAATAGGCATGGTGGAAGAAATGCTGATCAGAATAGTGTATGGGGCGTATAGCCCGCACATACTGAAGATGGAGATTATTACTTTGAATAAAGGGAAAGAAATATTCAGAGACCTGGGAAAACAAGAACAGGAGGAGAAGGAGTACACAGAGGAAAAAGAGAAAATGATAAGATATATATATATATATATATATATATATATATATATATATATATATTGTCTATATGTTTTAGTCGATTTTTGTGTGATAGATTTATATTCATAAATATATGTTTGTGTGATGTATATGTCTCTCTCTATGTCTTTCACTGTCTCTAACCACGTCTCTACATATATCTTTTATTTGACCCTCGAGTGAGGTGTATTCAGGTAAGTCCCCAATCTGATTAAAATCAGCTGTTACGTACTACGACACTAACATCTGAACTAACTCGATACGGGGTCATGATTTTAATCAGATTGGTAAGTCCCTTGCCACACTGTTCCGATATTGTTGCCTATGTCCAGCAACGTGACATCACCCCTGTTCAATTCCTCTTGTCTGTAGACAGGCATAATCGATTGTCACTCTACATTTCCTTTGTTTTCCCTTGACCTTTGAGTAGTTCAATCCTGATAAATTCCTCTTGTTTGTAAACAGACACAATCCATTGTCCCTATGTTAAATTCCCCATGTTAAATTTCCATTGTCCAAGGGGTACAAACACCCAATTTTAACATTCCTCATTCACTTCTGACGACAAATAGCCCTATACGTTTTTTGTAAAATTTGCTGTATTAGCAAAGTGTGTAATGCACGTGTTGATTTATTCACCTTTCATTGTCTATTTGAAATGAAATTAACTTGTTTATCTGCGTTTATCCCATTACCCTTCCTATTTAGAAGTAATGTCAACAAGTTCAACAGTTCAAGACTGTTCACGGCTAATACGAGTAAATTAATTCCGATGTCAAGTTTTACTCCATTGTTACAAGTTTATTATGCCACGTAAATAGCAAAGGACCGTGAATTTGAATGCGTCGGGCATTAACTATGATTATTATCTGTAAACATAGCATACCAACCGTTCAATATATTTTCCAAAGACTATAAATAACTTAAACATGTTAGATAAGAGAATTAAGTAATGTCTTTTCCTCTTAGGAGCTGATTAGTTTTCAGAATTAATAGTATATTGCAACTGGTAATTGGTTTGACAACAATTCCAATGCACATGTTTACAAATATCTTAATCACATGTAGAAAGATTACTGAACTTTATTCTCTTGGGTAGGTGTAGCGCTGACTTTAACCTGATGGGTGGTTGTTGTGCTTACGTTAACCGGATATGTAGGTTTTGTGTGTTTAGTTTTGTTTTGTTTTTATGGTTTAACGTCATTTTTCAGCACAATATAGGCTATACATGCCGGCCAGTATTAATGGTGGAAACCGGACAAACCCCGGAAAGAACCACCGACCCACGAGAAGCTACTGGCAAGCTTTCTCACATAACTACATTTGCCGAACCTTAGACTCGAACACACGCAGACAGAGGTGAGATGGCAGTGGTCCGTAACGGCCAGCGCTTTAGACCGCTCGGTCACTCGGGGCCCCTTTGTGTGTTTAAGGTTGGTCACTATTTGTACAGTAACTTATTTTGCCCCGGAACATTCATTAATCTATAATCATTATTTATCTGTGTGATCTGGGATAAACACACACAGGGTAAATTACAATTTCATGAAAACGTATTCTCTAAAACAGCACATAGTACTCTCGCCCCCTTTTGATCAGCCAATCAGAAATTGAACATCCGAGACGCAAGGAACATAGGATTCTGGTTTCTTGAGAGACTTGTTTTGTAAAGCAAACGTGTTCTGTATGCAATTATTAATGGGGAAGATTGAAGCGATACCTTTTGTGTAAATGATGCAAAATAACATTAATATAATTTAATAAAAACATTTTAAACAATATTTTGAAAAAGATAAGTGAAATTTCAAACCACATTACAACTTTTGTATGGTTAATAAACCATAAAATTTAAACCATATATTAAATTATCTACTTATATTATTTGTTGCCTGAAAAAATTAATATTTTCTGGGATTAACAGATTTTCCCAGTTGTTATGTAATCCTTGTGGATAGAAATCAGATCTATAATTTTTATTTAGACTGGTAATTTATGGGACAAACGTTTCAGAATTTTAATTGTCCCTGATACAGATTTTAATTTATACATTTGAAAAATATGTCATAAAACTAGCAGGAATTGACGATGTCAACTAATGTAATGAACTTTGTGTTAAGTGGTACCCGGGGAGGGTTAGGGTCCATGAAAAAGGACGAGTTGCTTGAGCATGAGAATGCCGGACATTATGAGCTTTTTCTGCTAAAGCATCTTTAAAGAGATACATAATAATTTGATTCATCATTTACTTGGAAAGGAAAATAGTGCTAAAGGTTTAATGTATGGGTCTATACGTGATGATGATGGAAAAGTAGAATAGAAATAATTAAAAAAAAAAACAAGATGGAATTAAGAAAGATTCAGCTTCAGAAGGAAACATTGAAAATGAAAATGCAGAGATTTACCAATTCAAAAAGACGAAAGGGAGAGAAAGAGAGTGAGAGAAAAGAGAGAAAAACGAGGACAGAGAAATAAAAATGCAGATGCAGAGAGAAGAAAGTGTTGTCCTATGTAGATTAAAAGAATTATAAATGGCAAGCAGGGCACATACACGCCATTCAAGTTCAAGTTCCTATATTACGAGAAAGACATGGTTAGTACCCGTTTGCAGGAAAATGACGTAGATAAATAATTTATTCACTTTGAGAAAATTGATGAAAACCTCAAATGGCCAAGAGAGCATTGTACTTTTTTTTATTGCAGAGTGTACTTATTGGCACTTCACTATCGATTCCACCGAGTGCTAATTATGATGTGGTTAAGATATGTAGCTAATAGGATTATAGTTGATGCATGAAGCATATCGACAAAGGTTTGGGAAAATTAGTCTGAAATATACCGAATTTATAAGGAGAAAAGAACAACTATTTTTGGCAGGTGGTACTCAACCATGAAGGTTGATGGAGATTATGATAACCTCAGACAGCTCATATTCAGAGTTGAATAATTGTGTCCTTAGTGACATCAAGACACAGCATGACGAACAAAAGGTTGAAAAATTTAAAACCGATCATTGTGCTTGATAACTATCTCTTTTGAATCGCGGTGATTAATTTGTCCGTAAGCCTTCCGCTTAGCTGTTATTGTTAAGAAAGTATCTCCGTCTCCTACGACTGCTTCCAAATCTCAGTATAGCACAACTTTTAGAAATCAAACACCTGATAAGACTTATCGTAAATACTTATCTATTAATCCATGTACTTACTTTAAAAAGAAAGGACACGTTATTTCTTATTGCTACAGATTGGGAAATAAGCAACAGAATCAGGGCAGAGCTAGTCAAACTGTTTTTATGTACAAATCCTATGGATTCGTTGGTCAAATAAACCCCAGTCTGGTGTAAGTTTGAAAACTGATGAATCATTCATGAACGAAGGTTCTATATCAGTTACTGGAGATTCTGCCAAGCCTATCCCTATGAAAATATTAAAGAGATATCGAAGCGTCCTAGAACATTTTGTTTTCAGGTACTTTGTCTTGTGTCAATATGGCATCATATTTAGTCGCAGGAATCCGTGACAATTGGAGAGCCGACATTTTTAAACTATCTAGAGTATTCAAAGTTTATTAGGCAATGAACAACAATGATGATAAGGCCGTGGTTAAATCATTTGTAATTGAAAAGCCTTGTCTAGATAAATCATTCGATCCTATTGAAATTGAAATCCCTTATTTATAACCGCTTTGTGCAGTTACTAGAGCTATGACGAAGAAAGAGCTACAGAAAATAAAGTCGATTCCTATTGAGAAGTTTACCTTTGAGCCCGGTATTGATCACTCAATAAATATTGATCACAGTGATCCTCTTTAAATACTTATTTTCTAGATTCTGATCAGGGTGACAAGGCAATAATGACCCATCGTTGAACAGAAACAAGATCTTGAGATTTCCATTTTGTTTCAAAAGGACATACGTGAAACAAGATCAACACAAATATGAGTTTAATATTTTGTCTATCCAAACTGATCATGGTTTAAATTTTATGTCTGAAACTTTCCAGCAAGTTATGCATGAATTATGCACCTAACAATTTAAGTATTTTGCCTGAAAGTCAGGGTGCTTTAGAATGATTTCATCAAACTTTGAAGAATATGACTCGGTCACCATGATGTTTATACAGGAAAGGGTTGGGAAAATGGCATTCGTTTGATGCTGTTTGCTGTAAGGGGATCAGCTCAAGAAGATTCATCAGGTGTTAGTCCTTATGAACTAGTCGTTTTGGACGATCTTTCCACGAACCATTGAAGTTAATTAATTTTAAATAAATAAAAGAAAAGGTTTTTTAAAAATTAAGATTAGATTCCAAGATTTAATCTTCGTGATTATGTCTCTGATTTTAAATAATATATTTTAAATAAAATTAAGATGTGACAGAAATATAACTAAAGGATTTTTTCAACCTGGTGATATAGTTCCTGCATCTTTCCCTTATCTGAAAATAGTCTTCGGGCCAAATATTATGTCCCGTATACAATGAAAATGAAAATACATAACTTGAATTATATCAAAAACACTCCTGTGAGGAAAGCACAGAAACAACTTTTTGCCATATAAATGTGTTAAAGGAGTATTTTGCTGGAGATATCACAGTTACATACTTAATTAATTTAGTTGTAATTGTCCCCCACAGTGAGGGTGTAAAGGATTGAATGCACTCTGAAAACAGTGACTCTAGTTTGTCCAATCATCGGAAATCTAAAAGATTAAACAGGCCTGACTAGAAATGTTCATATCTACAATACCAGAAAAGAGTTAAAACAGCTATTAGATTAATATGAGCACTTATTGCTTGATGTTGCAGCACTAATAATTAAAATCTATCGTAACGTTGTGATTGTTAATTCAATACCGATGAAACAACCCCCCCCCCCATATGATGAACCCTCTCAAGCAAGAATGTTTGAATAAAGAAATTCAATATTTGCTGGACAGAAATTATAATAGGAACAAGTAAACGTAATTCGGGATTTCATTGTATGCGTGTGCACGACAACTTATCGAGGATCTCCCGCATACTAAAGGTGACAGCATTGAATTTGAATACCTATTTATCAAGGATCTGTTTGTATATTGAAGACGACAGTATTCCATTTAAATAACGACTTCTTGGTCATATGCAGACAAATTATACAAGACATTTGACATTTAGTGGTACTATATTCTCGTTGCAGTGTACCCAGACTTTCTTAATGTTGATCATCGTTCTTGTCTTGGCATTCGCCTTATCATCTGTTCAAAATAGATACAACCAACAAAATGTAAATTTTAAAACAGAAGTCTAGTTTTTAACGAATGTGTTTTAAACTAAATATCAAATTTTGTGGAGGGTAACTAATTTATAAACTAGTATTCGTGTATTGACAATGGAATCTGAGGTGACATTCAGCATGAAGGCAGCCATTGCAACTATCCTTTCAAAAATATTCATCACTTTACGCTCCAACCATTTTGATTTCAAAATTTTATTTTCGATAAATTACACTGACCTTTAGTTGACCCTCATGTGAAAGGGATATATGGTCCTCGCTCCGGTCATTTTTGTTCAAGGTTTTGTCATAAAAATACCTACTCTCGGACATTCACATGTGAGAGATATAAATATATATCTACCACTGAAAAACGAAAACATTCATTGATGTTAATGAATTATATATTTGGATGGGTAATGGTGTTTATTCGGGTGACAATAACATTGTCAATGAAAATAAACCAAATATTCCATAGGCAGCGGTGTACGGTTTCTGTAGCTCGACATACATTATATGTTGTGGGCTTACCTTTCGTATGCATTGCGCATGAAAAAGAGCTGCTTAATTTGTTTTTGGCGTATTTAATAAGGATATGCTTGGAACCTTTGTATGAGAACATAATATTGACTGATTACTTAAAGACAGCAAGAATGAGAGGTTGTTACGGGCGACTAAACTTGTCTTTGATGAGACCGCTTTAAAATCGCTTAATTCGGTGTAAATAAGGAACTGGAACCGAAAACCTTTATTCTGATTTTAAGATTTTGGAACAAAGAATATTGCTAAGCTCCACCATTCTTCAGTCATGTTCTACAGTGTATACATAGGGTACTTTAACATTGGTATGGTCAACTAAACTAAACACAAATGGGAAGGTGAACAAGTCGATAAAGACGTTGAATTATAAATTAATACAAATATATATGCTAAACACGTTTAATTAATAAGTGATCAATAAGTTATCAAAGTGAATAAATTCGTAAAGAGCGATGGGGAGTGTGTGTGTGTGTGTGTGTGAGAGAGAGAGAGAGAGACAGACAGACAGACAGACAGATAGACAAAGACAGAGGGTGGAGAGAGACATTTGCATTTTAACATAGCTTTAATGTCTGTAAACTCCATAGAGAGTGTTAAATGCATCTGTACCACTAAAATGTTATGTTGTCACTGGGCTCTTTAATGAAATGGTGAGTCAATATTATAACTAACAATTTTATTGCAACACCAATTAAGACAGATTTTAATTTTAAAAATTGAAATAAATGCATGCAAGTTGATAGTGCTATAAGTAAAGCGATTAAATTATTAAAATGTTGTTTTGGAATTTTATTAAAATTTCATTTCATCTAGAACATCTTTAACACTTGACAGTTATATTTGGGTATCGCGTGTTGCATCTATTCGTATACAGTCAATTATGTATTAACGACCAATTTCATCATTATTTCAAAGTACGTGATACGTGGGTTCTTTGCTTCTTGTGGACAGCGATTATATAATGAAATAGTCGTCAATACGCCAAACTATTGAGGATCTCCATCATACGAAAGGTGATTTAACTGCATTTGACTACCGATTTATCAAGGATCTGTTTGTATATTAAAAACGACAGTATTCCATTTAAATAACGACTTCTTGGTCATCTGCAGACAAATTATAAAAGACATTTGACATTTAGTGATACTATATTCTCGTTACAGTGTACCCAGACTTTCTTAATGTTGATCATCGTTCTTGTCTTGACATTCGTCTTATTATCTGTTCAAAATAGATACAACCAACAAAAATGTAAATTTTAAAACAGAAGTCTAGTTTTTAACGAATGTGTTTCAAGCTAAATATCAAATTTTGTGGAGGGTAACTAATTTATAAACTAGTATTCGTGTAACAATGGAATCCGAGTTCAAATTCAACATGAAGGCAGCCATTGCAGATATTCCTTTCAAAATTATTCTTCACTTTCCGCTCCAACAGTTTTGATTTCAATTTTATTTTCGATAAATTATACTGACCTTTAGTTGACCCTCATGTGAAAGGGATATATGGTCCTCGCTCCGGTCATTTTCGTTCAAGGTTTTGTAATAAAAATACCTACGCTCGACCATTCACCTGTGATAGATATAAATATATATCTACCACTCAAACGAAAACATTCATTGATGTTAATGAATTTATATATTTGCATGGGTAATGGTGTTTATTCGGGTGACAATAACATTTTCAATGAAGGGGCCCCGAGTGGTCGAGTGGTCTAAAACGCTGTCCGTTACGGATCACTGCCATCTCACCTCTGTCTGCGTGATTCGAGTCTCAGATTCCGCCAATTATTGGTATATGAGAATGCTTGCCAGTAGCTTCTCGTGGGTCGTTGGTTCTTTCCGGGTTCTTCCTCCACCAATAATATTGGCCGCCATGTATAGCCTAACTTGTGCTGAAAAATGGCGCTAAAACATAAAAAAACATAACACATTTTCAATGAAAATCCTTCCAAATATTCCAGAGGTAGTGGTGTACGGTTTATGTAGCTCGACATACATTATATGTTGTGGGCTTACCTTTCGTATGCATTGCGCATGAGAAAGAGCTGCATAATTTGTTTTTGGCGTATTTAATAAGGATATGCCTGGAACCTTTGTATGAGAACATAATATTGACTGATTACTTAAAGACAGCAAGAATGAGAGGTTGTTACGGGCGACTAAACTTGTCTTTGATGAGACCGCTTTAAAATCGCTTAATTCGGTGTAAATAAGGAACTGGAACCAAACACCTAGACTCTGATTTTAAGATTTTGGAACAAAGACTATTGCTAAGCTCCACCATTCTTCAGTTATGTTCTACAGTACAGACATAGGGTACTTTAACATTGGCATGGTCAACTAAACTAAACACAAATGGGAAGGTAAACGAATCGATAAAGACGTTTAATTATTAATTCTTACAAATATATATGCTAAACAGGTTTAATAAATAAGTGATCAATAAGTTATCAAAGTGAATAAATTCATAAAGGGAGAGTGTGTGTGTGTGTGTGTGTGTGTGTGTGTGTGTGTGAGAGAGAGAGAGAGAGAGAGAGAGAGAGAGAGAGATTTGGATATTAACGTAGCTTTAATACTTTTTCAATCCTATTGCTATGATGTCTGCTCGTCTGCTCCGGTGGCCTATTGGGAGGTCGTTGGTTTGATCCTCGGCCGAGTCATACCAAAGACTTACAAAAATGGTACAAACAGCTGCCTCGCTTGGCGCTCAGCATTAAGAGGTTAGTGTCAGGACTGGTCGGCCTGTTATCAGGATAATGTGATTGGGTGGGACATTATGCTACATGTCTGCGGCATGATGCCCCAGTGCTAGACATCACTATCAACTGCCTCATTGCAGACATGGTAGCGATATGACTGAAAAACACTTAAAGCTACGTTAAAATTCATAATCAATCAATCAGTCAATCTATGATGTCTGCAGTGTGGCAGATTTTATATCGATGTTTAGCACTGGGGCATCATGTAGCATATATCGTAGCGTTTGCTTCCTTTTGCCACGGATGTAACTCGATTGTAAGGTCAAATAACCGGAAATTCACTGGTTCGCCAATATGTCAATATGACGTTGTCCAGAAATCCCTTGAATAATTCGGTGCCTTAAACGCATCCTGAAAATCAGCTGGCAAGACCGTGTCCCACACAGCGAGATCCTGCAGCGTGAAAATACCCCCAGCATGTTCTCCAAGCTGAGGAAATGTTGCCTTCGATGGCTGGGACACGTTCTACGCATGGAGTATGGGAGGCTGCCAAAGGATATCCTATATGTACAGCTTGCCACTGGCACGAGAAGAGTCGGCCGCCCTTCACTCCGTTTTAAGGATGTGTGCAAGATGGACATGAAGGCATGCGACATTTCACCTGATGTCTGGGACGTGCTGGCCGAGGACCGAGGCACCGGGAGACTGACAGTAAGTAAGGGCATATCAGTCGTGAAATATCAATGTTATGCTAGCAAGCAAAGTAATTTGTATTGTTAGAATTTCAGTTTCTATATAGGTTTATTCTTTGCGTTAACTTTCTCAGATCAATTCTTATCTCCGACAATGAACTTTCTGGGAAATGATTAATTGCTGCTTGCAATAATTACCGTTTAACGTTTGTTTCTCTATTCAAAGGTACTGATAATGTAAGCGTTTGTTTTGATCAAAAAAAATAAGTGATACTATATTCGAGGCGAAGGATCGGAATAAGAGTCTAAATCATGAATCGACGAACATGTGATCTCAATGGAAAAATTTGTCGACAAAAAACTATTTTGCTCAGGTTCCAATGTATAGGTCACATACTTCTCAGATGGGGACCAGTATTAGGTGAAGTTGTTTGCTTTGGAAACATGCACGTGGCTACTTAAATGTACTGTGACTGAAATTTCTTCACAATCAGTAATTACGAAAGTGGTGCACTATCGAAAGCAGACAGCTGCCAAGATATTGTCCATGTTGTAAATAGAATGTTTACATAGTACCCGAGTTCGGAACATTGTAGGCTCAGTTGTATTTATAATAAGACAGGAAACTTCGGTATAAAAATAACTCACATAATGTTTACTGTAAATGTGCATATATATTTTGATAAACAAATGAGTCATTATTGTTTTAGATCAGTCCTTGGGAATTCATTTGCGTTGTTTGAATCAGACAAATATGCTCAGAATTATTTATTTCAAATATTCTTTGGTGATTCTGAAAGTGCTCGTTCATCATTTTGATTTAAATACACTGTTTTTGAATATTGAGAACTCAAAGACATTCTGGTTTGCATCATTCTTTCATATCAGGACATGCAAATCTTGAAATTCATTCGAACATTCCATAATTTTGGACTTGTAAAGAACAGTTAGAATTGTTTGGGATTTGATTCACAATAAAATGTTTCTTGAGTTTTCACAAACTAATAATTAATTAGTTGATGGTTTCACTTAAATTATAGGTTTCGTTTTCTTTCTGTTGCATATTTTAAGACCTGGAATTGTAACAAAATGTATTTGTAAATAAATAGGATAGACAGTGAAGAAAACATGGGAAATTTGTTTCTTAAAAATTCAAGCACTACGCAAAGTGAGAAACTGCAGAGATTAAATTTAAGCATGTAGTGTCGCTTGCCTAAAAGAAGTGACTTTTTAGTAATGTTTTCCTTATAAGTAACAGCTATTAAAATGGTTTAATATATGTCTAAGATTGAGACATTGTTTAAACATTTTTTTAAAAGCTTGCAATGTTACAGAAAGTATTCATTGATGATCTGTATTTTGAGATCGCCCTTACACTTGTAAGAACAAGAAGTAGACGATAATGATGATGAAGAAATGATGGCGACGATAAATGCGTGCCTACGTATCTGATATGTCGATATGCATATTGCTTTGGATAAAAGAGTGTAGTCTATTTCTGTCTTGTTAATGTTGTTTAAGTCAATAACCTAGGGACAACATACACGTTTTATTCCACGACAATCATTTTGTTAATGACTACAGGTCCGCCTTCTTTCCACTTTACCAATGACAGGCCGTTCCATTGGTGTCAGGAGTGGTCATATTACAAAGCGTCATTTATACAAATAAGATCGAATCATGCGACCAGATACTAAAGCTGTCCGGCGTAATTATATCACTAGGTTTCTGTCTCGTCTTTAATGAAGCTAAATTGTCGTGATACATTATTCATTTAATTTTCATTCCAAGAGGTTTAATTGAACTACTGACGTTTCCTCTATATTCGTGTTGATTTTGCGGAATTCCCTCTCAATAGTTTACCAATATAGTCATCACTTTGTGATGCATTGCTTTACAGTAGAGTAAATTTCTTCTTTCAGGATATCGTAAGAAATTTTAAGAAATGGAAATGGTAAATGGCGCGGTCCCGGAGAAAAACCCGAACAATGGAGGTGATAAAGACTCGAACTCAGTAAACCTGAAGAAGGAACTTGGTCTGCACAATGCCGTTGCTATGATCGTTGGAGTTATTGTTGGGAGTGGTATTTTCGTGTCGCCAAAGGGTGTACTTTTGGAAGCTGGCTCAGTAGGTATCTCGCTAATCGTATGGGGAGCATGCGGATTTGTTTCGTTAATTGGGGCGATGTGCTACGCAGAATTAGGAACTTGCATCCTGAAATCAGGCGCAGATTATGCTTATATCATGGAATCGTTCGGGCATTTACCAGCTTTCTTGTATCTGTGGGTTGCCTTGGTAGTCATAATCCCAACAGGCAATGCTATTACTGCATTGACATTTGCCAATTACATTCTTCAGCCCCTATACCCAGACTGTGACGCACCAGGCATTGCTGTCACGTTGCTTGCAGCCCTTTGTGTAAGTAAGTAATTAAACTATATTTTATTTCCCCCTACTCCCCTTCTCTCTCTCTCTCTCTCTCTCTCTCTCTCTCTCTCTCTCTCTCTCTCTCTCTCTCTCATCGTTTGGTCGGTTTGACTTAACTGTTACCATTATTCTTTAGTCTCTACTTTTGTCGGTTCATAAATGTTTGCTCGTATCTTGCTATGTTGATGCAGAGAGAGAGAGAGAGAGAGAGAGAGAGAGAGAGAGAGAGAGAGAGAGAGAGAGAGAGAGATTAGAGGGGGTATGGTCGGTAGATCAACTAAATAGATTAAAATACATGTATTTTAATTATCTCTTGTTGGTTCGTCATTCTGCTTACATAGAGAGAGAGAGAGAGAGAGAGAGAGAGAGAGAGAGAGAGAGAGAGGGGGGGGGGAGACGGGGGTATGGTCGGTATTAATGTTATTAATTACGCTTAGTTATCAATATTGCATAGTTTCTAATTCACATTAACGTCAATGCGCCGGTACGTAAATGGGTGATCAAAGGTAACTGTAAATGGCATCAAAATGCATATAACTATATTTAGTAGTTAACACAGGATGTGAGGAGTTCATTCACTCGGTCAATATACAGTTCAATCTTAACATCCTTTTCAAAGGATATATATATATATATATATATATATATATATATATATATATATATATATATATATATATATATATATATATATATATATATATATATATATATATATATATATTAGGGTGCATGAAACGCCCCAATGTCAACCAATGATGATGTCTCTAGTTTTAGAACATTCCTTTGGTCATAAAAAGAATTTATGTCAATTTTTGTCTAATTCCAACATTGTTTAGGGGGTCCACCTCAATTAGCAAGATTTGCATTATGAAGCATTATATTGCGATATTCATTTAGCTGAATGTTATTTGCAGTTGACCTTTTTACTTATTTAATATTTTACAATGGTATTGAATTTGATTAAATAACTATTCTTTGCTTGTTTATTCAAGTTGTTTGTGAAGTCTGCAATCTTTGAAAGTGAGTTTTTACAAAATATTTAAATTTTATCTAATTTTGTATTAAACATTTTTTTATTTTTATTGAACTTATTATATTATACTTTCATGTTGTCGCAATTCTATAGCCTGTTTTACAAATGTTATATGCAAACTGTTATTAGTCATTACAGGGCTGTTAGATTTAGCACATGTTGACTGTTAAGTGTTAATCACAGTTGAATAACGGAAGGCAGTGAAGAGAGTACCGTTCCAGGTCTGCAATCAACTCCTCGTTCGGCTACCCTGTCCCAGAAAACTCCTCCAACAAGACAGTCATCTACAATATTCGGTCTTGGCAGCAAGATAACGGCAGAAGACTCAACAATTACTGGTTCGCGGCTGCCTACATGTCTGCAAGTCTTGCGGTGTTTGATGCATCATCTAGCTAATGGTGCGCATGAAAACTGTACCAGATGAGAAGCAGCTAAAATTGTCCTGTCAAAGGTATGTGTTTTATGAGAAAGCCCATATTTCGATGATTACAGAACGCAGGGCATGCGAACGATTAATTAAACTGCTTGACGACAATGCTAAAGTGAGAGCAATTCCAATCAACCGCCGATCAACCCCGAACTCCCTGAACAAGCTATAAAAGATGGAAGAAATGCTAGCTCAGACATTCCCATTGTGGCCTGCAAATGCAGAAAACTCATCAAAACTCCGGAAGATGTCGCTTTCCTGCAGTCAATGAAGACCGACCGTCTGGCAACATTCGGACCACGTGAAAAAGTCCTTGCAGCCGATGTCCAGCGTCGCGAACAAAGGGACAACATGGAAGCACGGCGGCGCGAGAGAATGCAGAGTCACCTGAAGTCGATGACTGCACCTAAAATACTCCATAACAGCGACAGTAGCAGCAGTGATGAGGATGTTGTTAGTGATGGAGAAGTTGGCTCATTGGCTGCTGGTCCATCCATCACACCAAGAACTTCGAGAAATCACAAGCGAACTGCTCGCACAGGAACACCTGCTTTCATCCCTCACGACATCATTCAACGACCCAAACTTGTTCAACTAGCCACACGTCTGAAGATGACTCCAGTGCAACAAGCTGCATACACGGAGGCATTAGTGGCAGAGGCAGGTGGTGATCCTTCAAAGATATCCACATCATACTCAACCGCAGACAAGTCCAGACGTCAGATAGGAAGATTGATAGCAGAGAATTGTAAGGACCAATGGATCCCGCCAAAATTGGTATCCCTGCATTGGGACTCAAAGCTGATGCCATCACTGTCAAACCAGAATATCACAGAAGAACGTCTCACTGTCGTCGTCGGAAATGCCACAGAATTGAAGCTTCTTGGAGTCCCATCATACCAACCTGGAACAGACAAAAAGTCCGGAGATATAATTGCTGTTCTGACAATGGGTTTGCTCTCATCATGGCAATGTACCGAGTCTGTTGTGAATATGTCATTCGATACCACAGCATCGAATACAGGTCACGTAACTGCAGCCTGTGTGACAGTCCAAAAGCAGCTTGGACGAGCTCTCCTTTGGTCAGCCTGTCGTCACCATGTTGGTGAGATTATCCTGTCTCATGTTTTCGATTATCTGAAGATTGATGCATCCAAGTCTCCAGACGTCACCTTGTTTACACTATTTCTTAAGAGCATCCAAATGTTGACTGTGCCATCTAAAAGCACTGATGAACAGCTATCTCGATTGAACTTGACATCATTCAACCACGAGGCACTTCAGATTGTAGATACATGTCGAACTAGTATTCTCCAGCTTGCCAAATCAGAGCTTTCGCTACGCCGAGATGATTATCAAGAATTTGCTGAGCTGTGCACAGTGTTCCTTGATGGAGAAACTGAAGATCATCCTGTCACCTTCAAGCGACCAGGAGCCTTACACAAAGCCAGATGGATGGCTAAACTCATCTATTCGATTAAGATATGCCTGTTTGAGCTGCAAATTCAACAACTACCACGTAACACTATTACTACACTGCATCAAGTTCCAAAGGTGAGGGCGTTTGTGAACTTCGCAACACTGGTCTACAGCAGCTGGTGGATGACGTGCAATTCAGCGGTAGATGCGCCATGGAACGACCTGCAGTTGTACAAGTCTTTATTGCAGTATAAGGTCGTGAATCCAGATGTCTCTCAGAGTGCACTGCATGCCTTCAAACTGCATCTCTGGTACCTGACTGCAGAGATGATTCCTCTTGCTCTGTGGAGCAATAAGGTGCCTGACGCTGAACGGCGAGCCCTTGCAGACAGTCTGCTGGCTGTTAAACCAGAAACGGCCCTCTTGGCACCACAGAACCGGTTTGGAACAGGCTTTGGCAAGCCAAAGTTTCCAGCAACTGTTACTCTGACCACAACTCTTGCTGAGTTTGCTAGTATTGATTCCTGGTACACATTCACTCGTCTTCAGCTGAACGCTGAGTTCATGACTGAAGAAGTTGCGAACTGGCCAAATTCTGCTGCGTACCAAGCTTCTCTCGGCAACCTTCAATCGCTCAACGTTGTCAATGACTGTGCTGAGAGAGGTGTTAAGCTCAGCTCAGATATCTTGGCATCAGCAAGGGGTGAAGAACATTACTAGAACGTGCTGCAAGTTGTTGAGAAGGACCGTAAAGAACAGCCCAACTTGCGAAAACGCAAAGGACATAGCGACTAACTGAAGAATCTAACAAATAACTACCATTGACTTTAAAACATTGTTGAATGTAGAATGTATTTAACTATATTTAACAGTTTAAAAATTGAACAAACATTTAGAAAAATGTTGAAAACAACATATACTGTCTGAATTCATTGCGATGAAACTATTGTCTCCGATGAGTTGAAAAATGTTAAAAGATGTAGTGAATGGTTAATTTGTTATATAATATATACTTCTAACACCCGTTGTATAAATTTAGCATCATATTATTGAATATAATCAGATAAAAACTGAGCATGTACTATTGCAATATCTATATACAACTCTGCATGCAATATTATATAACATAATGACATGTTTAAAATGAGTGGAAAAACAGGAAATATGCGCCAAATGGCGAGTTTTCGATATTTTGACAAAACAATCATTTGAATGGTGGACCACCTAAATGTACTTCAAACTTCACCAAAGTTTGCCATAGATTTTCTTTTTTTTATATAATAAAACACTAGACAAGGGACAAAATGATCCATTTAAGTTAAAAAAAATATGGGGCGTATGATGCACCCTAATATATATATATATATATATATATATATATATATATATATATATATATATATATATATATATATATATATTTTTTTTTTTTTTCTACGATGTTGTTTATTTTTAGTTATTGATTGTCTTGTGGGTACATTTTGGTGTGAAAGAACATGTTGATCATAGATAAATTTTTTGCGATAAAATGCCAATGAAAATTGCTGTATTCATTTCGGTCAGACAATTATATTTTCTATGGAGTGGAACACCTCAGCAATGTTCACTTAAACAATCCGTGCATGAATAGTGTTTATAAAGACAGCGAATCTCGTAAATGTTTGCATGAAAAAGTCATCTTTTTTACAAAAACACAATTTGCACTCAATTTCGTAAAAGTATCTATCCTGAAACAACTGTAAAATTTCGGAACATTTTTAATTGATGTAGTATTGCATCAGTAAATTGGCATAGAATAGAGAAAAACGCCAGCAACTAACTGGTTATGGCCTATTTTTATAGTAGATACAAGGAAACAATTCATTTCTGAAGCTGAAATATGTTGTGTCACTCGTGTCAATACAAAAGGTCTACTTCATGCTTGAATTAATTTATTGTATATACTCAAAAATATGCTCTAAATATAAAAATATTTCAGCCGAAAATACATATAGGTTTTGAAGTGCATACATACATTACATACTAACACGTTTATTTTGATTTTCCCGTTTCTAAATTTGGCACTTATTTAGCCCCCAAGAATTGCATATAATTATTATAAACGATGGTTTTTATCTTTTTCTACCCAAAATGATGACAATGTTCTGCATTATTCAAACGTACCAGCTTCGTGGTATATTTATAAACATGAGATGTTTACACAACAGGTGTGGGTTTCACAGAACATTGTTGTACTGTTTTCTTCTTCGCCATTAAAAATCAAGTAGATTTTATCTTTGAGTATCTGCAATCACCCTGAGCTGAATGTTACAATTAAGCACATACTATTACATTCTCTGATAATTAAGCTATTGTTTTTTTATTTAAATGCACCGTCACGGGATATAGGTATTTTACATTTAGACATTTGGAAGTAACACTAAATTTTAAAACTGATTTATGTAGCTATGTGACATTCGTGTCTATCAAATGAACGTAGGAATTATCTAAACGATATGTCACCATTTATACTGCCTAGTTTAGTTGATTCTACTAGAATATAATGTGACTATGAAATCCATTTTTCTATAGAGTCATCACTGTCAAGGTTTAAACTGGAGTCATCAAAAGTCTTTTATGGCTTCCAGTGGCGGATCGGGGGAAAGGAGGTGGCATCGCTTTTGCCAAACCCCTCCATAACTAACCGTGCGTAAAACAACCAGAAAGTTTCCTAGATTATGATTTCTTTGCTGATAGTGGCTGAAAATATGCACAGGAAACGTTTAATCTTCTTGGAGAAAAACACCATTTCCCTCCCCCCCCCCCCAAATGTGGATCAAGTCCCACAGCCCTCTCGCCTGCATGTCATACCACACAGCTCCAAACTGCTTCCAACGATGTTTCATGATCTGCAACTGGTGTTTGTGTGTGGAAGGGCAGTACATTTATATCTCGTTAAGCTCATTTCATTTGTTAATTTGGTTGAGATGAGCTAACCAACGAAACTTAGTTTAGGAAAACAGGCAATGTCTTTTATTTGGTGTTTTAGTCTGTACAAATTTATATACAATATACGGTTTTGCTTTTCTAAAACAAGTAATAGCATCTCAAACAATATTCACCTAATTCTTTTATGGAATCAGACTTTCCTATACGAATTCATTGTGTGAATATGTACTGTTTTCTTCCCACTACAATGTAATTCCCATCTGATTTTTATCTTCAAACTGTTCAATTCTAACATTTCGTTAATCTGATTTCATTGAGATATGTTTTGTATGTTGCATTTCTATTTTTCATTTTCACAACTGCTGTTGTTCTTTCAAAAGATGTGCATCATCGTTGTTGTTTCTTCTAAACAAGCCTTGGCGAGCAATTGTCTCTAAATATGGTTTTACCACTTCTTTCAGAGGTTTAATTTCATGTTGATCGTGAAACAATTCTTCCCGTTCCGAATGACTTTAATTAGTTTTTAATAAACATGTATGATTGAAGCATGATGGATGAGTTCATTTGTTTATGGTGAAACCTTTATCCAGGAAAATCGCAATATTGTATTTATGTGAATCCCTGCTATGCCTTTGTTGAATAAAACTTGAAAAAAAATAATCTAAAATGCATCAGTATATGTGTGATGTTATTGTGTTTATTTGTTTAATATATCGTAGAACAATTTGCAACATTTTGTATTGTTTATTCGGCGTTTTCTAGATTTTGCTGGATCAACATCTTTCTTTTTAAAGTTTGTATTTTCTCCGATGTTTATTCTGTAATATCACTAATTACGATGCAAAGACGTTGCCTATGTTCTTATCCACTTATCGTGTGTAGCATTGTTTATTTGTGAAATTTTAAAAAGTTAATCAGTTGCTTTTGGCGAAACAAATTGTGCATGTACATATTTGAACTGTTCAGTTTTCGCCGATTGCTCAGCTTTCACGTCACCAAATTTTGCCCTAAACATTTATGTCCTAATTAATTGATATCAGAGCAGTCCAAACATAAATTATTTTTAATGAATTTTCTTTAGCATTAATGTTTTTTATATAATTTTTCAGCTCTTCTTACATTCATCAACATTGCCAATGTGAAATGGGCCGTCCGTGTTCAAGATTTCTTCACATTCGCCAAAATTGTCGCCTTGGTAATGATCATCGTCACAGGCATGGTCAAAATTTGTCAAGGTGAATAAGAGGACAATAATGGCATGGGTATAATATAACGTTTTTGTAATGATTGAGGTTCGTCGTTTTATTTTTCTGGAAACCATTGTCTCGTAGCACACCCTCCATTTTTTAAAGTTCATTACTTCATGGAAATGGTTGGTCATATAAACCTTCAAAATATGAGGTTTAAATCAGTACATAAAGTAATACTTGTTTTGGACAAGTGTCGTATTTGCCAGATGATTATAGCCCGGTGCTTGATGGTAACACAGCGTACTAGTTTTCATAAGTCTTGTCAAATGGTTACTAAAGTTACACTTGTCACCCCATCCACCCACCTACATTAATTAAGGCGGCGTTGTGGTCATGGCAGACATAATTTGTTCCAAGATATATCATGTTCGCATCGCAGATGAAACATTCGGATGAGTGAATTGCGTTGGTTCACTTTAAATTCATCTTGATGTGAAGTTAGATATTAAAAGACATCTTCAAAATTGCATACAATGTTTATATGTAATTAAATATTACTATCTTGTATATTTGCACCAAATGATATCTATTAAAAACTCTGCGTTTTGTTGAAAATATATACTTATTTGGTTACCATAAAAGCCGTTTAATCTGTAGAATAACCGTAATTTTTAAACTAATTTGTTAAATGTTATCAATGACAGTTTTGAAAATTCACTCGTCCAGCTTAAAATAGGCAGAAAAGCTTTCCGATTAGTCGATGTTCATGAAAAGAATGTTATATCGATAATACGACGTTGTTTATCGAATGCCATTACTTTAATCGGGAACCGTAACCTTATTTCCCATTTGTTTTATTAAGGCCGTACAAGCACTTCAATCGTACTATTCAGTACTAAAAATAGCATACCAACTAGAAAGCAAACTGGACTCAATATGCGATACCTACAGACGGTATTTGAAGTGTCAAATATCAATTTCAAGACAAGAACCTTTCACGTGACTTGATCTAATCAGGTTGATATTATTGCCAACATGTATATTTTCTATAAAGCTGGCTGAGTAAGATTTTATTGTGGGCAAGCTAAATAAGTTGCGGTGGAGGGTATTTTTTGGTTTTCTAGAGAGATTTTAGACTTCTGCACTTCTTTATGTTGAAATACTATGAAATGCTAAAGTGTGTCTATACATACATTCATAGATACATACATACATACATACATACATACATACATACATACATACATACATACATACATACATACATACATACATACATACATACATACATACATACATACATGACTTCTTCAATAAAATCTGCAGAGCTAAAGGTTCATTTGTATGGAAAATTATATTCCACAGAAGAATCCTTGACTTCTTGATACATGAGAGCGAGAGCGTTGGGTTTGTTAAAGATATATATCGTGTTCTTTTGAAATATCAGCTTGGCGGGTTTTTCCACCTATACGTGAACACTATATTCTACCCCGAAATCGGCATGGATGAGGAATATTGAAATGGCAGTTCACTGCTGCGAGGAATCATTGTGGAGATCTAAACTTGAAATGAGATCTGAACTTTTACATTATGCAAGTGTCCATGCTAATCTTCAACCACTTGCAGTTTGGAAACTTGGTAAATGTGTTCCTAATAAAACTTGGACTTTCGCTAACATTGCTTATTTAACTATGTGCCCCATTACAATAAAGAAGGAAAATAATTGTAAACTCTGCAAGAGATTGATTATAGACAGAACCAAGCATATATTACTATTCTGTAACGCCCTAAATGACGAGCGTAACACTATGTTTGAAAAAAATAATTGATGCCATCGACATCCTAGACTCCCACTGGCTTTTATGTCAGGACAATGACACCCTACTTCATTCCTATCCTTTTGGGCAAGAGAGTGGACATCTTTGATTCTATGGATGATCAAACATGGCAGGCATTCATGTGTGTGGTGGCTGATGGAATAAACACAATTTACAGAAGAGCAAATGAACTTGAAAATGATATCCCATAGTATGCTTGTTCAGTAAATTAAGGAAATGGACCCAATTCATTTATATCCAATAAATAACTTACATGTGTTCTTAGTAAGTGAAAACATGATAATCAATTGAAATCGTTTAAGTTGAATATAAATAATTCCAATTCCATTATTTCTTCTCTCTTAATCTATGTTGCGTATATAACTCGTTTGCAACGAGTTCTCTCAAGCATGTGTTTTGATATTACGTTCTCTTTGCCTTTGTTGTTATATAGTGTACTGTAAGTAATTTAATCACAAACTATGTTTATAACTTTTTGTATTTACGAAACATTAACTGAATGAAATCTCTTCTGAAGAGGAAATAAAGAAAGTCAGTCAGTCATACATACATACATACATACATACATACATACATACATACATACATACATACATACATACATACATACATACATACATACATACATACTTTCGTACGTGCGTGCCTGCGCGGGATGCTTTGCATTTTCGTGTGTACCTGAATTCGGAGATTAGAGAAAAAGGTCCAACTGTTGTTTCTACGTCAGCAACACTGTGTGTTGTATACTTGAATTCGTGGTTTCTAAGAAACATAAAATACACGAAAGAATGTTTCGCACGAAAAAATCACATTAACTTCACTTTATTGTTTATTTTCATTTATATTCTTTTATTTCAAGAAGTATTATGATTATTTAACATTTTTATAACGTGTTAAGTTCTGTTTAAAACCATGTTATTTACTTTTTCCCACTGGAAGATCAAATAGAATAATTTATCTCACCATGTATTTTTTATAATAAGTATCACCATGTAAACATTTTGCTTCCTATATTTGCATGGGGTGGGAGAGATCTGGTTTTTAATTCTGGGATCTAATTATGGCATGAACTGATATGCTATGGTAATGCCGGGTAGAGGGGCCCCGAGTTGCCGAGTGGTCTAACGCGCTTTCCGTTACGGATCATTGCCGTCTCACCTCTGTCTGCGTGGGTTCGAGTCTTAGATTCGGCTTCTGTAGTTACGTGAGAAAGCTTGCCAGTAGCTTCTCGTGAGTCAGTGGTTCTTTCTGTGAGTTTTCTCGGGTTCTTCCTCCACCAATAATACTGGCCGCCATGTATAGCCTATCGTGTGCTGAAAAATGGCGTTAAACCCTAAAAAAAAATTAAAAAAATAATGACGGGTAGACAAAAACTAACTGTCCAATGTATGGCATGAACTGATATACCATGGTAATGTCGGGTAGACAAAAGAAAAACGGTCCAAATAATGGCATGAACTGATATATACTATGGGAATATCGGGTAGACAGAAAAACTGTCCAAACTACTGACCATCAAATGTAACGCAAATAAGATTGTTATAAGCACAAAACATTTGCGAATCTTTAGAAGAGAATAAATGCAAGGATGATTCCTTTAGTAATAATAGAGGCAGCTGTGTGACCTTAAGATCACTCTTCGATTTTATACAAGTTTGGCAAATAATTAAAGAAGATACGCTCGTATATTTGTGTGCCTAGAAAATGCCACACACACAGCCCATCAATGAAAAATTTATTAGCCTGGCCTTGCTCTTACTTAATATGGAGAAATACTGTAACACTGTCAATATCTACATTGATCTTGTGCCGGAAACTATTTATTCCAAATAAGCTGAATTTATAGAAGCTATGATGATGCTAAAATTAATATTCTGTATCAGGTCAGAGAAATATATAAAAGTGTGCCTGTTGAGAATTTAATGAGTTGTCTTTAGTCAAGATGTTATTAAGTACAAGGCAATACATTTGGCTAAATGTTAATTATGAAAATGCAACATAAAACATGCGTTCACTGTGATACTATGACTGAATCATACTGTTTATCTAAATAAGTTGGTTGTCTTTTTAACATTTAACTCATGAATACTTTAATCACTCATTCTAGGTGACATAGAAGACAGTTTCGAAGCACCATTTGAAAATTCACAAACAGAGCCGGGAAAAGTGGCATTAGCGTTTTACTCAGGACTTTTCTCTTACGCAGGATGGTAATATTAAATATATTATTCCATACGGACAATGTTTTCATAGGTTGTTATTATTATATGAAGGATGGTAATATTAAATATGGTATTATATGTGGACAAAGTTTTCAAAGGTTGTTATTAATATATGCAGGATGGTAATATTAAATGTGTTATGCCGTATGGACAATGTTTTCAAAGGTTGCTAATAATATATGCAGGATGGTAATATTAAATGTGTTATTCCATATGGACAAAGTTTTCAAAGGTTGCTATTAATATATGCAGGATGGTAATATTAAATGTGTTATTCCATATGGACAATGTTTTCAAAGGTTGCTAATATTATATGCAGGATGGTAATATTAAATGTGTTATTCCATATGGACAATGTTTTCAAAGGTTGCTAATATTATATGCAGGATGTTAATATTAAATGTGTTATTCCATATGGACAATGTTTTCAAAGGTTGCTATTACTTATTATCTGCAGGATGGTAATATTAAATGTGTTATTCCATATGGACAATGTTTTCAAAGGTTGCTATTATTATATGCAGGATGGTAAAATTAAATGTCTTATACCATATGGATAGTGTTTGTAGAGGTTGCTATTAATATATGCAGGATGGTAATATTAAATGTGTTATTCCATAGAATCCATACGGTCATTGTTTTCAAAGGTTGCTATTATTTCTACAGTACAAGATTCCACGCTAAATGACACTATACAATAACACAATTATTATATAATGTTTGTTAATTTCATGACTGGGTTACGTGTCAAAAACACTTTAAATAATAATGTGTTCATAGGTTTGCGCTTGAAAACTTAGGTCATTGCTGTAGAACAATGTCTTGTTTTAAAGATTCTATCTGTACTCTTTATATTCACGTAATAATCTTGTGATTTGATTTTATTCATGATTAGCTGGCTAATGAAAGCCTTGACCTTGTTTACAAGCTTTAGTGTATTGTAAATGAGTCATCGATACGCTGTTTTAATAATTGCTTTTTTTAATTGTTTTTTTTTTATACATAAGATATGTTTACCGATACCTATTTTGGAAGACATTTAGTTGTGTTTGTTTCGGGGGATAAATTCCAGCATTAATTTAAATTTCAAAGTACTGGACTGTTTAGATTCATTTTTGTAGATATTTTGGTTCATTAAATCATGGTGATTTTAAAATAATATTGTTGCATCAGTATTGTAGTGAACATGATTCGTAATAACTCTGGAACTCATTTTGATTACTCGATGCTTTTAAACTTGATAAAACAGAAAACATGATTTCAGTCACAATACTGAAACCTTTTTTAACTTATTTTTTTTATTTTGTATTTTAGGGAAATAAACTATGTTTTTAAATTTACAAAATTTGTTTTTCTCTCTTTTTCAAGTTACTTAAGTTGATAGATGTATGTCTGCGTGTGTGTCGTATATACGTCAACTTTCTGGATTGCTCATTATTAATTTATTAAATTTATAACGGAGAGGATCTGGCAAGCTGATAGACATGTTGTCAGTCCTTTTATCTTTAATACATCTTTGCAATCTTCTTGTCATTAAAATATGTATATTTGTATTAAACTGGGTTTTAAAAAAAACAATCATATGGACCCCAATAAGTTAAATTAATAATAACAATTTGCAGAAAAGACCAACACTGTATCCATATCTAAGCTTATAATTCAGTTTCTCTGTTTCCCCACATTAATTTTACTTCACCATTTGCACCATTGTACGTGGTATTGACTTAGATCAATCCACCCACTCACATATTCGCTAACGCTTCTGAAATTACTTGGCACCTTGTATTGATGATGCCTTATTCTAAAACAGTTTGGTTTGTTTTGGCAATCGTATTCTATAGAGTTATGTTCTCATTCGGACAATTTATTTGTTACAACTCTATGGTCTTAGAAAAGGTAAAAGTACAAGAAAAACTAAACAGCTTAGTAAAATTCAATAAATATTTTATTTTATTAGAATTCAAAGTGAAATGTTATAAAGATCTTCCAGTTTTATGAATTAAACCCTAAATAATTGCAAAATTTATATCCCAAGTCCAAAATAATAGTGTTCCAAATTTACTCTAGTGGTGTTCCGAATGAATTCCGATATTAATTGCGCCCAATGTACCACGAGTCTTGAATATGCCGATGTACTAGGTCTTGATGTATTTTAATGATATAATCCAGAACGTCTTTGAAATGAGAACTCATCAATCCCCAAATAGTGTTTTAGTACAAACGTTAATGAGCACTTTGTGATTCTAATGAATAATGTTTACAAAATTGATTCCTTTCTAATTATATCTTAAAACAACAGTAAATTCTTTTACCAACTTTGAAGATAAATAAATATGAATTTATAACGTAGTCAATTTACGGAATCTTAACTTTTTGCTTCCTTTATAAATAATTGAACATTTATATAGTCTTATTGCATTGTTACTACAGTGCTTTTGGTGTAAATTCTGAAGTAAGCGTTATATACAAAATGGTTTTAATTGTTCATACATATATTAGTATAAGAATTTTCACGTGAAACATAATCCTAAATTGACTGCATAGTTTATATTTATTTCTGCATGCGTATTTGTGCGGGGACGCTTGATTATTTATTTATATAAACTGCTTTTATAAGCAGTAAGCATGATGTGTCATATATGGTAAGTGAGATAATTTGTACACGATTTGTTCCTTACATTTATTTTCTACTTCTTTACATGTAAAGTTGATTAAAATGTCTCGAAATTCTGCTTCATAATAATTTTCACAGAACCAAGTGTCCAAGAGACATAAACATTTTCTTTTAAAAAATGACTGGTCCTGTGTTTAAATCTCTATTTGCTTTATATTTCATAAGTAATAACATACCTGCACAGCTTGATAAAACATATGTATATATTTACTGTAAATGGTTAGATCCGTTGGAATTTTAAAGCTTTAATTAGTATCTATTTTTTAAATAACGCGTGTTTAACACTGTTATCTCTGTATGTAATCGTCAGAACAAAAAATATTTATATGTTGTTTTGTGGGGATTTTTTAGGAACTACTTGAATTTTGTCACAGAAGAACTTAAGGATCCCTATAAGTAAGTCACCCCTACCCAGCATCATCAAGCTGAGTATGTAATTTGCATGGTACGTAATTGGTTCATTTGAACTTTTATCAAATTAAATTTGTTGGAGTTTATGTTGAGGATGTTTTTTTTTTAATCAGTTTTGGTGGGATGTGTTAGTTTTAAAACAGACTAGGTTGAATGTGTTAGTTATAAACCAGTCTTGGTGGGATGTGTTTGTGTTAAACCAATCTTGGTGGGATGTGTTAGATTTATAGCAGTCATTGGGGAAATGTGTTAGTTTTATAGCAGTCTTTGTGGGATGTGTTGTAAACCAGTTCCGTGCTCTTATACTACAGCATATCATACATATAAAATTTTAAAATCACAATTGAGTAGGTTTGGAATTCTTGGAACCACCTCTTCCTAACCACCCTCCTGAAATTCCAAAAACTTATAATCGGGGTTGCACCATCCCCTTTCTAATAGATGCCTAATTGTAAACATGATAGGCCCAGAATCATTCACAGTGCATTTGTAGAATGGAGTCATGGTATTCATAGCTTTAGTTTTTCTTGTGATTTAGTAGAATGTCATCATTAAACTTCTTTAGCACACATGTCTAATCATAAACAGTACGGCCCAGATTTGAATCGGCCAGTGTTAGGTCTATAGTTTCACTGGAAATTGTAAGCACAACAAAGGGATTGCATCCTGATCTACTGCTCCATTATTTTATAATAGATCGGGTTAGAGTCTTTCTTCATTTGGAAGCCATGTACAACCCCATGGATTCAATAATTAAAAACAAAATGGTAATATCTCTAAAACGAAATGTATGACAATCGGAACAAGACCTCATCTATCTACTAACATGGATTTGCATCTAACTCAAAAATGGCTATGACGTAAATATTGTTCAAAATCACATCTTTCTTTTGTATCTACATTGATCAACATCTCAACTGGAATGTATATATCAATCACCTGTGCGCAATGGTAATCCAAAGAATAACTGTTAAAAGTTGTTTTCCAAATTTCTACCTCACCAATCACTTGAACTTCACTTTCACGTTAGATAATACCACTGATAATAATAATAATAATAATAATAATAATAATAATAATAATAATAATAATAATAATAATAATGTACGATAAGGAGAATCACGTCCAATTATAATATGTCCAGAACTGATAAACTAAAAAAAAAATGACAGACCGAAATATACTGAAACTTCCTGTAATGACTCCCTCGAATGCTTTGCTTTCACATCTGAAATGGCAACCTATACAAAAACATTATATTTCTCAAGAAATCATAACATATAAGTCTTTAAACGGCGTTTCTGCAGATTATATCTCTAACATAACTGAACTAATATAGTCAAATACTGAGCGGGATCTCCGATCGATAACTAACAACGAACTCCAGATTTCGTGGTCTAAATCCATGATTACAAAAGCTTATTTATTGTATCAGCACCTACTGTATGGAATTCCTTACCACTGAGGATACGTAATTATAATTCCCTTGCTTCTTTACAAGCATCATCAAAGAAAATATTTCTTGACCAGCTGGAACGACATATTAAAGGCCCTGGATAGAAAACTGTATCATTACATCTAAATATATTTACATACGACTTATGCTGAAATGTAGATAACTGTGTATAGACTATTGTTCATATGTATATATGTTTCCCAGTATGGTCACACAAAGCCATTCATATTAAATTTGTATGAATGATTGTGCGACGATACCAGATTATGTGCATTGTCTTGTAATTTTTTAAATTATTATTATTATTAATATAGCCAATTACAAAAATTGAGATCCAAATGGCAGATGGGTCAGTCATGACCAAATATGTTATCCTTTTTAAAGAAGGTTTATTATTATTATTATTAGTAGTAGTAGTAGTAGTAGTAGTAGTAGTAGTAGTAGTAGTAGTAGTAGTAATAGTAGTATTTATTAATATTATAAAAAGTATAAAGTAGGTCAGCTTTTAAAATCAATAGTCGTTTGCAGCGTAAACAAAAAATAACTTTACAAATCTAATTGCATCTGACCGTCCCATTTATAGACTAATAACTGAATAGATAAAAGTTGTATTTCTTTCTTAAATCAAGTTTTGACAGGGGAACATAACAAAATTGCAACTGTTTGAGTATTAATAGAAACTGTTTGAGTATTAGTAGAAATTGTTTGAGTATTAATAGAAACTGTTTCAGTATTAGTAGACAATGTTGAGTATTAGTAGAAACTTTGAGTATTAGTATAAACTGTTTTGAGTATTAATAGAATCTTTGAGTATTATTAAAAACTGCAGTATCGGTTGAGAATATTTAATTAACATGGATCACTGGACGGAAAAGCATAAAATTACAGAAATAATGTTTTCAGTTGAATTCAATAAAAAGGTGGCTTAAAAGGTTTCCTTTATGGACTCTTAATAAATTTCAAAAGTCAATCTATAAAAATGAATTAGCAAGTAGTCTATGTTTCTAGCCCTTCCCATTTATTGGAAAAACTAGCACTGAACATCAATATAGACAAATACATACAGTCTTGAAAGAGTATCAAGTACATACATGCATGTAAAAAAAAAATACATTACAAATAATATTTGATTAAAGATTTCAGTGGAGAGGGTATCGTGGTTGTGTTGTTTAAAACTGAAGAGTTCTCTAACTCGAATTAACTTGAATCTGAGTACGCTTTGCTATCACTGAATTTCCAGGTTGATGTGAATGAAAGTACAGATAAGAAAATGCCGTGACGTTTTTTTTAATAGCTTATTTGGTAATTTTTAAATCTGGGAATATATCGAGTCATTAACAACATGTGTTAATGGTATCACTCAGTAAATTAGGTAGCCGAAATATTAGCTTTGATCTATATTGGACTACACATCGTTGCTTATGAACAGCTCGCTGTGACCTTAGTTTTAATCTATATTGAATTAAATCCAATCGCTTAACCAGACGAATGAGGTGAATTATTCACATATTTGTATACTGAATTTTAAATCAAGTTACACTAATGAAAGTTTTGGAAATTTTTACTACGTAATCTTCTTCCAGAGTGTCTGAACAAAAGGTTGTATTACCGTATTTTCTTGTAACCATTTTACTGTATTAACAGTTTTGATATTTACATCAACTCCAATTTGAAAGTAGCTCGTTATGATAATTTATATCTCCACACTAACATTTTATAGTTCGCTTGGCTGTATATGTAACACTTGAAGTTTATTTTGCCTTTAATATCACATTGAAAGTTAATAATACAGTTGTAAGACGGCTAATGTTGTATGCTACATTCTTTTTCACAAAATCTTAATAAAGAATTTTGTATTTCTTATTAGAGAGGTACTAATTGTATTAGGTTTTCTCTCTCGATATCACACCTCTAATTCCACATCTTGCTAGGAGAGACACGTGTCTAAAAAATGGCATTATTATATAATACAAATATATCGTCAGTAAAATAATATGAAATAAGGTAAAACGTATGTGCGTGCGTGCGCGCGCGTGTGTGTTCGTGCGTGCGTGCGTTTTGACGCACAGGCTTATCACTGGATAAATACGACACACATTTAATGAAGTCCGTGTTTCCAATTTACAGAAACCTTCCTCGTGCCATATGGATATCTATTCCATTGATAACAATCATTTATGTTTTGGCCAACATTGCCTATTTTGCTGTGATTACGCCACAGGAAATGCTGGCATCAAATGCCGTGGCAGTGGTAAGCTATATTATTTATGTATCGCCAGTCTGGAGAATGTACAATGATTTAGTATTTTACAAAGCTTGGACACCTACCATTTGAATGATAACATTTTGTGTCATGAATGTTGGCAATTCTGCATAATATTTACATCAACACGTACACTTTCAATCAATTATATTTTGTGATTACAAATAACTTTGAATCGGATATAATTATTATTAATGACACTTTTCATCTCAAGTTTTAATTTTATTAGTTGCAAATCTATACTACGACAGAATTAATGTGTATCAAAATATTACAGTAATAATTTTTTTTATGAAGTTCAGAATTTATGGATTGAGTTAACGAAACAATCTAGAGACTCAGATTGCAATTGTAGTGTGTTCTACTTTTCTAATCAGACTTTTTGTTCATGTGCAGAACAGAGATAATTGTTTTGACTACTTTTTCATAACTTTAAAAGTTTTGATTCCTAGAATACTATTATGAAACACAATTTATTATCTTACATGTTTAACGTCTTTTTAAGGTATTTGCAAACCGAACGTATGGAGTAATGGCATGGATTATGCCCCTTTTTGTTGCCTTTTCAACTTTTGGAGGTGTGAATGGTGCTATATTTACATCAGCTAGGTTAGTTATTTCAATTTAAATTTCCTTTATGGCCTGTTAAGTGCAATCCTCTTACATGAATTGTATTCAAAGATAATCAGTACATATTAAGATTCGCCTAATATATTATGCCATCTATATGTTTACATAAATTTCAATTAGTCGTTGAATCGGCAAAATGATGTTTAAAAAAACTCTGGGAACTATCTCTAACCTAAACAATGATTATAGCAAAATTAGAGGCGTAACCTTCCCTTGAATCTAATATTGTGTTGATGTTGTTATTGGTGGTGGTGGTGGTGTGTATGTGTGTGTGTATGTGTCGTATTTTTCTAAAGGAAACGTTTTGATACGTATCAATTTGTCGTCTGTACATTTATTCAAATGAATATTTAGAGAAAACCAAGCAGCGGACCAAAGACACTCACTCAAGTAGTAGCTATTTATTTCAGCTATTTTTCTTGTTTGAGATGCTCTGATTGCTCCACAAAATTAAGTCAATTGTTATCACTAACACACAAAGCCACCACCTTGAAGCCCAAATAAGTATGCATATTATTGAAACAAGATGGCGCGATTGGTACCAGTGCTTAGTGTGGACCTAATTGTAAACATACAAGCTTCACTTTTGTCGACAGTAGTCGGGGTATATGATAATACCATCCACCCACTCATCCATTTGATTCTTGTACTGAAATTCGTGTCATGCGAATCGCCATCGTTATGCTGTTCGGCAGTATAAAATGTGTTTTCTGACTGTTGGCAGGTATATGGCAAGTTTGGTTTTGAACTCTTCGCGGTTGGGTGTGTGCAATACATGACCAAATAACATCTTGATGCAAAAACACACAAAAACTCTAGCTAAAGGTGAAAGTAAATTGAAAGAATACCAATGCATGTCAATTATTCCTATAACTAGCAACATCCTGAAAATGTATTTCAATAGCTGTGGCTGTAACGACACTCTTAGAAAAAGGGGTAGTTAATTAGATTTAGCTACATTATCTAGGGAATGACCTCCCTTGATATTATGAACCGGTGTGAGTGAAAAGATAGAATGTCAACAACAAAAAACTGGGCAAGACTATCGCGATGAAAAAGAACAAATTTAATCAAACAAATTAATAGTGGTACATGTATTTTCAATTCAACTTAAGTTATAACAACAGGATTTAATAGCAGTTTACCACATCAGCTACTGAACGGTCCCAGTACTGGTTCGCATTTTGAAACTGACAATTTATTTGTATCTCACTTAAACATTTTGACGTACACACTCACATCGGTATAGTCAGGAGTGGTGTAGTATTAAGTGGCATGGTTTTTTGTTTCGTTTTTTTTCTTCTTCTTTTCTTTACAAACTTGTGAATCTGGGATTTGCACGAATTAACGAAGCAAGTTCAGTGAACCTCAAGGATAAAAACCCAGTTATACAAAATTTGTATAAAAAAAAATATAATATTGGTGTGACCATAATTGTTTCTTTTTTTTTAAAATCATATAAAACCTTCACCACTGTGATTAAAACAAAGAATCATTAATTATCTCTCTGTAACATTAAAGTACAAGATGATTAATAATAATTCTGTCATATATATATATATATATATATATATATATATATATATATATATATATATATATATATATATATATATATATGAGAGAGATAGAAAGAGAGAAAACAAATGGCAAAATAATTTAAACACTGAATGGGCCATGTCTACTCTTTATCAAAATCTTCATTAATGTTAGTGGTGCCTAGCACTTGTATGTGAAGTACAAGATAGTTTTACGCTTAAAAAATTGGGCATCTTGTATGTAGCACATAACATGCTTCCGAAATGAATTTAATTAGCCCAGTAATGGTTTGTACTAAGAATAAGCAGAGATGTAAGAATGAAGTCTCTTCCACCACACTGTAGATAATACTTCTCCTGAGTGCACACCATCAAAGCATAACCTGAAATTGTAGCTGCATTGCTTCTTCTTATTTGTTTTGCTCCTATAGTTCTATATGTCCAGGCTATATATAGGTGAAAATGAATCTTGTCGCTCATTTAAATGCAGTATTAGCTCAATTACTAAATCAATTTGCTCCTTAAGCTGAATATCCTACTCCTTGAATAGTTTGGGATCATCATGCCCTTTACTCATGTTCAATTCATAGACTGAGATATGAGGCATCTCAAGAAATACAATTTTACAGTTTTCGTTTCTGCAGAGTTGGATGAACCTACCATACTATGATTCAAAACGCCGCACAACTTTTCTGTAGTCTTCAATCCTTAAAATAAAAACCTTCCAGTTTATTAGTGAGATCGCATGTCCCTAGCCATATATAAATGCATAGTTTACAATAGTCAATGTTGGTCTGTACACAGAATAACTGTTCTGCAATTCTTGTAAACCTTATAGATACAAAAATAACTAATATTCCAAAGTTATTCTTGGTGTTATACTGCTGATCCAAATACCTTTCCTTGCAAAGAATTTTAATAGCTTTGGGATACTCATGCTTCACACTAGGATGGCAATTTTTGGTTTGGTGATATGGAAATTGATAGGGAATGACAATATTGGTCTTATCATTCCATTGTTCACAAGCTTCACAAAATATGGATGCAGTCATGGTTGCTTCTTCATGTATAAGAGCCAGTCACAACTATTTTTGCAACAAAGTTATGAAATGATGTCATTCTACTGTATGCTACAATACAGAAATGCAGCAGTAATATTATGTGAAAAAAAAAGAAGGATATATATGAAAATAACATATGCATGAAGTTTGTTCATAGTATTCTAAACATAATGACATAAAATGTTCACAAGAAACCCTATAGGTCAACAAACTTGTAAAACACACAATATGAGCAACAAAATGAAACATACAACTATTGTGTATTTCCAGTTGTAATAATAAATGTAATTACTAAACTAAATGTTCATTGCCAGTGCAATACCTTAATGTTACACACAGACTTAAATAAATGGTATGGATTGATCACCTGTGATAGGAAGCGTAGACAGGTCTTTAAATGAAAACTTGTATAGCAAAACTTGCATGCAGAAGACAGTGCCAAATGAAAGTTAAATCAATATACAGTATGCTTAATAAATCATACTAATCAATTTTAATGACTGTCCATGACATGCAATGCATATGTATCTACTGACACCAAAAACATGTGAATTTTATTCCAGTCTTACTGAATTTTTGCCATCTCTTAATATTACTTAACCCTGCACATTTTCTATGATACCAGCCAGAACAAACATCACACTGTATCCGAAAATTCCACTTCCACATATTCCTTTTGGCACAGCTTGCAAATTTCATCATTCTTCTCTTCTAACTCCCTTTCATCAGATTCATTATCATCTTCTTTGTCTGATTCATACAGTATGGTACTGAACTCCTTTTCTTTTTCTTTCATGCCGTCATGCCTGATATAACTTGTTCCTGCTACAGGCTCACTGACACTTGCTACTGTTTCCTTACACTCGTCTCTTAGTGTTGCCTTTTGTTTCACTTGCTGGTCAGTTACTTTATTTTCTGTATCTGTGTTGTCATCTGTTTTATTTGTGCCATGAAATATATGCTCTGATACATTTTTTGTACATGCTGTCTTTCAACAGATGTGGCTCTTCCAAGAATTTCAGAATTCGTCATCTTCTCTGACTGGTTTATTCTTTCAAGCAAAATTTTAGACATTTTATTCTTTCCATCTGCAGCGCGACATTTAATCCCATATGCTTTACAGAGGTTTTTCAGTTCTTCTTTCCTGAAGGACATAAGAAGTGACTTGTCTTCCAAAACACCAGACTTTAGCAAGTGATGAGAAACAGCCTTGTATTTTGACTTATCCTCAGCAATATTCTTATAGGATAATGATAGTTTGGTGCAAGTCTGCTTTGAAATTCTTATCTGTTTTTGGTGTGCCATTTTGTATTTCTTGAGATGCCTCATGTCTCAGTCTATGAATTGAACATGAGTAAAGGGCATGATGATCCCAAACTATTCAAGGAGTAGGATATTCAGCTTAAGGAGCAAATTGATTTAGTAATTGAGCTAATACTTCATTTAAACGCATTTATTCTCAACTGACATTGCCTGCAGAAAGTCCTTTCTAAATTAATTTAGCATGACATATAAATGTCTGAATCTATATATATGTATATATAAATGTCTGAATATATATGTATATATAAATGTCAGAATATATATGTATATATAAATGTCTGAATATATATGTATATATAAATGTCTGAATATATATGTATATATAAATGTCTGAATATATAGAGGATATTTGCTTGAAACGAGTGAATAACGGATATATTTCATCGAGTGGATCAAAAACTCAGTATTTTCACGAGTGGCGAAGCCACTCGTGAAAATACTAGAGTTTTTTATCCAAGAGATGAAATGTATCCGTTATTCACTCGTTTCAAGCAAATATTCTTTTTATTTTATGCTCACATACGTTGGCTACCTCAAATCTGCTCTTTCACTCGTTTATTCACTCGTTTCAAGCAAATATTTTGACCCAAAAATGTAGTTCCTGTAGTGAAAAAATATTGTTATTTTTTCACTGTTATTTTTTCACTGTTATTTTTTCACCGCAGTGAAATATCAATATTATTTTAACTAGAAAATCAAGTAATTCACTGCTGAGCATAAAATAAATAAATATATATATATATATATATATATATATATATATATATATATATATATATGTCTGAATATATATATATATGTCTGAATATATATATATATAAATATATATATATATATATATATATGTCTGAATATATATATATATATATATATATATGTATATCTATATATATATATATCTATATCGATATATATATATCTATATATATATATCTATATATACATATTTATATATATATATATATATATATATATATATATATATAGACATAGATATATAGATATATCTATATATCTATATAGATATATATAGATATATATATATATATAATCTATATATATATATATATATATATATATATATATATATATATATATATATATATATATATATATATATATATATATATATATAGATAGATATATATATATATATAGATATATAGATATATCTAAATAATCTGCATCGTAAACAGTCGCTGTGCATTGATGTTATTTAAGTATAACCATTTGAGCTAGTCATATTTCGGAGTTGATGTGTGTGCCGCTTAGTTTAACTGTTTTGAAAATAGACTTGATTGCTTACGTTTTGTGTAGTGAAGAAGAAAATGTCTAATTCTTCCACGGAACAGGATTTCTAAAGTTGAATCAAGTTAATGGTAAGTAAAAACTTACTTTAACATTTACCACTGTTCTGTAATTGAAGAAGGCATACGTCGTAGAGTCGCAAACATGGTAAATCTAGCTCTTTTCACCGGTTGTCACAGTAGCTCGCACTTGTCCCAAGATGAAAAATTCGCGAAAATCGCACGTTTCGGAAGCCGTAACTTCAGTTTGGTACAACGTAGAAAAGTCAATGATGGCTTGATGAATAGAAAGGTATCTCAGGAGTAAAACAAGCCATAGAGAATGGTCGTGTGCTTTTAAATAAAGTAAAAGCAGAATGAAATCGAGGGTCATGGGTGGAACCAAGTGTTTGGAAACTACGAACCTTCTCTTTTTATATAGTAATATAGAGGCAGTCATATGTCTGAATGGGTCATGGGGGTACTCTAAGGTATTTTTTCACTCTGTATGTGTTTTTCTTTAGATTATTATTTTTTTTCTTCACATCAAGCTCGCGTCGAGCACATGTGTTTTTGACTGGATTTTCCCTTGACGCCAGGGTATCCCACCTTACTACTTATGACTCTTCGCTTTGAAGAATGACTATTTGACATGGATTGGAAGTTCATCTCTCTCTCTCTCTCTCTCTCTCTCTCTCTCTCTCTCTCTCTCTCTCTCTCTCTCTCTCTCTCTCTCTCTGTTTCATTGAGTCAGAACACAGGCCTTCTTAAAGTTTTATTTAACACTGACATGGGTGAAGGCCGAAGTGACCCTTCACAAAGACTTTTCTGATTTAAATTTGATAAGATCTTATTGCTCAATGCATTTAACTTTAAGTTTCAATACTTATTCAAACTTCAACACTTCACAGTAGTTTTGGCAGTGATACTTAGGCGTTTCAAGGGAAATAAGTTATGTTAAACGAATGTGCGCAGAAGTGAGATGCATACATTTTGTGAAAGTATTGGATCATCATGAATAAGAATTTCGTGTTAGACAATTTTCTTCTTAAACTTTAGACTCTTTCAGAGGATAAAAATTAAACAAAACTCTGTTGTGTAACAGCAATTTACAATGCATTCATTTGTTTTACGGTTTCCTGAATTTGCTACCATGATATCCATTTACCAGGTTTTCAGATGGTATTGTACAAAAACAGTACCAGCATAACACTTCATAAACGGTGGGAACGACTTTCTTGATCGAGTGTCTTGCTATTATGACTAAGTAATAAGACCAGAACTAGAAGTTTTCCTTTTATGTATGTAATTCTATAATTAAAAAAATTAAATAGACTGTACACTTTCTAATTAAATATCGTAAGCCGGCATTAATTATATTGCGCGAAAGATAGCACGATTCCGTATATTGCCGAGTTTTGACGCACCGACAGATCACGTGGTCCCGTGACGCAATACTAGCCAGTACATAAATACTGTATTTATGCTTTCTTTATGGCATTATCTTTTGGAACAAAAATGTTGTCCACAACCTTAGTGTGCTATTACACCCGTAAGCAACGCGAAGCGACATTGTCTTTTACTCTGGCAACTGCCAGTCGGGATGCTGGAGTCGCTAGTATGACGTCACATCCCGAAAGCTGCCGAATAGGCGCAGAAATATTAAATACGAGGTCACGAAAATTCAGCTCATAGAAGATATGCCAAATATTAAATATTGGCATTATGATCGCATATGATACTTCACAAATAAGGTTTTTTTTCTTCTTCTAATGGCTCTTTTATTATTATTCTATGTATTCATTCAGTTTACATTGATGTTCTCTGTATATTGGTATGAGGTGCATCCCATTGTTAATGGCACTGAGTCAGATGTGCGCTGTTCTAACTTGTAATTTAAGACAACAACAAAAACACTGATTTGTAGGTATTGTATATCATAATAGATTCGAGGCTGTGTTGTATAAAACAGACTGTGCAATATACGTTCGTAAATATAGTATACATGTGATTTTATTAACAGACTTGTCTTCGTCGGTGCTCGGCAGGGTCATTTACCAGGAATACTGGCCACAATAAATATTCGTCGTTATACTCCAATGCCGTCACTCTTGTTTGGGGTAAGAAGACACATTTGTATTTACTTTTGCTATATTTAGAATCAATTCTTCTAAATAATGTTGCTATATCTAAACCGAAATCAGTATCATCACGAGAAGGGGATTATTTATCGAACTGTGCTGTGAGCCAGACTGGAACAGTTTTATTCATTTAGCCTGTACTATATTGTGACGTTTGCGTTCTATTTATAAAGTTAGTAAACCATGTGCAGTATTCTCAATCTCAAAAAGTTCATACACAGAGATCACGGGACAGTTGACGCAGAGATAGAGATACTGAATTCTAGGGAATAGAAATAAATCTGGAGTGGTCCACAACATCTGGCAAAATATGCAGTGTCCGCAATAGCAACCGACAGTCTGCTTAGCTCATTAACCCCTGGCGCCATGTTTAAGCGTCAGATGGTAGTACCGTGCTTTCAAGAGCTCAGTGGCGTCGTGGTCATTTAATATGCAAAAAACTGGGTGGTAATACAGAAACGTAGATAGATGTAGTTTTGCAATGATACCAACTAATCAGGACGTTCTGCTCCCATTACAAAATGCAGAGATAAAAACGATTTCTTTTAGACCCGATTATTTTACACCCAAAATTCGCTCGTTGTCAGAATCGGGTTTAGACTTTTAGCCTGAGTTCTGTGTAAATGTGTGATTTGGTTTTTAGCGTAGCTTTAACAATTTTTCAGTCATATCGCTATGATGTCTGCGTGTGGCAGATTATAGTGATGTCTAGCATTAGGGCATCATGCCGCAGACATGTAGCATGATATCCCTGCCTGGGGTTCGAATCCGCAACCCCCCGCATTCGAGGCGGACGCTCTAACCACATGATTACCAGAGCGGTTGTCAGAGGTCAAAGGCAGACCAGTCTGAACTGCACACAGGTGAACATTAGCAAAAGTAGGACACGTTGGGGATTTCGAGTAAAAGGTTGGCCTGTACATGAGTATGATGGGTCAAAAAAGTAAAAGAACCCCCAAAAACAACAAAAACACCACACCATAAAATAAAATGTTATATAATTATAATATATAATTTGGATAAATTAGAAATTCAATTATCACACTTTTCACATGAATTCTTGGTTTATCTGAACAATATGTAAGACCCAACAGCTTGCGTATTTGGAACAATCTAATTTGTAATATCTAGCAAAAACAGAATAGATCCCGATCTGTAGGTATGTTATTGGAGAGCATATTTGGTTCTGGTTTTTACAATGAATGGGCATTTGCTAATTGCCAGATAGACTGGTTCCTCGCTATTGTTACGTGCTTAGGCTCGAATTAACAATAGCGTCACAAATCTCTAGACCATAGATGAACATTTTTATGAGACGTTGAAATGGACTTTCTTTATATTGGTAGAGTCCATTTGGAGTCACAATGTTGAGTTTTACTTTGCTCTCTCCGTAGTGGAATCTGCCAAAATCCTTTCAGAAGGTCAAAATTTGGTGACGTACTTGGCATTCCCAATTTTATCAATAGAATAGTCAATTCTTGTTAATGGGAATGAATCTGTTTTTGTCACTCTGTTCACCTTCCTATAATCAGTGCACATACGGAGAGTTTTATCTGGTTTTGGAACAAGTATGTATGGTGAACTCCAATCACTTTTACTGGGCTTGATAAAATCATTCTCCAGCAAATATTGAATTTCCTTTTTCAAGTATTCCTGTTTGAGTGGACTCATCCTGCATAGATGCTGTTTGGAATTTTCAATTTCAATGTCATGAAACTTTTGTTTGTCCTTGTAAGAATATCTGGACATAAGTGCTCATATAATAATAACTTTCAGTTCATTTCTTTCTTGCACTTGCAACTGTGAAAGTTTCTGGTCTAGATTTTTCATAATTTTTGAATTCCAACAATTCGTCGCTCCAATATCAGTTGAATCCTGATGATTTTCCTTCACTATGTGGGACAGGTACCACTAAATTAATTACATATTTAACATGGCTATCTCTTTCAATATACTGGTATTCCTATAATTAATTTAGATCCCAGGAACACTAATACTATAATTTAACTAATTCATTTTCTTCTTAACTTTGTACGGGCCATAATATCTAATCTGAAGAAAAGTAAGAAGAATGAACAAGAGTAACACAACTCCATTATCAGACTCAAAAGTTCTCTCCCTTGTAGTTCTTTCAAACCATAGTTTCATTTTTATCTTGAATTGCTGAATTGGGCATTCATTTATAGCCTGCTGGCAAATTCCAAACATAAAGTTTGAACCTTGATCAAACTGAATAGATTTGGGAAGGCCATACTGAGTAAAAACTTTATCAAAGCTTTCACTGTTTTATATTTTATATTCCTCAACGGAATAGCCTCTGGAAACCTTGTTGACACACACATAATGGTCAACAGGTATTGGTTATTTGACTTGGTCTTAGGTAAGGGATCTACACAATCTGCCATAATTCTACCAAATGATTCGTCAAAGGCAGGAATAGGTTGCAGATGAGCCTTAGGTATCTTCTGATTGGTTTTTCCTACCATTTGACAAGTATGACAAGATCTACAGTATTTGGCAACATCACTTTTGATTTTTGGCCAATAGAAATGAGTCAAGATCTGGTGATACATTTTCTTAATCCCAAAATGACCAGCCAAAGGAGTTTCATATGCCAGATTAAGTATTTCCTGTCTGTAAGGTTCTGGAAATACTATTTGATAGTTCACTGACCACTCATCACCAACAGGTACCTCGGGAGGTCTCCATTTTCTCATAAGAATTCCATTTTTAATGACATAACAGACAGGAACTTCAGTGACTTCATTCTCATTTATGACCCATTGAAACAAACAGGAGATCTCAGGATCTTTTTCCTGTTCAACGACAAGTAACTGTCGTTTATCACCCTGATTAAAAGAATGAGTTGTTAAAAGAGGATCACTATGATCAATACCTTCTGATTGATCTAAACCAAGAGTAAAAGTGACCTCATCAAAAACCTGACCTATACAAGTGTCAATTGAAGGAATGCTGACTTCTGTAACATCATTCTCAAGATCATCACCCTGATTAGAATAAAGAGAATGAGTTGTCAAAAGAGGATCAATATGATCAATACCTTCTGATTGATCTAAATCAAGAGTAAAAGTGACCTCATCAACAACCTGATCTATACAAGCGTCAGTTGAAGGAATACTGTCTTTTTCAACATAAGCCTGACCCACGCAGGTGTCAGATAAGGGAATACTGGCCCCAATAACATACACCTGACCCATGCATGTGTCAACAAAGGGAATACTGCCCTTTTCAACTTCATTCTCAAGAGCTTTCTTTACCATAGCTCTAGTAACTGTACAAGCTTGAAATATATCAGGGATTTCTTTTTCAATTGGATCAACTTTCTGATCCAGATTAGGCTTGTCAGTTACAGGTGGATTAACCACAACCTTGTCCCCAGCTAAGTCGTTACCTAGCAATAAATATATTCCCTCAACAGGTAAAACCGAGACCGTTCCGATTGTCACAGGTCCTGATACTAAGTCTGATGACAAATTTACACAATGGAGAGGAACATTAACAACGCCGCACTCTACTCCCTGAATAAGAACACTTTCATTAGAAGAAGACTTCTCAGAAAAAGGCAACGTACCTGATAATAAAAGACTCTGAGAAGCTCCTGTGTCCCTTAAAATTTTAATAGGGGTGGGATTGGCTGAATCACCCAAGAGTGATATAGAACCCTTCAATATGAATGGTTCATAATTCTCCATATCAAAATCAGACTGGGATTTACTAGACCCAACAAATGTATTGCTTTCAGTACATGACTGTGACCTTGACCTCTTGGAAATAAGAGCATTTGGAACAAGTCTTTCTTGATTCTGATGCATATTTTTCATTTTGTAGCAATCAGAAATAACGTGTCCTTTTTTCTTGCAAAAGTTACACGTCGGAAGAGACAAGGATTTAGAATCAAACTCTCTGAAGTCTGAATTTTGAAAGTTGTGTTAGTTTGAGTTTTAGAAGGGCTTGAATTAGGCGGAAATACGTTTCTGCCATTAAATTGTTGAATAGAAGTCTTGTTAACAAAAGGAACTTTATGTGTCAAAGAATATTCGTCAGCAGCTCGAGCAGCATTTTCCAAGGTTTCAGTCTGATGCTCCTCAAGATAAGTTTTAACATCACTTTGGACACAGTTTTTGAACTCTTCAATTAATATAATTTGCTTGAGATTTTGATAATCTTGCTCAACTTTCTTGGCTAAACACCATCTATCAAACAACTGCTCTTTTTGTCAAGCAAATTCGACATGAGTTTGTCCAGCTTCTTTTCTGTAATATCTAAATGTTTGCCTATAAGCTTCAGGAACTAACTCATAACCTCTTAAAATGCATTCTTTAACTACGTCATAATCACCACTTTGCTGAACAGACAGTGAAGTGTAAATCTCACTAGCCTTACCAGTAATTACACATTGTAGTAACTGAGTCCAATTCTCTCTTGGCCACTTTAAATTTTCTGCAACTTTTTCAAAAAAAATGAAATATTTATCCACTTCTTTTTCTTTGAAAGGGGGCACTAATCTAATATTCCTTGCTAAATCAAAATTTTGATTTGAAGTATGATGGTGATTCTCACTTGCCAACTCTAATTCTTTCATTTTACACTGATATTCCCTTTCTTCCTTCTCTCTCTCTCTCTCTCTCTCTCTCTCTCTCTCTCTCTCTCTCTCTCTCGTTCAATTTGTTTTTCTTGTAACCTTTCCTGTCTCTCTCTCTCCTCTTTTTCAAATTGTAATTGTCTTTCTTTCTCCTCTTTTTCAAATTGTAATTGTCGTTCTTTTTCCTCTTTTTCAAATTGTAATTGTCTTTCTTTCTCCTCTTTTTCAAATTGTAATTGTCTTTCTTTCTCCCTTTCCTGAAATTCCAGTTTCTTAAACTCTAATTCAGATTGTAATTGTCTTTCTTTCTCCCTTTCTTCTCTCTCTCTCTCTCTCTTTCAAATTGTAATTGTCTTTCTTTCTCCCTTTCTTCTTTTTCATATTGTAATTGTTTCTCTTTCTCCTCTCTATCAATCCGCATCTGCTCTTTTTATAATTCAATTTGCTTTTCTTTCTCCCTTTCCTGTCTCTCTTTCTCCTTTTCCTGAAATTCCAGTTTTTTTTAACTCTAATTCACTCTCTCTCTGAAATTCCAGCTTCTTTAACTCTAATTCCATCTTGAATTTTAATTCTAATTCCTTCAGTTTAATGTCAGAGTCTGGTGTAGACTTACTGACTGGAATCAAAGCACTTTGTTCCAAAACATCCTGTTCTACCAAAAACTGGACCTAAATCTTTTTGATATCTTGTTTCGTTAAAGAAGCCTTGACTTCAGAAAGATCGTATTTTCTGTCAAGTTCAATCAACTCGTCTTTTTTGAAAAGATCTAATTGCTCCTGGGTAGGATTAGAAAGAAATATTTCTACCTTAGATGTCATTTTGATACAAGCGTGTCAGTCTCACTAAAGATTTAAAATTTTCAAAAACTAGGGGAAATTCAAATTTAAATTCAAATTTATCTCAAATCTCAATCCGGACGATAGCCACCAATTCTATGTTACGTGCTTAGGCTCGAATAAGCAGCAACACAGAAAGAGTGAAAACTAACAAGCTTGTAAAACTTTAACAATGAATTTATTAAGTACAATTATTTTCATAAAATAAATAAACTTACAGTTTTAGAGAATCAAATCCAACATTAATCCAATATATAATTCACAAAAATAATCCACTAATGGAATTGTAAGAGTCCTGATAAATAAATGTTCTAATAGTTCCAGGTTCGAATCTTGACGATGTAATCCAAAATAGCTGACAATGTCACGTGATGCAGTTCTCGTTTAATTTATCATCCAAATGAATTATGAGCACATGTTTTCTCCTCCAAATAGATACTATATCCTCTTTCTTCAATGAATTGACACAAAGTCCAGAATAAAATAATTAATATTAACACTCAAACATGAATTACACAGCTGTTAATTTTAAAGCCTAAAATTCTACTACTGTTTGCTTCCAAAACACAGCTATATATAACTGTTTTTCTGAAGTAAACAAGTGATCACGTGATTTTCTAGAAATTGATAGAAAGTCAGAGGAAGAGTCTACCTTCACCTAGTCACGTAATATTAAAATGATCCAGAAGAAAATAAGCCACAAATTACTAAAAATAAAAAGTTGTCCTTGAAATTAACCAATGTTTTAGAAGCTTGTTGACAATTTCCAAAGCAAGGTCAGGAATTAGATCAACAAGCCAAGGTCAAAACTTGTTTACAATTAGAGTGTGGGTCAGCCTGAACTTTCTAGAAAAAATCAACCAATTAATGAATATTAAACCCTAAATGACAAATTTGGATTTAGCAATAAAAAAAATAAATAAATTAAATCCAATAGCCGTAACACTATACAGCACACTAGTGTACCACTGCTCTTTATATAACACGGAAATGATCATGGATACCATTTCAGGAGTGAATGCAGATTTGGCATTGAACCTACCACAGTATAAGGAGACATGACTGAAAAATAGTTACACTTGTATAGTTCTCCATATTAGCGTTATAGTGAGAATCTGTGGTATAGAAAGACCAAGACAGATCAATTTAAAAGAAGTTTCTCATGTTTTTATCTTCATGTTTGCAGTGTGTGATGACCTTGATCATGCTGTCATCCAGTGATGTATATACCCTTATCAACTATACAAGCTTTGTTACATCAGGATTTATTGGTGTCAGCATAGCTGGCATGTTATACCTGCGTTATTCGCGGCCAACTATGGAAAGACCAATAAAGGTATGTTCCACGACATAAACTGAAATTAAGTAAGTGTCACGGAGTGCATCCAGAATAAAGTATCAACCAATAATTGAAAATATGGATGTCCAGAAGCGATGACATTCCTTGATGTAAGCGGTGACGAGATATGATTTTAAAAAATGGCATCTTGATAATGGGACTGCTACTGACTCTCACTAGTTTATAGTACGCATTTGCTCGGGTATACGTCACATACGATTGCAAATTGCATAGACCCATATCTGCTGTCGAATAATGCACATGCAGATATGGGTCTGTGTAGCTTGTTAGGAGTCATCAGTAAAACAATAAACATTGATCTTGATCTACCTAGCGCAATACGCTACGGCAATTCAGGGTCTATATTGTTGCGGTTTGATTCGATTGATACACGAGTGATTAGTCTTCCGTATTCATAACTCTTCCAATAATAATACATCCATCTTTAAATCTTAGATTTTGCAATATATATATATATATATATATATATATATATATATATATATATATATATATATCTTTTCAATCATGAAATGTATTTCACAACAGCAGATGTACATATAATCTCTTACAGTTTACGTGATTGTTGTTGTTTTTATTCTCGGACATATTAACATGGATCTACTTCTAGCTTTACTGAAACTATGGTTATTTTCTGTTAATGTGAGAAAACTGCACGATAAATGTAAATACAATAAACTAAGGTTTTTTTCTGTTAACATGAGACAACTGCATGATAAATGCAAATACAGTAAAATATGTGTGTATTCAGTTTATTTGAGAAAACTGCATGATAAATGTAAATACAATAAACTATGGGGGTGTTTTCTGTTAATATGAGAAAGCTGCATCGTTGTTCTTGAAGTAGGGTTAAATTAACGCCATTTTTTCAGCATTAGATAGGCTTTACATGGCGACCAGTATTAATGGTGGAGGAAGAACCCGGGAAAACCCCGGAAAGAACCACCAACCCACGAGAAGCTACTGGCAAGCTTTCTCACATACCCACACTGGCCAAATCCGAGACTCGAACTCACACAGACAGAGATGAGATGGCAGTAATCCGTAACGGAGAGCGTTTTATGCCACCTGGCCAATCGGGGCCCCTCTGTTAATATCAGAAAACTGCATGGTAAATGTTAATACAGTAAACTACGAGTGTTTTCTGTTAATATGAGAAAACTGCATGGTAAGTGTAAATACAATAAAATATGGCTGTTTTCTGTTAATATGAGAAACATGCATGGCAAAATCTAAAACTTCTTAATAAAGATATAAGTAATTGTGGATACAAGAAGGTACTACTTTATGGTCCAATAAATTTGTATTTAATAATTGTATATTTTATTACAGCATGTAAGCTAGAAATATTTGTACTACTTATGCGCGTATTAAGACTGATCTACCTTGTGTTCCAGGTCAGCATTGTCTTTCCCGTGTTTTTCATGATGATATGCATGTTTCTTCTTATCATGCCTCTCACGTCCAATCCCATTGAGTGTTTCATTGGCATCATCATGGTCATTACTGGAATTCCCGTATATCTTACTGGAGTCGTGTGGAACAATAAACCCCAGTGGTTCAGGAGTTTCTTGGGTTAGTGATCTAATATTACTCATTGTAAATAACATCATGGGACTCGTGCGGCAGAATTAACCCACGTGGTTCAAACCCATGTTGGGTTAGTGTTCAGATAATTAGAAAAAATTGCTACAGATAGCATCGTGTTTATCCAATATCTTGACCAACTTCTTTTGAAGTTGTTTATTAGCCGCATGTCGGCCAGGTGAACTATCTCAGGTTCCTGCGGACATTTTGTGATAAAGTATAAATGATTTTCATGTTGATTGACATTTTTTAATCACGTTATTTACTTTGAAATACATATGCATCAACAGAACATACCCGGAACATAAGTGTATCGTGTTAATAATTACATATCCCTTTTTATAGAGTTCGTTAGCCATCGGGTTTCTAATCAATGCAGATCCTATATCAATTGCTTTGAAAATCCAACAATTTACGATATATATATATATATATATATATATATATATATATATATATATATATATATATATATATATATATATATATATATATATATATATATATATGACACACTGGAAGCCTCAGCGGTTGTTTCAACGCACTGCTCCCATATTACCATATTAGTCAATGACAAAATGAAGCTATTTTAAATTACTATTCAACAGAATATTAGGTACATATCTCGTTTAATCACATACTAAATGTCGTGTGTTATAAAAATTAAAGATTGCATAAATTGTCCCGGAATGGTAATTCTCGGTGGCTGTGGATAAGGATGTGAACATATATGCATTTCAGTATTTATGTGTACATGCCATTGTGTACGTGCACTTCACGTCGACGGGGATTTATGTCAAGATCTCAAAGACCTGAGTAGTAGCATGAATATGGACACGTAAACATGATTATGTATTTTCACACTGATTACACACACGTGTATTACCAATCTGAAAACGGAGTAAAAACGTGTTAGGTGCGATCATCAACCAATTATTTTGGATAATTATAGTATGAATCCGCGGACACGGTTTGTCATACACGCGTGTATTGTCAATCTGACAATTGCACTGGCAATGGAGTAGTATGATAATTGCGGTTTGTGGTTATTGATCTATATCAAAGCGTTTCATACCTGTGCTTTTAAGAAACATGTAAAAGTTACGAAGAATTTTAAGTATAAAAAAGAACTTATTATATAAATATTCCATTGGTAATCATTTAGTTGCACTCATCTAACTTTTTCTCTTTTTCTTTCAGAGTAATGTACAGTCCTGACACAGAAAGCTTGCCTAAGTTTGCATTAATCTAAAACCTTTTCCATTTATCTTTCAGAGCAATGCACTGTCCTGACACAGAAAGCTTGCCTAAGTTTGCAAGAAGAGCTGAAAGAATAAAAATAATGGTTAGGACGAAAGAAAATGATCTGAAGGTCATAGTAATAACTAATATAGTCTGTTAATGGATGATATAGAAAATGATCTGAAGGTCATAGTAATAACTAATACAGTCTGTTAATGGATGATATAGAAAATGATATGAAGGTCATAGTAATAACTAATACAGTCTATTAATGGATGATATAGAAAATGATCTGAAGGTCATAGTAATAACTAATACAGTCTGTTAATGGATGATATAGAAAATGATATGAAGGTCATAGTAATAACTAATACAGTCTGTTAATGGATGATATAGAAAATGATCTGACGGTCATAGTAATAACTAATATAGTCTGTTAATGGATGATATAGAAAATTATCTGACGGTCATAGTAATACAGTCTGTTAATGGATGATATAGAAAATGATCTGACGGTCATAGTAATAACTAATACAGTCTGTTAATGGATGATATAGAAAATGATCTGACGGTCATAGTAATAACTAATACAGTCTGTTAATGGATGATATAGAAAATGATCTGACGGTCATAGTAATAACTAATACAGTCTGTTAATGGATGATATAGAAAATGATCTGACAGTTAAGTGTTGAAACACTGTTGTTTATAACTGCGTTCAAATGTGTTTTTATAACGTGTGGGAGAATTTAATATTATTATGTAGTTATTGCGCATTAGAACCAAACAAGTTTTCAACTGTCCACTGTGTGATATAGGAATTGTCTTTTTAATGTTTTTTGTGTGTTTTGTTTTGTTTTTGTACCAGTTGAACTTTGTGTAAAGCATTTCAAACTTTAAGCAAAAGAACATTGTGCTATGTATTGATACATTTTAAGAATGGTCTAATACAAAATACCACTAGTATAGTGCCTCCAATATGATATGAATTGGCATATGAATGAAATAACTTTTGTTACTGCAGTTGTCATAAAATAAATAAATGAAATCTACCCCACTCTTGTCTAATTGGGAGCAAATATCTTTATTCAAAAGTAGTAAAAAAAAAAAAAAATATGAAAACAATCCATCTTCTCTGTTGAGCCATTTTTCCCGCTGAGAAATCGAAGCTATTGGTATCGAAAGAAAGAAATTGTATTAGCAACAGTGATGTCAACACAACAGTTTTTTAAAACGTTTTTTTTTGTTTGTTAAAGTTTTATCGGAGTTAGAATTGGTAAGCAGGTTCTGACCTTTTCTATACAAGTTATGTAAATACCCTATGTGTATGATTTTAATAATTGCTCAGTTTTAATTGTGTTTAATTACGTTGTAGTTAAGATAAATGCTTTCTTTGCAAGACACAAACTATGATATAAACTCCTCCAAAAACAAAGTCAGCATGCTTTTAGGGACAGTAAAACGGTGATAACTCGGACATCTGTCTTTCGAATAATTAGCATTATTTAAATAAATTTCCCATTATTTAAATAATATTTCCATTATTTAAATAAATCTCCCATTATTTAAACGGTAAGCTCATTACATAATGATTGACATTACTTTGCAATTAACCAGTTACTTAAATGGCTTGCCGTTACATAATTTCCCATGACTAGCAATTACCTAATTTCCCATTACTTAAATGGCTTGCCGTTGTATAATTTCCCATGACTAGCCATTACTTAATTTCCCATTACTTAAATGACTTATCTATTACTTAAATTACGTTTTCATTACTAAAGTAACTTTCGCATTACTTAAATAACATGCTCAGTGGGCTGTTAAAAAATATAATGTTTGAAACATGGGAAAACTCGAAACTAAGGAAATTTCCAAAAATGTATTAGTCACACGGTGCTTTGAGTTTTCTAAATTATACCTTGAATATATCTTTTAAATATCATACTATAATAGCACATTGTTATTGGTATGAAACTTACTCATATCATGAATATTGTCATCCTAAATTACTTTCGACTACAAAGCCAGGCTTCATTTTACTTAATGAAAAATAACCAATGAAATATTATAAGTCATCACTTAACTTAAGACATTTTTAAAATTAAAATTAGGTCCAGGCCCTATATCATTGAATCGTTAAAGCTTAAAACCAGAGTGCAATCACATCTCGTCACATTCTGTTTTAATGTATGCGAAACGCCGGAGATTTAGCAAAGTCTGAAGGGAAACAACTTTAAGATAATTCTAAGTTTAACTCCTTATATATGATTTCCTGTTACGTCAAACCATTTTCAGGCTGAGACCAGTGTGTATTACAGTTGATGCGTATATTGTCTGGGTATTTTTTTTTAGCGATTGTTCCGACCTTCCAGTATATTTGAACAACATGATCACTAGTATCCAGACATAAGTTCTCCATCACCCTTTTCATCATAGAAATGTATCTCTCGTAAATGTGCATGACGGCGTCATGTGTAAAAATTAAAGGTTGCAAGAAATATTTCATGTTAATTAATCAAGACAATATATTTGTTTCCAATTTTACATGTATGTTGGGTTTATATATGTCCTAAACCTTGAAAAAGCACATGTCTTGATCTTCAACCAGTAGAATACGAAAAAAGTCTTATTGACATCAGTTTTCTCCTATAATTTCCGAAACAGTCTTCGAGTTTCTAGCGGAAGAACGCATAATATTCATCATCACATTTGTAAACATATTATCTTTAGTTGAGGCAATTCGTAAAGTATAATAAGAGGTGTTTGGGAAGCCTCCCCTATAATATATAAATAATACCTCACCCAGCCACTCAGATCCACATGCAGAATGGGTAGTCAGCCTAACCATATATCAATATTACCTGACTCTGCCACTCAGATCCACATGCAGAATGGGTAGTCAGCCTAACCATATATCAATATTACCTGACTCTGCCACTCAGATCCACATGCAGAATGGGTTGAATCCTATCTTTAGTCTTCTCTACCCTCAGATCCACACGCAGAATGGGGAGACTCAAGTCAATCCTGTCTCACCCTACACTCAGATCCACATGGAGAACGGGTAGTCTCCCATCGTACATGATAATACTGTCTCACCCTGCCACTCAGATCCTCGTTGTGAATAGACAGCCAGCCGTATTATAGGTCAATACTGCCTCACCCTGCCACTCAGACCCACACAGAGAATAAACCAGCTGTAGGATTATGTTTTATTTAAATTTAAAATTAATACATTTTGTAATGCATATATTGTAAAAATTTTCAATTTTTTCTTATGCAAAAGATAGTGTACGAGACTTAAACAAATTTGGAATGTATAAACATAAGATCGGTGAAAATTAATGATATTAATTAGGTATTCGGGATCATCAGATGTTTGTATTCTCATTGATTTACATAATGTTGACAAGCCCGGGCAACGCACAACTAAATTGAAACTATTTAAGGATGATAATGTTATACAACATGTACTTTGCGAAATATAGCTCTAAAATCTTAAGAGCAGAAAAAAGTGATATAATTAAAACTTTAATTTGCGTCCGTAAAAGAATTTACAGTAAGGGCTTTTCTAAAAAAATCTACTTTTGAAAGACTGTACCATCCATCAAATTAAAACTAAATAATCTATCAGAGAACGCCACTACCTATTATTACAAGTACAATGCGACCGTTATCCGCATAAACACCTCTTTAATTCTGAAAGAGTCGTACTCTTTTAGAATATATTCATCTACTAGGATTTTTTGTGTATTCATGATTAATGGGTCACAGTTAGTGTATATGTGTTATGAATCATCCTTTTATCATCGTATACCTTGTCTGGTACGAGTTTTATACCTTGAAAAACACGCCTCGAACTGAAGGCAAGACCGTTATGCGAGTGGACAATGCAAAACTAAATTTACGGGTACGTGTACGTGTACCAAACACCTCTGTATGGAAAACTTGGGTCTGTTTTAGAAAGGTGTCTGTTTAAGTAAAATTTTTGTTGTTGTTATAGAGTTTAACACAATTATTCAGCACAAAATAGGCAATACATGGCGGCCACCAAAAAAAAGTGGAGGAAGAACCAGGTAAAACCTCGGCAAAAACCACCAACTTACAAGAAGCTACCGGCAAGCTTTCTCACATACCCGCATTTCCAAGCCCGAAGTAAAATGGTAAAATATAGTTTGAAAATGACAAATCGCTATCTTTTGGGTTGACATATTGAGCAACCCTGTCATGATGTCACCAGATTTTAGCTCGAGTCTATACACATCGGCATCAAAAACTATTCTCAACGTACTTAACTGTATAATATTTCATTTTTATAGACTGCTTATCAAACTGAAAACAACACATTTTTAATAATAAAACGTCAGAAAATCACGACCGATTTCCACTACATGATAGTAAGTCCAACAGGCTGGGGAAAGACGAACATGCACTCAGCTATTGGTTTTTTGTACGCTGAAACAGCGACTTTGACCAAGTTGTGAGCGGTTCCTATGCGGCCACGTTTAAAATATTGAAGCCAGAAGGGATCACTCCAGTAGAGGAACGTGATGGTGATTGCTATTTCGTCATAATATTTGACGATATAAATACTGGCAGATACAAGATAAATAAAATAAAAAAAGATATTTATCTCTGTCACGAAATAAGCGCTGCAATTCAATATATTAGGCTCAATCTTACATTGGCGTGCCAAAATATAGCATAAGCAAAAGAGGTGGCATTGCTCTTATTTTCTGAATTGGAAAGCAGCAATACCGATGCAATTGAATTTTGGAGTATACACCCTGTTAAATTTAAGCAATGATATCACAAGACTATGCGCAACAATAAGTGTAGTTTTATGGTATTTCTTTGAGATGCAGAGAAACGTTCGTGAACTGTATCGTCGTGATTTTGACGAAAGTTATCTGTCACAATAAATTTGCTGACACAACAGAAAATATTTGATGTCGGTAATAAATCAATATTTACTCTTTTTTTACAAAACATATAGGATAATTAATGTGTTCGAGTCGATGAGCCAAAAGATAAGGCCCATGTTATGAGAAACTATTTGGGGCAGCGGAAACACTTACGTGACTGCATTATTGCAGAAACAATAAGCGTTCAATAATTTCAGTATCTTAGAAAAAAAATTATTTAAGTCAATAATATGAGGTAACATCTGCACGCGATAAAAAAAAAGACAAGCCGATCCAAGACCAGAAGGTTACAGATGTTCGTCTTAGCAATAATTTTGCTGGCATTAAATAAAAGCTGAAAAACACAAGAGCATATCTGCATAGCAATTAAAGGAGCTTCAAAAGTTTTAAGAGTTCAATTTAGAAGACACGATGAGTAAGTAGATCGATGTGCCAGCTTGACAAGAAGCGGCAGGTGGGCAACTAGTTGCTGAGTGGGTCAGAAATATTTTCTAATAAGACATCAAACAGCACGTTGTTGCGTACACAGCTGCATGGGATGATAAATTCTGTATCCTAGAATGACCTTTACGATTTAAAAAAAAATAAAGACAGAGGGTCTTGCCGACACAAACCTTCCTTTAGTAAATATAGCAGGAAATTATTACTGGAACCAATTGAGGTTTTTATCAGAGGTACGCTTATCAGGTTAGTGCTAGAGAAAATATTGATATTGCTATGCCGTTACTTCATGTATCTTTCGATCAGCTGATTCTAGCGACTGCACGTTGTTGTGGTCGAGCGTAGCCATTTTGAGATGTCCCCTCGTATATCGATATGCTCGTTACCCATTCGCGTATTTTGTACAACAATACAAGATTTAATATTAAAGTACCTGCATAAACATTCGAAGATGAAAATAATATATTCCAATAGATTTGTCATGACTGATTATATCGTCTTACATTATGTTAAATTAGGAGAATTCAAACACGGAGTTGTGTGTACTTCTGTCGTGACGTCATGTCCCGCCAGCATAGTCGATTTGGATTGGCCGATCGATTGCAATACCCACCAATCCACGCTTTGTTTACCAGAATGTTTACACGTGCCAAACTTGTATATCAGGAGCGTTGCTGCTCCAAATCGGTACCAGATATTGTTAGGGCAGATAGGAGTAGAAAGGAAAAGTTCTAAGAGTTCTAAGAGATGAGAGTACGATCCTAAGTTCGGGAATCAGATTGTAAAGAAATCAATATTCATCACAGCACAAGTGGAGAATATATGTCATAGGTCAACTCTGACTTGTGATAGAAAGTAATATCAGTCTGATTCTCTTAGTGGGTAAATGAGACTTATTATTATTTGGTGAACAGAGCAAAGATTAACCGTCAGAAAATTTTTAAAATAAAATATCTAATAAAAGTATATACAATAATATATACATTACTTAATACACTCATGGGATGGACAAGGAAAACATTACACCATCGTAAGACACTTTTGTCATAGAGACGGTGTCCCTCAATCAACTTGAACCAGCTTGTGCTGGGGAGAGAAACGAGGGTCAACACCAAGGAAAAGGCTATCCAAACTCCACAAATACTTGTATTGAATATTTAGGAGTTTTACAGTTTAACCCAATTCTATAAAGTGATTTGACCTATACATGATACTACTAAAACGCCTGGAGCGACAAAATACCACGTGACTGAAGTAGTAGTAAAATTACGTGATCTACTATAAACAAAACCTACTATGAACTGTAAAAATTAACAACAACTTCGACAGATTAGAAAGAAAAATACTAAACTAGTCTGTTGAGAAAATTAAAAACACTTTTTGAACTAACCATCGTCTTCTCCTCCAACTAAGGTGAACACCGTGAACAGTTCTGACATACTGAGAAATTTCATTGTTAATGAATCGATATATTGTCCAATGGTAAGTCCTGGGCAAGAAGGCTCCAATAAGAACATGATTTATACCTCGATGGATATAAACTTGAACCAATCTCTTGAGATTCTCTATAAGCTCAGAAGGGGATAAATATCCGACCTCATTCTCCCCTATTTGAATACAAATGGCGTCTGGGAAAGGGCCAGGCAAAAATCCATCTAAGCTCCAGGAATTCTGTAATATGATACAGTTAATCCAGAGGGTATCCGACATGAACCCAAAAGAAAAAGATCAGAACTTAATCTAGCAATAAAACTATGACCAACAAACAAGAGATGCATGTTGTCAACTGAGACTGAATGCTAAACACCACTAATATATGCAAAACTTATGCTGCCACCTACAGAGTAGATGTGGAGTTGTGGAGAACTTTACTTTTTATTCCTTCTTCTCTCTATCACTATTTTAATTATATCCACACAATGAACAAGAAAATCAATCATTAGTTTACTATAAACTAATTCAAAATTCATGTCAATAACTAAATTTCCAAAATCTGGAGAAAAAAAATAATAATTACTTAATATATTCTAATTACAAAGTGAGTAATGTGTTACTCCAAAAAACAGTCTTATCTAGACTAAGTGATCAAAGGGAAACAACTGTGAGAACTGGACGACCTAATTGAACAATGATAAAACAAAACGCTTCTAGACATAACAATTTTGGCTATGCCACTGCATATAAAAAGAAATAATAGAGAACACATAAAGATAAATTATTTAAATAAATTACACCATTGGACCTAAAGTTAATTCTAAATATTAATTTTATTTTCTTTTTTTATACAAAAAAAAAATAAAGATTCAAAATTTCACAAAAATATTTATTTAGAATTTCAACTCAAAAGATATGATTTAGATAGTGCTGTCCATACAACAACATATTACAACAAACAGACTAAAAACACAAAAGGCATACACAATGGACAAATGACTCTGGCAAAGTCAACTAGGAAATAATAAATATTTCATTTTATTAAGAAAAGGAAAGGAAATCGGCCCTGGAACTTAATAGTTCTAAGAGATGAGAGTACGATCCTAAGTTCGGGAATCAGATTGTAAAGAAATCAATATTCATCACAGCACAAGTGGAGAATATATGTCATAGGTCAACTCTGACTTGTGATAGAAAGTAATATCAGTCTGATTCTCTTAGTGGGTTAATGAGACTTGTTATTATTTGGTGAACAGAGCAAAGATTAACCGTCAGAAAATTTTTAAAATAAAATATCTAATAAAAGTATATACAATAATATATACATCACTTAATACACTCATGGGATGGACAAGGAAAACATTACACCATCGTAAGACACTTTTGTCATAGAGACGGTGTCCCTCAATCAACTTGAACCAGCTTGTGCTGGGGAGAGAAACGAGGGTCAACACCAAGGAAAAGGCAGAAGACAGATAGGAAAAGGACTGGTGGAATTTGATATCCAGAATAAGGAGAGAAAAATGAGAGAGGTAATTGTTTAAAGGAAAAAGATTTATTGTATGAAAATTTAGAAACGAAATTTGGAACTTAGATTTTAAAGTACAAGTGCTCATAAGCAGACAAAATTTCCACTCCCGAATTTCAGAACCCCAAAGTAGGATTCTGAAATTCAGATCTTATAAATTAGGATTAGTAAATCAAGAGAGAAAAATGAGAGAGGTAATTGTTTGAAGAAAAAAGATTTACTGTATGAAATTTAGAAACGTAATTTGGAACTTAAGATTTTAAAGTACAAGTTCTCATAAGCAGACGAAATTTCTACACCCGAATTTCAGAACCCAAAGTAGGATTCTGAAATTCAGATCTTATAAATTTAAAAGAACATAAAATGCCCACTAAATAATTTTTAACACTCGGACTCGGTTTAAGTAATTTATGAAGTGTTTTAGATAATCGAGATATGTCCGCTATGGTTCTATTTACTGATGTATTTCACGACGTAAAATTTGAATATGTATTCTGGTAAAAGGATGTAATTTGTTTAACAAATGAGAAATGATTGAATAAATATGTCCTGAATTTTTAATCTTTCTATATTGTTGTTTTATCTCTAATGCTAGAGTCAGACGAACCCTTGTAGCTTCAGGGTCTGAAAATGATAGTTTCAACCTCGGAATAATTTTCCAGACCCCTTGAGGTTACAGTATATTCAAGCGTAAGACCAATTGTGGTACCAGCATCAAATGATACACTAAAGTAGCCCCTCTTAACTTAATGCAAGAGTACATCTAACCTGTGACAGGTATGGTTCCTAATTTTTGGTCAAGTTCTGATTCCTTATTTCAAACATTTCACCTTGGGATTCACTAGATGAACATTTTAATGCAAAATTTACTTAATAATGAATAGGAGTTGTATAGTATTTTTAAACATTACTATTGCTTATTAATCTATGGGAATTATAGATGTTAAAACTAGTATCAGGGCCAATCACAAAAAAATCTTCTGATAAGTCAACCATTAATTGTCACTGTTTAATGGACGTACTGTTATGAAATTAATAATTTAGTGGATATGTGGTGCCTTCTAATAGTGGTTGTAATGGTGTCCATAATGGATGGAAAACCAGCATCATTGGTAAAACAAGTGTAAGGCATCGTCGAGGAAATCTCTCTTTGATATTTTGTCAACATCTACTTTCCGGTTCGTAAGAAGAAGTCATTTAAAGACTGTTTTAATTTTTGTAACAAAGGACATATTGAATGATGGATTAGGATTAATGGTGGATAAAAACTGAAAGACATTTATATCCGGTTGCATTCTGAATATAGTATGTAGGCAGCTTTTGAGAAGTCAGTTTAACCTTTTGTTATTTATTTTTTAGACTAAATTTTATATCTATTCAGCATGATTTATATAATCCTTAAAAACTTTCTTTACCGAGTTTTATTTCTTTCTTCATTTCTTCAGATTTAGTTAAACTTTGTCAAAACCGCTCAAAAATTAAATTATTTATGGTTTTCTAATTCAGCAAAAAGGGTCGTAATTGACAGCGGATTCGCATCATTTGTAGAAATATGAAATTCTCTGCATGCACGAATGTTTAAAGACAAAATTCAATCAAACTCTGTTTAGTGCATTGAAGAAAATATTCGTTTAAAATGTACTCTCGTTTTATTCACAAAGTAACTATTAAATCAAATTTTGTTTTGTGATTTATTCAAAGTAGTCGATGTAAAGGGATACATTCTTGCGAATCATTAATATCAAATTTGATCCAAGTCCTTTCGATGGTTGTGGAGAAAACTCCATTAAAAATTGTATCATTTATTTAGTAACAGCAGCTAGACTAAATGGCGGGTCACATCAGTTAAACAAATTTAAAAGACTTCTACTCCTGAATGCACCTGTAAAATAGAAGAAAATACCGCCAAGCGGTTTTCTGAAAATTAGTAGTTTATAAGCTTGTCTAATTGTAGTAACTGCTTCTATGTTTGAAGGCAAATCATCGTCATTTGTATAAGATTCAATGGCTTTCATGCCAAAAATGCATTCTTTCAAATATGGTCAACTTTGTTTCAGTGCTTTTGTTTAGAAGAAGTCGTTTGAAGGTTTTTGTAGTTTTGCTATAGTGGTAAATTTGTTGGCGGACTGGCATTTTTAAATGGAGGAAACAAAGGAATCTGTTCAATGGTGTTTAAGAAGTCGTTTAAAGCTTTTTTTTAAAAAATAATAGCAACCACGTTTAATGGAGGAAAGCATAAAATGCACAAACTTCGAAGGTCTTCATACTAGAATGTTCTCTACCACGTCTGGTTTGAAATGGGTCTAATAGTTTTTGGAAAAACGTTTAAAGAAGCAATTTTAACGACACAAGCCAGACGTGGGGCCATACCACACGTGGGTAGATACACTTAGAACAATAAAACATGCGAAAACTTAAATTGGAAGGATGATATATTTATTCATTTCAGAAAGTAAGACATACAACTTCAAAGTAAAATATTACAATTTCGACTTAGAAATATGAGGAAAGAATTCAATATTATTCCAGTTTTAAGGCCTTGACGTTTCAACTAGGTATCTGACTATTAAATAAAACAAGTGTGCAGTCTAGTACTGCCATTTACTGGGTAAAGCTATTTTCAAAATGTGGCCAATAGGTCAAGTTACAACATGGAAATCGAGTAAAATTTGTAGATTACAGTTTTCTATGACATCAGCTTTAGATAAATATGATATCAACCTCTGCATGATAATCAGAGGATCTCTAACTTCATCATTGAGAAGAGATATTAAATGTGGATCAATATAAATCAACATGTTCTAATACATGATCTCTCTCTCTCTCTCTCTCTCTCTCTCTCTCTCTCTCTCTCCACGCACATTAAATGGGTTGGAACTAGCTATCTCTGCAAGTTCTCGTGTGCGTACAGACTAAATAATCCCTCTCATTATCAGTGGTATAAAATATGGTTTTATCCAATGCATATTTGACAAATTATTTTTTTTTATATATTTATCAAAATATTCATTGGTTAATTATTGACATACTCATAACAAAATTACACCTTGGGCATATACAATAAAAACAGTAATTGCCAAATTCATAGCTGTTAATATTGGGGTTTTGAAAACAATCATAACCCAACATTTCTGATGACATTGACTTGTCCACTTTTATATATTTTGTTCGTCAGATTTAAGAAAATTAGTTTCTATTTTCTAACTTAAAAACCATTCTTAGAATAACGTCAGTATTTGCATGACATCTCTGTTGCCCCGTTGCAAGGAAAAATCAAAACGCTAAAGCCAAAATCATGGTTGCACAATTTGAATGGTGTGCAGCATCAGAGAAGTAAAATAACTTTTAACTTTTTAAAAGTCACCTTTTTGGGACAAATTACTTTTGAAGAACTTGGTGGATAGAACTAAATGATTCCGAATATCCCTTCTAACTAAACTATATTAATGATTCGCAAGAATGTATCCCTCTAAAAAATAAATAAAATTATTTGCAATCAAGTTTCGAATACGTATGCTTTAAAATAAATGTATGTTACGTTTTACAATGCTTGACTTTTTTCTACCATTGTACGTGTCATTAGAAAATACATGATGTGAATCACAATGGGCAGGACCGGGTGCTAGCTACTGCCAAGGCATATTAAGCGCTTTTTGTAGTTCTACTGAAAACATGCCTTCTGAAATAGAGTGCATGATTAGTGCCTTTAAAAAAATATCTGAAATTCAAAAGGAAAGAAAAAAGCTTAAGTGGTTGCCAAAATTGTAATTATCAGATTTTACCGATCTGTGACAAAACTGTGTTTTTTTCAGGAACTGTCGGGATTCTTTTTACTCGAATATATGATAGTCCGGAATGGTACAAATCATTCAAGACTGTAGGGTCGTTGTATTCGGTGTCGTCACGAAGTCAGTTCCGGTGCTCAAGTTGTCCAGTGTTCCCTGCATGAATCGCCAATGGTCCTGTAAATGGTACCCTGAATTAGTGATTAAAGCGTATTGCTTACTCGAATGTGCTGCCTTATTCATTGCTGGCCATAAGTGCCACCATACTAAGCTACTACTCGCCTTATAAATACTGCCGAAAAGATATATCCATTGTTGTGGATGCGAGACCGGTATTGGAGCCATATATGAATCCTGTTATGTGGCAGCTTAATATCACTTTTGTTGCTAAATAAAGGGCGGGGACTGTATTAGCAAATCAGTGTCTGTACTCCTAATATATTATGATCGAATCTAAAAAAGAAATAATTTCTCCAGACAATCAGTCTAATTTGGCTTATAATGACTAAAAGAGGCTCTCCAATATGATGGGCAATAGTCCAAAACATGCGTTGATAATAATCGTTCATGGACAACCCAAAAGATGCCTTAATTAGCAGATGACAGCTTCTCCCAACTGTCACCGACATTTTTCCATCAGATTAGGCATCAAATAAAGTTAAGTAATAATTTATTACATTTGCTAAGTAATGGTATTTAATGCATTTCACCTAAAGTGCTATATGGATTTATCTAGAGTGTGCAGGTCGAGAGAAACACCTTCCAATTTCAACCATATGGAACGGATTTGATGCACAAGTTCATCCTGGTACAAAATCACTCTTGTATTTTACACGCACATGGGTATTACTTGACTGAGCGGTGTCAAACCTTGGCACGAATCCCGCTGAAAGTCATATGTTTCTCCAAATTTCCAAAGACTTCATACAATTTCAGTTGTAAATTAGAAAGCCAGACGTGTCTGTTTTTATATACTAAATTTTACTCTAATTAATACAAAACCACAGATAAAACAACTTGTCAAAAGTCCATCAACCACATATTTGCATGGTTTCTCTTCATTATCATCAGGTTTCCTTACCGCCAGCCGGTTACGCCATAGAAAATACACGAGTATCCCCTTTTTCACTGGGAACTATTTTAACTCCACCACCTTAGGCCATTCAATGTACGCTTGCCAGGCACATTACGCCAATATAACTGCACCCATTTTCCAATCTGGACACATAAACAGTAGCCACTAAGTCCCTTCTTTTTGATTCCATTTAGTAATTTACCAGTTTCCTACCGTAAATACTGCCACCTCAGCCACACCACTATTGTACACCACTAAATTTTAATATGGACTATCTTACTCAGGGTCATTCATTCGGTTTAGACCTGATTTCACTACTAGCGAACCATGGCATCAGTCAAACTCATAACACTTGACTCCGTGACTTTTGCTCTTAGTAATTGGCTAATTATTTCGGCCTAAGAACATTTCGATGGCGCCGAATCCCAATAATCACACAAATCTAAGAATTGCTTAAAACTGGGCGCTATCAAATGCGCATACTCCAAATTTATTACAGTATCTAGCACCTTAGTTCTGTCATGAGGGTTAAACCAATTGCGGTAATGTAGGACTAATTTAATACTGAGATCAACAACGTGGGATTGCTGTCCTTTTTTATATTGCGCACCATCGTGAGCCCTAATGCCAACTTCTTCGTTCGCCTTTGCTATATATTTACTTCTCTGTCCATCAGGCAGAATGACGCTTCTGAACAGACTGCTAGTAAGCCGTCTTATGTCGCCTGGAACAAAGTCATAACATAAATATAATAGACTTTTAAAACAACATTCCCCGCAAATTATGATCACGCTTCTGAACATTATCAATTTTGATCGCAGTCATGCGGTTTCGGACTTTACCGACGGGGTCTTAAACAAATTGACAGCGGATGCTAACGTGGATGATGATCTTGTTCCACTTGCTGACGATTATCTGCGTCAGGGTGATGTTACCAGATCGTCTTATACAATGAAATATAACCTTGTTAAGCACCAAGTATAAAACAGACCGTTGCAACTACCCTGATGTACCACAAGCAACTCGAGGTCAAGAGGCGTAGCTATAGTATTTGGAGCGCGGAAATTTTCACGCCCCCGCCCCCTCAACTCTGAAAAATGTTTTGCAGCAAAAATTCCACATACCACCAAATCATTCACTGCAGCAGCAGGTGGGAAAACACTCCTGGAATATTTCTACAATGGTAAAAATGAATTCACCAATGCATCATCATCATCATCATCATCATCATCATCATCAGTCACTTGACCTAGTGTGGTCGTTAAGGCACTGTGCTACTGAACATCTGACCAGTTCCCTCCACTTGTCTCAAACATGTGCCAATGCCTGTGTCTCCGCAAAACTTTTTTCTACTCCATTCTGTGATTGTGATGTCGTCAGTCCACATTTTCCTCCGTCTATCTCCTTCTGCCATCCTGAACGCTGCCCTGCAGTTCTGTTCACCAAAAAATATTTTACATCAACATAAACTCAGTTTAGAAGAGAAATAACTGGACCGCTATTCAACAAGGATGCACTTTTTCCGGTCATAGTTATTGGGAAGAAACGATCGCTAGATGTAAAAGGTACATGCGTAATCGGTAGGATTTTAGATGATCGTAATGCTAAACCCCTAGAACATACAATCGCTGAACATTTAAATATTCCCGAAGCAGACGATTTCTATGATTGTACGACTGTTGTGCCAGTAGAAAAGGTTAATTGATCAGAAGTACGTGTGGGTCTTACACCTGGACGTGATGAGGTCGTAACAAACAACAAAAGTCGAATAAGATTGTTCGGTTTGATTCAGTCTGCCTCGGTTGTAATAGTACAGCAAATAGCCTGGAAATTATCGATTGATTGAGTCTAATAGCCTCATACAATGTTAATATTTTTTTTTAAATGTGTATCCGTGTTTACTACTTTCGTGGATTAATCATCCGCCGATTGCGCATTTCTTTATTTCGCTTACTTATCAAATCATGGAGGATAAAGGCTGAATTGACTAATCAGGACACAAATGAACAAAAAAGCCAAATTGCCCACTTTTTCACTACTATATAAACAACAACCACATTTTCGGGTTTTGTTTCATTAAATTGGTCTTTGAATTGCCGAACGTACATGAGCACTAATGAAATATATCATATTTTAAACAAATGTATGTCACATTTAAATCCCAGACGAATCTTAAAAATATTTCACGTGGTACGAATCAGCTACTCTTTTGGTAAAATCTTGTAGTTTGTGCCGAATCAGCCGGTAATTTTGGCCCAATAATGGTCCGAATTAGCCATGTTCCGAATCAGTCTTTTACTATTATTTTAACATTTCCAACTTTATTCATTCAATATGTGATAAAAATCAGCAAATAATGTTCAAATTTTGTATTTTGTGAGGAGTGGGAATTTCAAACACTCAAACATGGCTAACGCACAATGATTTGTGCAAGAAACATAACTGTGACCTAAATAAAACTTTTTTTGCAAATTGTTTTGAGTAATTTCCCTTGACAAAAAAGAAAAAAAAAGAAAGGAAGATGGCGGCTTCCTTGCTGGGTCGATCAGGACTGTTCGAAGTCTACATTCGACAGCAATGGTGTCGTGTATCTGTCACCTTAAACGACGAATCGCTCGTACTAGCGTTAGAGGAAAATCCAGAATCCCTAAACGGGTCCAACGGAATTTCTATCGCAGCGTCGCCCGTGTCTAGTGGCTCAAATGCAAAACTTGACCCAGTTCCCGACAACATAGCTGGGCAAAAAAGACTGGTAAGAGTTGTAAAGGAGGAACAAAATGGACTTGGCATCAGTATAAAGGGAGGAAAGGAGAATAAAATGCCTATCCTAATCAGCAAAATTTTTAAAGGTATGGCTGCAGATAAAACTGAAAAGCTTTATGTAGGGGATGCCATTCTGTCTGTAAATGGTGAAGACCTGCGCGATGCAACTCACGACGATGCTGTTCGAGCACTGAAGAAAGCAGGAAAAGTGGTTGAGCTCGAGGGTAAGATATTTTCATGAAACAAGAGAATCTTAAATGACGCTGTAAAAAAAAATATATTGAACAACCTTGCTTGGTCTTGTTATCTTTTCCGTGATTGAGTTTAGCGATAATCCAATTATAAATGTATGGAGAAGTCACTTCTCTTTACAAACCAAAGGCCAAGGGTAATTGGAAACCCAACAGCAAGACCTTATTTCCTTGCATATTTAAGGATATTGTCTGTCTTGTGTGTTACTAACATAAATGTCATAAAATATAAGGACATTTGTAACTGATAATTGTGATTTTGATGTTAGATATAGTGGCTTGTAGTGTTTTCACATTACCATTCTTAATTTTATATGCTTCAGTAGGTTAAGGTTTATTTTCTTTATTTATATTGTATTACTTGAAATCCATTTAATCAACATGATGTAATTTTTTTTAGCTTTATACTCCAGCACCAGACATGTTTTAATCTCTTTCTTATTTTCCAATTCACTATCGTTACTTCAGGAACTACACAATAGGAAGTTGTAAAACCCAATATTGATCAATATTCTATTTACCGGTAAACATATGGAACTGATGGCTACTCAGCTGTGTCGATATTAAAGGCAATGAAAGAGTAGACTAAATGGATCTTATGGAAGTTTGTCAGTGTTCTTCCATATGAAGGATGGAGTTTTCACTGAAAGACTGTTGTCTAATTGGTTGTGAATGAAAATGATGTCAAGGTGACTTCTAATATGACTGCCACAGTGGCCAACTTGTTATCACTATGTTGTCTAGATGGCTGGTCTTATTGACATTGCATTTTCACCAACAGACTTGTTTTGATGGCTAAATTTATTAATTAGATATGGTGTAAGGCAGCTATCAAATATGGCCACCATGGCGTTCATCTTGAAAATCTTGGTGTTCCTCCAAATTGGACAATTTTGTCGACATGGAGTTTCCACCTGAATACTTTTCATTATCGTGATTTGTTGGTCCTAAATGAAAATGGTGTCATGTTGACATACAGTATGCCCACCTCAGTATTTAATTTTAAAAATTTTATTATCACTTCAGAATATCAAAAGATAGTTTCAAGACCATGCAATTAAAAGGAGTACATGTTTTTTCCCTTAAAATGATGGAAATTGTTTTCATCCAGTGGAACATCAGACTCTTATCACAGCAGCTAATTTGAAAATCTTATCACTGAAGAATTTTAAAGATGCTTTTAACACTCACAGTCAAAAAGAAGAAATGGTCCTACTTGGTGGAAATGTAGATTTTGAATAAGAACAGTATGTATGAATAGATGTAATATAATATGTTTCAGGACACAGTTTGTGGTAAATAACATGAATGATTAACTGTCAAACTTGTTTATCTTCATTATTGGAACAGTGTCAGTAGCATTGATCATGTATACTGAATTTGCTCCATGAGGCTTACAAATATCAACCAAGAGATTGTGACTTTTATCTTTGCCTCAGGCATTAAAAGAGCAAACTCTGGTTGTTCAAAAGTGAAATTTTCCTATACTTTCCCAATAGAAAACATGGAATTTGCCAAGACAGTAGTGGCATAAAGCATTCACCATACCCAGGACTAGCAAAAAACATAGAATATTCAGAGTATTGCAGTGCAGGATTCACGCCAATTTTTGTATTTATAACCTTTAACAATCGCTTAATTTCCCCCATTTTGTTTAGAAACATTAATCATTTTCCCAAATATGAATGGAGGTAAGGGATTTCCCCTAAAATCTTTCAATTCTTGGGTAGACTCTGTTAGAATTATATACTTTGTCTAAAACCCTACTTTTCTTTACATAATCAATAAGTAGATATTTTTTTCTATGTATAACAAGTTAAGAATATTTTGACTTGTTAATAACTGGCATATAACAAAATTAGTGTTTCTTGCAATGTCCTTTTTATATTGTTTGATCCAAAGTCTAGCTGCCAAAATTTGTCTTTATGTAATGGGTCAAATGACCACATGATACAAACATCCTGTCTAGGGCATATGCCTGTTAATAAATCTGCTCTGCTCAGTTATATAGGCCGCAACTTTGCCAATTGCTTGAATAGAAAAGCTGCATCACAGATTAGAATCTGTTCATAGTTGCTGGATAATCAACCCTTATTTCAAGCCAGTTCTCATGTTTATATGTGAAAATATATTAAATTATAAAATATTTTTAAAATTGAAAACTAATCAATATTTTGGATTCAGACTTCAACTCTGCCAAATCCTTTGCTGATAGTAGTGGAACAAATGAATTAGCACCAGGAAACAAACCCAGTTTGAAGATGAAACACGACCGAAAGGTCAAATTGCATTAGGCTTATTATCTATTTCATAAAGTGAGATTTTAGTTTCAGATTTGTACAACTGGGTATATATTTTAAAATTGAATTTAAGAAAATATGAGCAATTCCTAGACTTAATTTCTTAGACTTAAGCAAGTCAGTTTTATGATGGATTTATAATATTATGGAAATTGAATTCTTCCTATCTGCTGAATTCCAGATTTAAATGTTGAATGCTAAATAGTAAGAAATGTATTAGCAATTTTTGATTTCTGGAATAAAATTTGAGATGATATGATGTTTCCTGGAATGGTGGCTAGATCAACAATTATTATATATTTTAAAGACAATCATTTAATCAATCATAATTCATTTATCGACAGAAACAGTACATAAATAAGTGAATAAATGATATAAATATAATATATGGAATTGAAATGTATAGTCATTGATTCATTGGAATCGGGGAGTTTATTAATAAATAATGATACGCCTTTGCCGCATATCAATATGATTCACAATACACAGTATACAATACTATACATTGCTTTTGTTTTGGGTTGGTGGTTCTTTCCGGGGTTTTCCCGGAGTTCTTCCGCCACCACTAATACTGTCCACCATTTATAACCTATTTTGTGCTGAAAATGGCATTAAACCCTAAAACAACAACAGTGTTCTTTATTTGAGAAAGTCCGAGCAAGAAACGCATGCCTTTGCCCCCTTATCCTAAAATAAAATAACCATTCCTTAATAAAGACTTAACTTCAGCGGATGTTCTGCATGATCAAAGCACAGGCTATTGTAAACACTGTTATAAAATATTAGCATGAGAATACAATGTTAGTTTCAGCTTAGAAAAGGTATATTTGCATCCAAAAAAGCCATCTGACTCGGCACATTTTATTTAACAGCTCCAATTACGGTCTCATTATTAATAGTTTAAGCTTGGTGTGTGTGTGTGTGTGATTAGGATTTTTAATGTAGCTTTTAACAATTTTTCAGTCATATTGCTATGATGTCTGAAGTGAGGCTGAGTTTAATACTGTTTATAGTGATGTCTACCACTAGGGCATCATGCCGCAGACATGTAAGTTTTGTAAGTCTTTGGTATGACTCCACCAGGGATCAAACCCATGACCTCCCACTTGTTATGTTGAAGTTTTTCAAAACTTTCAGACTGATTTGGTTTCAGTACTTGGCAAATAAAACAAAGACTAAAAGGATGCAATATAACATTTTATAATGGATTCTGTATGGCCTTTACAGCATCAGTTTTTAAATTCTATGAAGTACAAGGCATCTATTGCAAATGCAATATGCACCATTGCTCATTTGGAAAGGAGAGATTAGAATCAATATAACTCATTTGATTGGGTGTAGAAGTTTATGTTGTTTTCAGGAATGTTCAACATTTGGCTCATTTCTTCATTATCAAAAACCACTCTGGTGGCCTCATGGTTAGAGTGTCTGCCTTGGATGCATGAGATTTTGGTTTGATCCCCTGCCAAGTCATACCAAAGACTTACAAAAATGGTACTAAGAGCTGCCTTGCTTGGCACTCAGCATTAAGATGTTAGTGTTAGAACTGGTTGGCCTGGTGTCAGAATAATGTGACTGTGTGGGACATCGTGCTATATGTCTGCAGCATGATATTCTAGTGCTAGACAACTGCCACACTGCAGAGATCATAGAGATATGACTGAAATATTGTTACAGCTATGTTAAAATTCCAAATCGCCACACTGCAGACATCATAGAGATATGACTGAAATATTGTTACAGCTATGTTAAAATTACAAATCACTCACGCATACACTCAGTATCAAAACGTTGCAGTTTTCCAAGCATGTAAACATTATAGAAAAACATTTTTAGTAAGTGCATGCACTTATGGAAGCTTGAGCTGCACTCACTTTAATACAAGCTTGACAGAAAATTAAGAATACATTTTGTACGTCTGTGTCTGTATGGGGTTTGAAAGAACATCAGTACAATCCAGACTATATAGTACCAGGTAAGTTTATAGGCACCCCAAAACAGACAAACAAAAAAAAAAGGCCATATAAGATAAATTCCCGAAAATAAATGCAAAGTACTATTTTTTAATGCCTTAAATTCATTTGAACATTTAAAAGTCCAAGGTATTCTGAGTCTGAACAGTGAAGATCATTGCATCAATTCTGCATTTTTTCTTTATTCAAAAATTCCCAAGTTTTATTCATAACATCCAAACATTTGGTGTAATTAGGGCATTACATATCTTTTCTTATGTTAACATTGATGAACAGGATATCCTTCAAATATATGATTTACATGTTTTTTTTTTTTTTTGCAGTTAAATATCTCAGAGAAGTGACACCTTACTTTCGGAAAACATCAGCTCTTAATGAAATAGGATGGGGAACTCCAGATCGTGACACTGGCAAAGCAAATTGGTCTGAAACCAAAGCAATTCCACTTAAATTGTGCTACCTCTGCCGCAACCTCAGCATGTCTGATCCAGACAAAAGAACAATAGAACTTCACTCCCCAGATGGTAAAAGTTCCTGCATTCTTCGTTTTCCTGATCAAGCTACAGCCAGTGATTGGTTCAATGCTATTCACTCAAATGTCACAATGCTAACAGCACAAGCTGTTGCTGATGCCAATAGCATTATGACTATGGCACCAAATCAAAGGGAGATAAGGCATATTGGCTGGTTGGCAGAACAGGTAATTAATATTCATGGTCAAGTTTTCCACATTGTATAAAATGAACAAAACATTTATGTCTGTACTAAAGGGCATTTATTTTTATTTACATTTTGTATTTTACTTGCTTGCAGTAAACATTCAAGAAAACATGACAAGAATTGTTCATCATTATCTTAAGTTAAAAATCAGGGCATAAACATCAGCATGCTGTCATGTGTATATACAGAGAACCTTAATGGTGGTTTAGGCTCTTAAGAGAAAGAATATTTGTCTAAATGATCCTTGGGTATACTGTGATAAGTTTTATCATAGGGAACTACGGATAGAGGGAGGCATTCTCATGGAAAGAATGCTTGTCTATATGGTACAGTACGAAATTGATCCTTGTGTATACTGTGTATTAGCACAGGGAACTGTAAATGGAGGGAGGCATTCTTATCCATGGAAAGAATACTTGTCTATATGGTACAGTACGAAATTGATCCTTGGGTATGCTGTGATATGTTTTAACACATGTAACTGTGGATGGAGGGAGGCAGACATTGAAAAAATGATTGTCTGTATTAAATTGTACCAAATTACATATTGTTTCTTGAGCATGCTGTCCTATGTTTAAGTACAATGAAGGGTGTGGTTGTCTGCGTGGGTTTGAGTCTCCAATTTGGCCAATGTGGTTATGTGAGAAAGCTTGCCAGTAGCTTCTTGTGGGTCCGTGGTTCTTTCCTAAGGGTTTTCCTGGGTTCTTCCTCCACCATTAATACTGGCTGCCATGTATGATGTATAGCCTATCTTGTGCTGAAAAATGGTGTTAAACCCTACAACAACAACAAAGCAATTGCTCTATATGATACTGTAATTATATATTTATTTATTTATAGCCTGATTTCAAAACCCATAGAATGTTTATCTCGGCTTAACTTAATAGCACAACATGTAGATGATAGAACAATAAATGATTTGAAGTTTTTGAAAATACGATTTCCTTTTTGCTCATTTTATTGTCATATATTCAGGAAAGGACATGGAGTAATTATCAATGATTGATAGTGCAAAACGTAAAATCATCAACTTTAGAATTTTCATTTTTGGTATATAATAGTGTATTTTTGTGGGTATATTTGTTTATGATTCAAGCATTTTATGGCTGTATGTTTTAAGATCGTAAAACCTTTACAAAAATATTACCATATATATTCATTTATAAATTTTCTTAATCTGCAAACAACATCGACACAGATCTGCCATTATATATTGTGCCAGCAGACTGGGGTCTCTGTAGTTTCTTCTACATATTAGTCTGCATAAACCTAGGTCTGCCAGCACATTATGCAATGGTGGATCTATGTGTGGGTGGTTTGCAGTTTTACCTGACTTGTAAATAAGTACATTTGATATTTTTTTTAAATATAATATCCACATTTGCATTTTTATCAATAATTTTTTTTTCTTTCCAATTTTAATTTTTTCAATAAAGTTTTTGTCCAGTGCAAAATTAAATTTTTAATATTTGTTGAAAATGTAATTAACTATTGAGTGCATTTATACAGCTCCTGAATGAGCAGGGTGCCCCAAGCTGGAAGCCTGTGTTTATTGCCCTGACAGACAAAGACCTTCTGATGTATGACATTGCTCCTTGGAGCAAGGAGGAGTGGGCCACACCCTTCCAGACACACCCCCTACTTGCAACGAGGTATGTTCTTAAATGCTCACAAACCTATGTATCCGTAAAAAGAGTTGATCTTCTTTATCTTTTTCGTAAAGGGTTGCTGTGAAGGTTTTCACATTTCCTTGTATTCATATCTAAAAGTATATATTTATTTATTTATAATTCCCACCTGTGCATCTTTACACCTGAATCCCCTGTACATTTTTAATAGTTCATGTGATCAGTTGATCTTGAACAGAAACTAGCCACTCATCAACTTCCAGAAAGATGGCCGCTATAGCTTAATCGGCTTGATGCAGCTCGTATGTTTTTGTGCTATTTTTCATGATATATGTGTATGTTGTCTTTGTCTACATTATTGTTTCATCATGCATTGACTGTTCAGTTCATATGTTTTTTTTTTTTTAATAAACCACCATCACTTGATCGCCAGTCTACCCATTTATGCTATGATGGACCATCATTAATTGTTTTAAATGACCACTCCTTAGCTCTTCATACTACATTGTGCTCAAGTCTAAATAAACTGGGACTACATTCATCATTACTTAAATGTAAATGGAAGCAAAAAAAAAAAAGTTGCTTCCAAGCTGGCCAATGTAGAATAGGAAGAAGAATTCCAGTCAAATACCTTTTGCCCTTTCCAGCTAAATTATATTTTAAAAATTCAGCTGTTAATTTTGATAACCTGGTGCAAATCCATCTTAAATCATCAACCGTTGTGTCAACTGTTACAGAGATACCACTGCGTATTGCATTATTCAATATCCAATCAGCAGGACCACCAGAAAAGCGCACAGAAATAGTTAATTTTATCAATGACCAGAATATCGACGTCTTCTTCCTGACAGATTCATGGATAAAAACCTGAGGTGATGGGCCAAAGTGCGTGGATTTAACACCCACCGCTTACTCCATCAAGTCGTTTCCCCGTCACTCTCGAGGAGATGGAATTGCTGTCATCACAAAGAATTCCATGATAAAATGTCTTAAGTACGACACAGCCTTCAATTTCTGCCACACATCGTTTGAACTTATCCAAATAACATTCACACTATAACAAAGGTCAGTCCATTTTCTCTGCCTCCACCACCCTCTTCCTAGTAGAAAAACAAGCTGACTGAATTTCTTTTTTTTGGAGCAGTTTTTAATCTTCATGAGTATGGAAATTTGATAGGAGGCAACCTAATTATTCTTGGAGATTTCAATTTTCATTTTGACTGTCCTGGAAACCAATACACGTCAAAACTCCTAGATTCCATTCATGTTTTCAACCTTAAAGTGAAACAGTCACTTAAACAATCCACCCATAAACATGGTCACATTTTAGACTGAATGCCTCATAGACCTGATAATATTCTGCGATCCAACCTTGTATCCTATGAACTTGCATCGATCACCTCTGCATTATGTTCCATGTCGACGGATCAGTTCCTAACCCTCCACTTTTATTTCTACTAAGAGAAACCTCCATATGATAAATAGAACCAAACTAATGCATGACATCCCAAAAAAAATAACAACTTTCTTACCTCCTACAGCAGAACAACTTGATAACTGACTGCATTCGTTGCTTGAAAACCATGCCCCAGCCACCAGGTGCAGAGTATCAATTAAAAAGTGTTCTCCATGGTATAGCAGTGTTAGGGACCAGCTTCACACTGCTAAAAGACACTGCTGTAAAGCAGAGAGGCTTTGGCTTTCCAGCAGACTCACTAATCATAAACAAATCTATGATTGACGCTAAGAAGAATGTCACATAGTCCATTTTGCCAAATTTTCCCACTAAAGTACTAAGATCACAGAGAGCTCCAGCTGCAAAGAGCTCTTTGAGATAACTAATACACCAATGTCAAGGAACAAATGTACATCACTTAAAACTACCTTCTCTCACAGTAGACCTTCCGGACCAGTTTGCAAATTTAATCCATGACAAAGTACAAACCATCAGAGATACACTTAACAACACAATTTCAGTTGACTTGTCGTGACCATACAGTTATGATGCAGAATTTTAACGACAACCATTAGGAACATTTGAACCTGTCTCTATTTATTTAGTATGGAGAATCGTGAAAAAGAGTGCACCAAAGTCATGTGAACTTGATCCAATTCCAGCATAACCGCTGCTTGAGTGATTAGACCCATTATTGCTGTCATTAACTGATGTTATTAATATCTCTCTCTCATCTGGGGAATTACCATCATTTTTCAAAACTGCCATCGTAAAGCCTCTGCTGACGAAAGCAACACTTGACCATAACGATTTAAAGAACTGCCACCCAGTTTCTAATCTCCCATTCATATAAAAAAAATCGTAGAAAAAGTTGTTCTAACCTATCTTGTATCTCATTTGAATTTAAACAGCCTTTTTAGCAATGTACAGTCTGTATATCAACCTTCCCAAAGTACTGAAACTACTCTCCTGAAAGTATTTAATGACACTCTCTGCTTTGGAAAGTGGAAAGATTACAGTCCTCACTCTCCTTGATTTAACTGCAGCATTTGAAACTATAGACCATGATACATTACTTCACCATCTCCAGCATGTTTTTAGCATTCACAATACAGCTTTACAGTGTTTCAAGTCCTACTTAGTCAACAGAACACAAATTGTATCTGCAAATGGAATACACCCCAGCCTGATTTATCTATGTTGTGGTGTTCCACAGGGGTCTGTTCTTGGTCCTGTTCTCTTCATTCCATACACTCAGCCGCTCTCAAGTGTTCTAGATCATCACCCAGTGTCTCACCAATTGTACACTGATGACACCCAAATATACAAGTCTGGCCACCTAAATGAAATTGATGCTACTATCCAAGGAGTAGAGAGGTGCATTTTTTATGTGAAATCATGGATGATGTACAACTAGCTGCAGATGAATGACGATAAAACATTCTGATACACAAAGACTTTCTCATTCACATCCTTTATCTCAAACAATAAATATCAGTAACACCAACATTAAATTACGAAACCCTGGTGTTACTCTCCACAGTACTCTCACATTGCACCAACATGTAATGAACATTGCAAGACTGCATATCTTGAGCTGAGACGCATTAGTTCCATTCACAAATGATGCCACTAATACACGTGTCTTCATTAGTACCTTCAAGACTGGACTGTTGTAACTCAATTCTGTCTGGTTCCTCTCAATATCTACTCCAGAAACTTCAAAAAGTTAAAAACACAGTTGCTCGGATTATCTTTAGAGTATCACGATCAGAGCACACTTCCACGCTGCTCTGTACCCTATACTGGCTATCCATTTGATCCAGAATCAAACACAAAACTTGTTCTCTGTGCTACGTTTCACTGATGGACTCCAGTCCAGCATACCTATGCGGCCTCACCCATGTGTACACACCAGCAAGATACTTACATTCCTCTTCTGATAATCGTATACTCATTGTTCCCACAATGAAAACGAAGTCATATAGACAACGTTCTATTGCATACCATTGCCCAGCAATGTGGAATGAATTGTCCATTGAAATTAGACACAAAGACAGTGATCCCTTTCAAGAGTACTCTTTTGGAGTGCTCTTAAAACTCACCATTTTTGACTGCAGGAGCAATGTTTACTTCTTTAAATATTTTCAGAATTTTTTTGTTTTCCAATTTCATGGTGTTTTTTTGTGGGGGGGGGGATGGGTTGTATTCATATCAATATAGATGTTGTAAAGCGCTTAGAGCTTCTAAAGATTAAGAACTCTACAAAGTCCTCATTATTATTATTATTATTATTATTATTATTATTATTATTATTATTATTATTATTATTATTATCACAGCGATGCCAAAAATTGGAATCAATTCTTTTAGTCTACTACACATCATGCATCCATGTTGTGTCAGCAAATGTAAACTAGATATTATCACAATAATCATTCATATGGTCCAAGAGCCACACCACCTTTGTGATGCCAATGATTTTGCAGGCCACAGGAGAAAAGCTTGGTGGGTTGTGTGTTTGAGACCCCTGCTTTAAGTGGCCCCTAAATAAAGGTAGAGAAAATACTAAGTTTATAAACAGGCACATAAATATGTATGACTATTTTGTAGAACATAAACATAATAGTTCCTGTTCATATTATGCCTTGGAAAAATCTATATATATATTTGTGTGTCAGTCTGTATTGGAAAGCATAAATATTGGCAAATCTTGAGGTAGCCACAGTAACTCAGTTGATAGAGCATCAGACTTGTAATCCAAGGGTCAGGGGTCGAGTACCTGCCCTGGCCAACTTTTTGTACTATGTGTCTATGGCAAAGGCAGATAGTTTTCATTTTCTAATGGCAAAGGCAGATGGTCTCCATTTTCTCAGTATTGTGTAGTCAAAACCGTTTCACGTGTCATTGAGACCAACAACTAATTCCAGCATGCATTTGTTAACATGAAAAGAAAGTAAAAGACATTGGTGGTTCTCTAGGTGATTGAATCGCCAATATTTGTTGATGGATAAGGTATTTGCGTGTGAAATTATATTTATTAATATGGCAGCATACCTTACTTGCATGTAATGTGGGTTTTTTTTATTTAAAAAGTTTGGTTTTAACCCTGGGCTATTACAGAAATTGTCAATACTGTATCATTGAAGATAATGTGAAGTAAACTCCTGTCTCATACATCCCATGCACTTTTTCTAAGTGATTAAGGAAAATATGCAGCAGAAACCATATGTTATTTTCACCCGATTTTCAGAAAATTTGTGTGACTTTCATGATTGAGCTTTTTTTGCAGTTAATTGTGGGACCATAACCCTTAGTAAAGAAACAATTAAACAAAATAACCAGAATAATGGATTACAATATTTACTGTAGGATCCAAATAATAATAAAAACAACAGTACTAGCAGGACATAACACTTTTTGCTTTAATGCATATATATATAAGTGACAGTATAAGGTCTGCCTTTGACATGCAGTCATGCATAAATAACAGTTCAAAGTACAGGTCAGCCATTGACATATATAAAAGACAGTTTAAGATACAGGTGATGTCAGTCATTGACATAAATACATGTATTTCTTTTAATTTAGGCTGGTCCATTCTGGTCGGCATACAAACCCCACTACAGGTGCAGATATTTTGACATTTGGTGCCCGTTCTGGTACGAGAAATGGGGTTGAGACACACATATTTCGTGTGGAGACACAACGTGATCTTGCGTATTGGTCCCGTGCTATAGTTCAGGGTTCTCATGGTGCTGCCTTGCTCGTCAAAGAGGTTTCATGTCGTAAGTTGTAGTTACACAGTATTGGCATGTGTGTCTGTTTTCTGAGTTGATAAATAAAACATTGTAGGATAACGTTGTTAGAGACATTAACATTGTATTATTTCATCCATTCAAACGTTTTGTAATCAACATATCCAAAATCCTTTTTCCATAAATTAGTGACTTTTAGTAGGATAACCTGTAATGGAATTCAGCATCATACACCTGGACCTAATTTGTATTTTTTGTTATAGCCTGGATAAGCAGAATTATTGATCATAAGTATTTGCAATGTGACATGCTTTAGACTATATCTCTTTATTTTTGTAGGCAGAGCATCCATAATTTTTATTAGAGCATAATTCTGACCCCAAAAAAAGAATTTTCTTGAGATGTAAAGAGACAAAAATGCTGGTTATAACACTCAGCCTCCTCCTCCCATTACCACACACACACACCATGCACACACACCCTCAGCAAATATTAAATGATTATTCTTTTGTACGTTTGATGTTGTCTCTGAGCCTGGATCCTCGTTTGAATTCTGTTCCATTCTTACATTTGTTCAGCAATTTGACAATTTCTGCTTTTGTGATCTCAAGACTTTTTTTTCCTTCAGTTTGCTGTACAGTGTATATCATAGACTGTTTGGGTTTCAGGTCAATGTATAGTGTATGTCTTAGACTGGCCTTCAGGTCAATGTACAGTTTATATCTCAGACTGTTTAGCCTTCTAGTCAATGTACAGTATATATATCAGACTGTTTGGCCTTCATGTTAAGTGTATATCTCAGACTGTTTGGCCTTCTAGTCAATGTACAGTGCATATTTCATCATGATTCAGAAGGAATCATATTCATGAACCCTGTAATACATGTAGTTTCAATTTTGGAATGCAGTCTTGTTAGTCCTTAAAAAAGACAATTGTCACTGCAGTGGCCATCTTGAAAATCCTGTTATAGCAACTCCTCTAGAATGGAAACTCATATTGACATGGGGTTTTGATTAGAAGACTCCTTATGATGTCTAGAATGGAAACTCATATTGACATGGGGTTTTGATTAAAAGACCCCTTATGATGCCTAGAATGGAAACTCATATTGACATGGGGTTTTGATTAGAAGACCCCTTATGATGCCTAGAATGGAAACTCATATTGACATGGGGTTTTGATTAAAAGACCCCTTATGATGCCTAGAATGGAAACTCATATTGACATTGGGTTTTGATTAAAAGACCCCTTATGATGCCTAGAATGGAAACTCATATTGACATGGGGTTTTGATTAGAAGACTCCTTATGATGTCTAGAATGGAAACTCATTTTGACATGGGGTTTTGATTAAAAGACCCCTTATGATGCCTAGAATGGAAACTCATATTGACATGGGGTTTTGATTAGAAGACTCCTTATGATGTCTAGTATGGAAACTCATTTTGACATGGGGTTTTGAGTAAAAAAAGACTGCTTATGATGTAAATAATGGAAACTCGTATTGACATGGGGTTTTGATTAGAACACGTCGTATGATGTCTAGAATTGAAACCCATCATGACATGGGGTTTTGATTAAAAGACCCATTGTGATATCTAGAATGGAAACTCATATTGACATGGGGTTTTGAATAGAAGACTTCTTGTGATGTCTAGAATGGAAACTCATATTGACATGGGGTTTTGATTAGAAGACTCCTTATGATGTCTGCTTGGTCCTAAATGAGAATGGTGGTGATCTGCTGGCCACCACAATGATCATTTTGAAAATATTGTTTTCACTACTCCTCCTGAATGGGTGGTACTATCAACATGGGGTTTTATTAAACAACTTTTTTTTATTATACATATACAGACATTCAGTGTGCCTACCAATATGGCTGCCTTGAAAATCTTGTTATCATTATTTCTTCTAAATCAATGGTCATATCAGAAAGGGTTTTTCACTGGAAGACATGTTTGATGTCATCTAGGTCTGTTATCTTTATTTAATTTATATTATGTGTTACATTTTCTCCATAATTATGTATGTCTGTATTGTGTGATTGACCTTGGTCAGTAATTGAGGTGAGATCCTGCCTAACTAAACTCATATTGTAAAAATCATATTAGATAGTTATTATTTCTCTGTTTTTATATTATATATTCAAAACATTATGACTGGAGGTACACATTTTTATTTCAGTTTGAATTTAGGACATTGGTGTTCCCCTTGGGAATTCAAGGTGTGCCTGTTGTTTTACATGTTCTTTTCTCAATATTTTAGTAAGAGCACTGATGTTGTTTACAACACAGAATATTCTGGAAATGAATTTGATGGGAATATGATCTCTTTCCTGGTTTGGTTACTTTTTATTTAAGTATTTATATGAAAGAAGTAAACAGTAATTCAAATTTCCATATCTTTATATCAGTCATAGAAGATTAAACTTTAGTTGCATTTCAGTTAATTTTTGAGAGGATTTATTTATTTGAATTATTCACTGGAATTACAAAGTGCTCAATACTTTTCATACTAAATCACTCTTTTGGTATTATTGTGAATTTATTCAAGGACATTATGGATTACATCATTGTGATTCGTCAAGACTATTAACATATTGCCACATTCCATGCCATTGGCACTTAAGAAATTTCAAATATGGAATTCATTCAGATCACCACTGGAATTCATTTTGAACTTGATAATTTTGGACTTGTGATAGAACATTAAGGACTTTTGGGCCTTTTGTTTACAATACTATAAGTTCTTTTTAAATTATTTTATTTAGTTTTACAAAACCTTTTAATTTTTTATATTTTCTGTTACTTAATTTAAGACAAATGAGTTGTAACAGGTTGAAAAGAAAATGATATCAATCTAAATTCTAATATGACTGCCACAATGGTCAGTTGAAAATTTTATTATTGCTACTTCAGCCTGTCTGGTCATATCAACAGCGTGCTTTCATCAAGACTTCGTATGATGTCTAGTTGGTAGTTAATAGAAATAGTATATATGGTTCCAGTCTGATAGTTAATATAGCCTTCATGGCATCCATCTTGTTTTTATTTCGCCATCAAAATGTTAGTTCATATCAACAGTTTTTTCAACAAGAAGACTTCTTATGATGCCTTGTTGATTCTAAAGAAAATGGTGCCCGGTTTACATCCACTATGTTCACCACAACAGCTAAATTTGATATAAAAAAAATTATCTCATGAATATCAAAGATTTTTTCAACTACTCCAGTCAAAATGAAAAAATGGTTTTATCTCAGATTCCTGGAAATCTTTTCAGTCAGTATAGCATTAATCCATTTGAGGGACTTTTGTTTAATAATATTTTGACACAACTTTGAAATTGCAGTACTTTAAATATGTTGAGAAACAAATATATTCATATTTAGTTGATTAATGAGTTGATTCAACTTTTAAAATATTTCAGTGAAAACATTTTTTCATCCAGGTTCTCATGTGAACCATCGCTCTGATAATGCTAAGATTTTTTTCAGACACAGGTCTTCTATAAAAAAAAATCTCCATGTTTCTCGATGAAAGTTGAAAATTAATCAGAAATTATGTCAGAGAGGCATTTATTATCAATCCATCAAAACAGAAGCTTCAGGTTTCATAATTAGTTGGTGAGATAGCACAGCGGATATTTCACAATGCAGAAAACATTCTGTACCTACCACTCTTTGATGTAAATGGATATAACTTAATTATCTCAGTGCCTTGTGGGTAAATGGATTAAAATATGACTTTATTATCTAAGTTCCTTTACGTTGAAAGCAACATTGTCATGGTGACGTCAGTAAATAAATAGTCCTCAGATTTAAGCTAATTATAAAACAATTTTGTTCGTTCTGGTTGATACATTCATTCAGAGATACATGATCAAGTCAGCATGAGTTAGGGACAGCTGATTGCTATTCATGCCGTATACAGGAGCAGGGTAAGCAGTGAAATACGTTGAGCTGAAATAGTACCATATTCATTGATCACATGCTTCGCTTTGTGCACACAAAATTTAAAGCTTTTTATACAATTAAGCAGACAGTTTTCATAATGTGGAGGGATCTATAGATGGAGCCACAGCAAGGAGTTATTGGTTTATAATTTTTATGTGTCTTTGAAGAACGTCAGAATGAAAATGGAGACTTTTGTCAGCAGACTTAGCAAGCAACTCACTTAAAGAATCTGAGAGGGGCCCAGTCAAGTTTTAGAGGGGGTCAAGGTCATTGGGCTGCTGGATTTTTTTGGATTTGTAATTTTAATAGCATTTTTAACTTTCTAGTGCAAAATAAATTGCAATCTTGTTTGCAAAATGATATTAGAAAACAATGTTTCAATGAAAATGAAGTTATTGAACCAGTTAACATATCATACTGACTTCCACTTCATGTAACCGCTCCAGTGGCCTAGTAGTTAGAGCTACCACCACAGAAGCTGGAGGTCATGGGTTCAATTCCCAGCTGAGTCATACCAAAGACACTTGACACTCAGCATTAAGAGGTTAGTGTTAGGACTGGTCGGCCTGGTGTCAGGTTAATGTGACTGGGTGGGACATCATGCTACATGTCTGCGGCATGATGCCCCAGTGCTAGACATCACTATAAACTGCCTCACAGATATCGTAGTGATATGACTGAATAATTGTTAAAGCTATGCAGTGTATCCCCTAGAGGTGCTAGACCGAGAGTCAAAAGTCTCCTTGGTGTGAAAACTTTGGGTCAGACTGAGTAAAAGCAAATGATGGTATCAAAACTTAGGGTCAATTTAAAAATTTAGGGGTCTCTGAAGCGCAAATGAGGGTAAATGGAAACACTGGCTATGTTAAAAATCCTAATCATACAAATAAATAAACAATCCACTTCATGTAGATCAAACTCATGCTTTCTGGTTCATAAAAATTCATATTTACCTTGGCAAAGATCTGCACCTTATGATATTGTGCTGATTATTGATGTGTTGTCTTTTTCCTGATATTTTTGTTATTTGATTTAATATTTAATTTCCAATTAATTTTTTAATTTAATTTAATTTAATTTTGATTGACTTTATTTCCATCATACTTTAATTAACTCATTAGTTTCCTATGGAACCCTCTGCTTTTCTTCACTAACACTTTGAGAAATAGATGTTTTCAGTGGGTCATAACTAAGCTTGGGAAAAATAGCCTATAGGAAGCTCTATATATGTGTAGTTTGTCCCCAGATTTGCTTGGAGTTGACAAAAGCTATTTAATAGACAAAGTGTTTTGTGGAACACTTGTTAGACTGCCACAATACAGTTATTCGAGTCCCATTTTGTTGTAGTTACATAACATGTATTCCTTTGATATTGAAAGTGTAGGAACTGCATCCTCTATAAATTGGAGGACCTTGTGGAATAATTGGTGGATCCAGATGGGAAAATGGGAAGTCCATCCATGAACTTTTGATAAATATCAATAAAAGTTTATTGTGTATACTTATTTTATGGACACTATTTTTTATGTTTTTGTATATTTCATGTAAATGTTCACTTTATCTTCTTCAATTGTTGAATATTATAAGAATTCTTGTTTTAGGGTTCATGTAATCATCTTTCTTGTCAGTTGTTGGTACATCCTGTTAGTGAAAGTATACATTCTGCAGGTTTTAGAACAGTAATGGTCCAGGCTAGTCATTGATGGTCCAGTGATGCTGTCATAGAATACTTTAATGTAAAGACTAGCTTTTTAAAGTACTTAGAGAGAGCTATGTTGATAGAAATACATGACAAAGGTTATGCTGATTAATGTCTTAATTAACCATCTGTGATGTGTATGATTCTAGACTCCACAAAACTTGTCACAAAACTTTCTCTTCTACAGCTAGATAGTCATGTTTGATCTTTACTAAATGAGAGGTACTATTGACCATGTAGCCAAGATGTAGCAGTTTGGTTTACTGTAATAGTCTCAGTTTTCTTTTTTAGCTGTGCTCTGGCAGGGCCAGAAATCCAAGTTGACTCTACATTACGAGAATGGGTTTACTCTGTACAAGCCCACCCCTGATGGTCAACGGGGCCCAGTGCTTTGGTACTTCCCATATGAGAAGCTAAGAATGTCAGCAGATGATGGTCATCGCCTTCTGTGGCTGGACTTTGGGGAGGATGGAGAACAGGTAGATCAGTAATTCTATGGATTCTGGTTTTACAGTAGGTTTTATGGGGTTTCTTTGATCATGTGAAATGCATGTTTTAGTTTATCTTTTAGTTTGGTTTAATTGTATTGATCACAAAAACAATATGCCCTGTTGTACTCAAATGCGAAATATGTCAGTCTACTGTAACAGCTGTATGTCTTTCATTGTTTCTGTGAGAATCTAATGTAGTGCCAATGGTGTTTTGATACTTAATTTGTTGTAATGTTGCAATGAATTAAAAGTTGACCTCCTTGTATTACCACATTAATTACTTTTCTTATATCAAATAAAGAAGTTGGAAGGCATGCAAATTCAACCGGTGTAAGAGTTAGTAAGAGTTAGCAGACCCAGTTTAATGTTAGTTCAACTCATTTCAAGTGATCAATTGATATAATTAAACTACCTTAAGTTAGCATATTCATTCACAGATGTTATCAACAATAGTGACATAACCAAGCAAAATGAATACTTGATGGCGTAAAATTCTCTTTCACTGATATCTTTTATTTATGAAAGGTTAGTTGCTGAATTTGAGTTTATTTTGTAATTCCTGAATTGGCACTTGGAGATTTCTTCATGGATGAAAAAAAGTTCACTAATACTTGCAATGAAATTATGGCATCAATAATGTATTACTGGTAAATAACATTAATTAAGCAGAGGTTCTGCTAATGAGAATTTGTTTAAATAGATGTTGCTGTTATGTGATTTTTCACCTCCAGTCTTTGTGACTGAATTAAAACATCAATCTGATGTTATCCACGTCTGGTAATAGTGAATCAAGGTAACCAGTTATTATCATGTGCATACACTATTGTAATCTGAACTATTTTATATCTGGTAATTATGAATGAGTGGTGGTTTATTGTTGTTTTAGGGTTTAACGCCGTTTTTCAGCAAAGATAGACTATAGATAAACTTTAGGTACCCAACTTTTTTGAGCATAAAATAAAAAAGAATATTTGCTTGAAATGAGTGAATAACGGATATATATAATCGAGTGGATGAAAAACTCAGTATTTTCACAATTGGCGAAACTGAATTTGTAATATATGTATATATATATATATATATCATCTGCAATCTGAATTTTTTTCAGTGGATTGTGTTCACAATCATGTTCATATTTAATTTTTTTTTTAAACCAGGAGCTGGATTTGGAGTCTTGCCCAAAACCATTGGTTTTTGTTCTTCATACCTTTTTATCTGCCAAAGTCAGCCGTCTGGGTTTGGTGGCCTGAAGAAGACAAAGTTTGAAACCCCTACACCCCTTCTCTCATCCTAACAGATTCAGAAGCTGCTTCTTGTCAGCTACTATTGTGAAGAAGAAAAAAATAGTTACAGATCAGTAGTAGCAATTGCCAGCATCCAACTCCAATTTTTATTTAAAAGATTTATCCAAGCTATCATAGAAATAGTGTCAATAACACAGTTCATGATCTTGTTACCTGCCTTAGGGCGTATTATATCATACTCTTGTGAGACCATCATCCTTACTGTTGTGAAAAGCTGATCTTTGTTGATGGTTGGTCTCTCATTTGGGGCCTTATTTAAAGAACACCACCATATAGTATTACATATTCATTAATACAATGTATAAAATAGTTCCTCCATTGAGTACAATTATTAAAATTGCATGTATCAAATAGGTGTGGTAATCAGTGCTAATTGAAGTATTTTGGCATGTGATGATATAATTTTTTTTTTGTCCCATTATAAGAAATATTTCTAGCACCATGATATGTCACTTGGAATGAAAGACCTCGCTAGATCTTCATTATACATGAAGCATAGGCAAGATGGTAAAAATCTTAACATTACTTGAAAGATAGTGTTGTTAAGAATTATACAAGTCACTGACAACTTAACCAGTATGTAACTTTAGAGCAGAAGATAAATTCTTCAACCTGTCGCTATTATGAAATTGCCTATTTTTCCCTTGGAGTAATTTCAGTCCATCCATGCACATGGCATAGTGTTCATTCTTCTTTACCAAATATATTTCTTATTAATAATTGTAGCACAATTTTCATGGTCTTATTAAAGCCTTAATGCTGCCATTTTTCGTAAATTTCAGCATTCTACCAATCTAGCTGAAGTCTGGAAGGAAGGGAATGACATTAACCATTTTGGGAAATAAACAGGCTGTTAGGTTTAAACAGCATTCAGATCCTCAGTTTAGAATTAAGATGCGCCACCTCTTAATTAAGTTACCAAAATTGCTCATAGTTCTATTCATATACGGGAAAACACCAAAAGTAGTGGTGACATCATGCACTCCATAAATTCTGCTTGTGACTAATCTGATATCAACAGTCACACAAGGTCAATACACTGATTAGAGAGGAACAGAGAAAGATACACTTTTTTAAACAGATCTGAAGTTTTAAATTAAATATTTTTGTAAATGTATCTTAAACAGTATGCTTGACCCTTTTCCTTAATTTTGTATACAATTGATATTTGGAACAAAGTAATCTAGAAATATATCACATAAGGATCTCCAGCATTGCATGATGTTGGCCTCTTCTGTTTACTAACAGCTTTCAATTAAAATTGTTGATTCACAGATGTTGCCAAACAACATAGGATTATTTCATATGCATGTGAAAATAGCTGTTTGTCAGTTTGATGGAAAATTACATGGCTCATATGTGATGAATTATCAATATTATCTAGTTTTGGAGGCAGTCAATGATGTTTAGGACCAATATCTTTCCAATTCAGTATTATTCAGATTATTTGACATATGCAACTTTTTGCACATAATTGCAGTATTTAGGCTTTATAATAGAAAAACACATTCACTGATCTTTCAAGTCAATTTGTATATGTTAATGGAGATAACAGAAATTTAGGTAAATGAATAGACCTGACAGTAGTTAATTTTTCCTTAGTAGTTAAAAAATATTAGAAACTGCTTGTCAAAGGAAATCACACATTGATTCTTCCAGTAATGTTTCAGATGTTTAAATTCTCCTGTGACATGTTAAAAAAGAAAATTTAGAAACAGTTTGGAAAGATTATAATTGAGTAGTATGTTTATTATATTATGGAGAAAAAAAACAGGCATAGCAATATTTCAAGAGTTATGTTCTTGATATGATCTTCTGTAAATCAGTATCACTTCAACTATCCAGATCATCAGTATTCTCATGACTTTGATTTTACTGATAAGAGAGCTGGCTTATGTGACTGTGACTAGAATAGAAAACTAATTAAAAAAATATATACATTATGTTTGTTACCCTGAAGCAGAAAGGGAAAATAATGATATTAAATGATATTACAATCAGTGTGTGCAGCTAAAAGAAAATTGTGTATTTGAAAATATAGATGTGGTGGGTGTGTGTGTGTGTGTGTGTGTGTGTGTGTGTGTGTGTGTGTGTGTGTGTGTGTGTTTTATACTATCTAGTCTTAATATTTGACATTTATTATTCAGACCAGAACAGGATTTGTTTATAGGTTATGGGCTGATACTACTTTGGTATTGCTTTTTATTTTAAAAAATTCAAAGACAGAGTTCTTATTTTCATGTATATAGTATAATCAGCAATCATTGATAATTGGAAAGTTGTCTAGAAATGGTAGTGTTTCATACAGTTACAATCATTTTATTTATTTTAGCATAATGAATTTCTTTTATTATCCAAGTGGATATTTATATAAAAACCTCATTATGGATTACGTTTCTGTCAAGAAAATTATTGTATGTTGAGATATGACAGGAATTCTTTTAAATTTCTTTGTCATGGTTTAAGATTTAATCTATTGTAAAATCCTTTAGTGTAATTTGTTTACCGTTCTTGCCATATATTGACCTATTTCCATTTAACCATGAAACTGCCAAACTGTTGTTATGGTATAAGTGCTTCAGCATTACAACTTTCCTCAAGGTATGATTATTATATGAAATCTATATTTATCATCATATGAAACTTTTTATCTTCCTCCCAAGAGAGTTTGGGTGGGATGATAAAATGCCATTATGATAGAAAATTTGGACAGTTGTGATGACAATGTATGATAAAATGAAAGTACTTAAAAATTCTTTCAATATCAGGCCAGTACTAACTGTTTTGACATCATAAATTTGACTGATGTCATCTGTAATTTAGTGCTGGAATTCATTTGCATCATAATATACTGTTTCCTGTCTGAGTATTTTTATGGAGCAATCAAAAAAGACATTAAACTCCTTCGATCTTTTTTCCTCTTGTTCTGGAAAATGTTTGCACACAGCAAACTGTGTACATGTATTATCTCATTAGTGTTGTGCTTTTGACCAAGACAAAATTAAATTTTAGCATAAAATATCTTTTGCTGGATTTGAACTGTTTTAATTGAATTTAATATAAATTCATTGATGTCTTTTCCTAGGTAATAGCAGTTAAAACAACCACATGCATCAGTTTTGTAACTGTTAGTTTAGCTTGGAAAGGCCGATATTTTGAATCTTAGATATTTTACGTATATTTTACGTAAACATGCTAGGATTGCATTATTCACATCAATTTGGTTTTTGGGACAATTATCTCAGCAAAGCTTCATTACTGTAATGCCTTAAACAGATAGTCTTTTAAAACTTGAGTAGTTTCAGTTGTTGTTTTAAATTACACTCAATATAATATGACGTTGAAATTTTTTTGAGTAATTACAAAAAGTAATATGCAACACATTTGGTTTAATTGATGATGCTATTGAAAATAATAGTTGTTAGTTCGATATCAAATCTTAAGATAATAACAGGAAAGAATTATCTTATTCAAGTATAAAGAAGAAAATAAAAGAATTAGCGGTTTGTCTTTTATCCCTCAGAATTAAGTATGAAAGGGTACCGAATAGATGGTGAAGTTGACATGGGGTTTCCGCTAAAAGACTTCTTGTGTTGAATTCATGGCCATAGAGGAGAACACTGGTCATCTGAAATCCTTCATCTTGATAATCTTATTTTAATGATTCTCCTGAACAAATGACTATATTGGCATTGGGTTCTTATTTAAAAAATCTTCCTATGAGATATATTTGATCCTAATGAAAAGTACCCCTTGGACATTCAAGATAGCAGACAGGACAGCCATCATAATAATCTTATCATGTTTCCTCCTAAACAAATGGTCATAGGTTTTGGTTTTTTCTTTATGTTTGCTAATTTCATGGTGTTTTTTGTTTTGTTTTTTGTAGACATATCATTGTACATGTTGTAAAGTGCTCAGAGCTTTTAAAGATTAGACACTATACAAAATCCTCATAATTATTAATATAGTGACATGGTTTTTTTAATAAAAGACTTTCTATGATATATAGATGGTATGAATGAAATCGGTCCAGTTCTGATCAACATAGTACCTGTAGTTTTGTGTGGCACTTTGAATACTCAACCTAGTTGATCTTGGGGACAAGTCAGGGATCATTGCTCACAGTTTTATAGTTCAATGAGTTGATGAATGCAGTGACTTGTTTGTATGCAGATTAATTTTGACTACATTTTCTATTTAGTTGCATTCCAATAAACAAGTTGACATTGATTTCAAGGTTAAGGGTCTGGACATGGTGTTTGGCTATCTGTGATTTTATTTTGTTTTGAGCATAATAACACGGAAAAGTATGTATGAATATTTAAAAAACCAAATAATCTGATATATCTAAGGAGTATTTTGAATAATGTCAATTCAGTAACTCTAGTATATTAATTTTAGATTTTAACCAAACTTAGCAAATGGGTGTATCTTGACAGTGTCTGAGAAAAATTCATTCATTATCTATTTATGAGATCAGGTTCACGGTCAAAGCCATAGCAGAGAATTTTGTTTACAATTGCAGGTATCTTGTGAACTCAGCCATTTAGAAGAATATTTTTGTTACCAAATTTAGTAAGCTGAAGTTTCACAAGAATATCTGAGATGGATTTTATGCTCAATAATTCATGAGAGAAAATGGAAAGAAAATATGGACATAAAGATTCCTGGAAATTTCTTTTCAGTCAGTTGAACATTTGTTCATTCTTTATGAAACTGTACCACTTTTATTAATACTAAGACATCGGCCAATTTCACTAATAATTCTATGTAGGTGCTGTGGTTTAGTGGTTTGTTTGCTGGACTCGTGACATAAACAGTGCAGGTTTGAATCCTGCCAATGACATCAGATCAAACCTGGTTGGCTATCATCACTTGTCCTTGGGCAAGCATTTGACTCGGTTACTTTGGTACTAACTAATCTATTTGTGTTGTTGTGCCATAAAAAACGAGACCTAGCAATTCTTATTCATGATAGAACATAGCAAAAATACTCTTCCCATTTGACATGTTTATTGTTGTTTTTATTAGTATTAGTATTATTGCTGCTGCTACTTATTTCAAAGAAATATCTAACACCAGTTGAAATCTTCTGCAAATTACATCCATGTGATCGTATGGTAATAGAACTTAAATTTCCACATCATTAAAATAATGGTTTTAAAAAAGATTAGGTCTTTTCCAACCATGCTACTCTTTACATTATTTTCCTACATTATTTCAGTATATCAAAAGCATATAACTCAGAGAAGAAAACAGTACCCATAAAATGTAGCTGATTTAGTTGTATTAATTTCCTTGACCTTGACCGTATGCAAAGTCTTTTGAACTGTTAGAATTATGTTTACGGTACTCTTTCACTTTTAAAACCATTTGACCATGTTATTTCTTCTCACTTGAAAAGAATACCCTGAAGTAACAAAATCTAAAAGATACTCTAAATTAACAAATTGCTTAAAGGGTGATCTAAATTATCAAATTGCTTAAATGGTACTTTATTACACCAAAATGCTAGAAAGGTATTCTAATAATCTAAAATATTAGCACAAAAATGCTTGAAAAGTGCACTAAAATACCAAATCCTCAAAGGGTACTCTATAGACCCAAAATGATAGGAGGGTAATGTCAGGTATCAAAGTGCTCAATTGAAAACTAAATTTGCCATATAAAATGTATGACGTTAACTGTTAGTGAACCTAATATTTTATGAATCACAAACGTTTAGTGTACCAAGTGTTGTCAACTGTCATCTGATCCTTCTAGAAAATTAGCCTCTGCATTTTATTAACATCCATGTGTATAATATATACTTGATAAACTTTACAGAAATTTGCATGGATACTGTTCCATGAGTCTTTTGGTTGCAAAAGTTTGTTGTGACAATAGTTCATTATTTTGCTTTATTTATTAAACCTGCATTTCTTTACAGACAGTGTAAAAAAAAAATTATGAAATACTTCTTATAAAACAACCTTGTTTTTTATTAATGTTTAGAAAAGGCAATAAACGAAGTCAACCCTTTATCTGTCTAAATTTATAATTTTACATTTTTATTAAGAAGCCTTGTTTCGAAACTGAGAAAAATTTTTAATTTCTAATCATGATGGTTTTAGGTATTTATTTTTCAAGTTAAATGTTCATAATGGAAGTTACAAGAAATTTGCCAACAAATTATGATTATTTTTAATTAGGGTTTTACATTGTCATTCATAATATTGATCTCTAACAAGTTATCCAGAGCATCTTTTGCTATGGAGAATTAAGCCTCACCACACACGATGCCTATCATGTCCCTGTATATATATCGCTGATATGTTATCCAGATGTGTCTTTGCTATTGAGAAATAGCCCCTACAAACAATCTTGCCCCAGTGTATAGTTACTTTGTAATTATGAACTTTACATACTAGCATATCACTATTAGTAAAACAAACATCCTTTTTTATTGTCAAAATCAATTTTCAGTATATTTACAATACCTCAGCATTAAAACTAGTTTGCTCTGAAACTACCTCCTATAGTGTTCTATCATGAATCGCTTGTAGTAATGGCCATGTATGAAATTAGCCATGTTGGAGTAGAGGTCTTCATGTTTCTGATCCAGTTCTCATGATCCAGTTTTACAGCACTGTTATTTATTTATTTGAGTGATTGATTTATTTCATTAAGTGCATTTCTTTTTACATGTTTATACCCAATATCTTGGTAGTGTTAATAATTTCACGATGCAGTATTGGTCATGAAATGACATCGTGACTTCATTAATGGTGGAAAATTTTCCCAGACAGGTGGATCTCATTGTTTATGTTATTTATCACTAATTAAGTTCTTAAATGTGTTTTTTTATTTAGACTTCCACAATCTGTATTGAAATAATGGACCATCGTTATGTCCCCTCTTTGGTAGTCCATTGTACTGATGCATGCTTCCCCCAGCAAAGTAGTGTGAACAAGATGGATCCATTGTAATTGAGGTCTGACTCTTAAATAACTGTGTTTGTAAGTCATTGTTAATTGTTGTGCTTAACAATTACTATGAAAGTATCTTAATGCTTATGACAGCACAAAGTTATTGCAAATTTTCAACAAACGTTATGCATTTTAAGAGCCATGACAAGAACTGGTTGCTGACAATAACTTTGAGGGTTCAAGTATATGAAAAGTTTTGCAAATTCTTCTGTCTCCTAAAGATGTTTTGGGAAGGAGTTGGGGAATGGGGTATTGATGACTCAATCTTATTTTTATTATCTACAGTAAGGACTTTTAATATAGCTTTTCATAACTCAAACTGTTCCAGCCAAACTTGATACACATCAGGCAGCTTGTGTAGAGGTGCCGTTACATACTTAACATTTGCTGCATTCATTATTATGTTATGTAAATAACTGTAGCGCAAGTAATAAATAGATTGACAGCAGTGGACAATAGGGTTAACGTACTGAGAGACCATTTTGTACTTTCAGTGTAGTCAGATATACCGGCAACTGGGGGTGGGTTATCTCTTGAGGTCTTTTCTTTCTAGTGTACCGCATAACTTTCTTATTGCCAAAATTAGTCACTAGGAACTTTTCATTCAGACAGGTTTTTTTCTTCCAGTGCTGTGTATTAAGAAAGACTGCCTGATACCTTAGATGAAGATGATGGTTACACTGTGTAAAACTGAAGTTGACAATTATTTAAAAACTTAAAGTTTATCGATAAAGTGTAAATGAAGTTACTTAGCAACTATTTTGTTTAGACAAGATTATTGGAATATATAAATCTTTTTCCATCAAGTTTTCAAATATTTTTTGAGCTGGTATTCATGATCAAAGGGACAAATACATTATGCTGAGAATGCATGTGTTATAGATGTGACTATTTAATTGTACTGGTTGAGTGAATCCTTGACATGTTATGAAACTAACTCTTGATTCTTGGATGGTCATTTAAACTAAATTTTGATTCTTGGATGGTCAATTAATAATCGACAAATTCTTCCAAATTGGTATTGCCTTTATATTAAGTTTTGCTTCCGTTTTGTAAGAAGTACTTGAAATGTTATTAAAGAGCTTGCATGTTTACTTTAAGTAAGAAGGAAATGGAATGCAAGGAATTTTTTAAAAAGGTATTTGATATGCAGGGAAAGAAATGAAATCCCTTAATGGTCCATTTTCATAATAGTACAGATGATGCTAACTGAAAACATCACTTTGTACGTATATGGATCTTCTTGACATCAAATATTGACTATTTCTATTGATGAATAATGTCATTGTCACTTAAATCAGCAAACATTTTACTACAGTATTGTATAAAACATTGATCCCATTAAAGTATGTTGTTTCCTGTTTCATGAAAATAGCCCAGGTCTCAAAACATTTCCAAGAGAAAATCAGCCTTACTATCCAACATTAACAAATAACTAGGTTAATATGGTCAACTTTGCCATTTGCAGTTTTAACTGTTTTTTTTTATATAAAAGAATATTATTCATGTAAATTCATAATCACCTTTTGAACAATTTTTAAAATTGCCAAAAATTTGGGTTGTCTATTAAAATATAATATATATATATATATATATGTGTGTATTTGACAAATCACTTTTTTTTTAGAATTCTTTTTTGGGGGGATTTTGTTGCTCAAGTTTTTCACATGATAAGGTACACTTGTATATACTCACTCCAATCCAGCTGTAAACAGCATAGATTCTGAGCTGCCATCCCATAATGCTTTGGCAGATCAGGGTCTATGCTAAAACTGGATCAACCCAGATCTGGTAGTGCATTATATTATAACAGATCAGATTGCAATTGGACTATACTTATCAGTGAGTATAATGCATACTCTGTGGTTGTGTAATTGAGTGTTGTGCACACTTAAAGGTGGTTTAGTTGTGTGTATTACATATTTTATATATTTGTCAAAACTGTTTTACTGTATTACTCGTTAATTCTGAAACCAATTTTTCAGTTGATGTGGTAAATATTTACATACACACTGGAGCTTAGACTTTGCTTTTTTTAACAAAAACTGTCATGCAGCAATGGTACCAGTACTTGTACATTTAGTTTCTAAAGGATGCCTTTCCATTGAAGTTCTTCTATATCCAACACGAGTGTTGTATCTTCTTTAGGGTCTGATCTTGTTTTTGATTGTATAAAGTAATTGTACATTTCTCTTAATATCTAAAGTAATTATACATAGTTTAGTGTCTGAAGTAATTATACATTAATCTTATTGCAGCTTTAGATGTTTTCCGTTATTTTCCATGTTTATTACATTGTATGCCTTGTACATAGTGCTCTATTTATTTTTGTTTAATTATATGAATATGTGTGATCATGGATGGTTATTAGTTCTTATTTATTGAATAAACTATTAAAATACCATGTTTTAAACAAGCTGTATGCATCTATTTTGTGATGTTTTCACACCAAATTCATTCTCTTGTAACACTTTATAACTGCTGATGACGATCTTCTTAGATTAACACCTTGCATAACTTATAACAGAATTATATATCTCTGCAATAAGAATTTTTTTGCGTGCATGTTTTTGTATGTTACAGTGATATTCATCCATTTGTATGTTACCAGTTTTTTTTCCACATAATAATTTGAGTTCTCCTGAACCAACAGTTATCATACTTTGAGGAGCATATCAAGTTGTTTGTAAAAACAAAGGTAAAAGGTCATGGTCATTGCACAAGAAGCATATCAAGTTGTTTGTAAAAACAAAGGTAAAAGGTCATGGTCATTGCACAAGAAGCATATCAAGTTGTTTATAAAAACAAAGGTAAAAGGTCATGATCATTGCACAAGAAGCATATCAAGTTGGGTGTAAAAACAAAGGTAAAAGGTCATGGTCATTGCACAAGAAGCATATCAAGTTGTTTATAAAACAAAGGTAAAAGGTCATGGTCATTGCACAAGAAGCATATCAAGTTGTTTGTAAAAACAAAGGTAAAAGGTCATGATCATTGCACAAGAAGCATATCAAGTTGTTTGTAAAAACAAAGGTAAAAGGTCATGGTCATTGCACAAGAAGCATATCAAGTTGTTTATAAAACAAAGGTAAAAGGTCATGGTCATTGCACAAGAAGCATATCAAGTTGTTTATAAAACAAAGGTAAAAGGTCATGGTCATTACACAAGAAGGAAGTAAAGGGATTTTCTTGACAATAATATTAGTTCTATATCTCAGAGTCATACCTAACTTAATGGATTGTTTGCAATAGGTTATGTTTGTTTGTTTGTTTGATTAGGATTTTTAACATAGCTTTAATATTTTTTCAGTCATATCGCTACCATGTCTGCAGTGAGGCAGTTTATAGTGATGTCTAGCACTGAGACATCATGCCGCAGACATGTAGCATGATGTCTCACCCAGTCACATTATCCTGACACCAGGCCGACCAGTCCTAACACTAACCTCTTAATGCTGAGCGTCAAGCGAGGCAGCTGTTAGTACCATTTTTGTAAGTCTTTGGTATGACTCGGCCGGGGATCGAACCGACGACCTCCCGCTTCCAGGGCGGACGCTCTAACCACTAGGCCACCGGAGCGGTTGCAATAGGTTATGTAAAAATCCTATTGATTTTGGAATCAAAAGTCAGAGGTCAAGATCAGTGACTGAAAGAAAAATGGTTTCTGCACAAATAGGGGACATCCATAAATGACGTCATGCAATTTTGGCCGATTTTGACCCCCCTCCTCGTCACAAAAAGTCAGACCCCCCTCAAATGTGACATCACAAAGCTCTTCTCCCCCCTTCCCCCGAAAAAGCCGTATTTTCTATTTGAAAATTAACATGTTTCAAATCACTTTATTGTCATTGTAGTATGTATTTAGTGTGGTGCTGCACTCTGATATTGTAGGAGAAAACATGTATTAAAAAGGAGGCACTGGAAAGCTGAAATATGCATAAAATTCTTTTGAAAATATTTGTCATCTAGCTAAACTGCTGATGTTCAGAATATTGTATTCAAATTCTCCTATAATTATCGAATAATGTAATTATAACAACAACAAAAAATACTTTGAAACTTTGTAGTAGAACACAGAATTCTCTGGGTTTGCCACAAGCACTTTTTGGAGTTTTTTGTATTGGCATATGATGTTTGTTTAGCCCAAAATGCCAGAAGTGATCCTTTTTTGTGGCGGCAAATGTTTTCAATTCTTGCAACCAGTGATCAAGTTTAACTTGCAAATCTGCATCATTTTTTTAAAATTCCATTCCACTTTAGAACCACTTGTTTTTGGCAAATCGTTCTGCTCTTTGTAGGATATGCCAGCACGTACACCTCAAATAGACACTGGAACATTTTACTTTTATCCATCAAAACAGTCAATTCTTGACCCAATTTTTTTTAAAGATTATTATTGGTGTAATATAAACTTTAATTTATTACATTTGTAATATAAAATAAATAAATATATATATATTTATTATGTTTGTAATATATATATATATATATATATATATATATATATATATATATATATATATATATAAAGTTTAATTATATTTCTTATATGTAAGATCTTTTATAATAGAAATCTGAAAAAATATCAACCTTTATAAATTATTTACTTTTCTTTCAAACATATAAATTATGTACTTTTTTATCAAACTTTTCAAATTTAATTTTATAGCACAAAAAAGTTTAAAATTAAATTAGTTTAGCGAGAAAAGATCATTTCAACCTCGCTTTGTCGACACCAGCGGACTGGAAATGGAAGAATGCTATTTGGAAAAAGACACTATTGGGGCTAGTAGTCTAAGAGATGTTGGTAGTTCGAAGATGAGTCCATCTTAATTTGAGCTCATGTACGACACGCGTGAAGCTACTTAAAATGTCATTAAATAAATTGTAAGCAATAAAAAAATTAAGTGGAACTTTTATTTTTGATGTGATGTCACATTTCTTAAACACCCCTCCCTCCCCCTCGTCACAAATGTGTGATCCCCTCCCCCCCCATAGGTGCATGATGTCATTTATGGACGGCCCCATAGTACTAATTTTACATGGTAGAAATGAATCAGACTTTGGAAAAGCACTTCAGATTTGGGGTGAACAGGTCATGATTAGTTGAAGAAAAAATGGTTTCTGCACAATACCACTAGATATGCACTACAGGCCTGCACCAAATTTTGTTTAAGGCTAACATGGTGAAGAAAGAGCGTATCAATTTTGGAGTTAAAAAGATCAAGATCACTGTATCTGGGAGCAGAATATAGGATTCTTTGCAAACTTTCCAGTTCTCAATCATATACAATCACCAAAATTGTGGCTGACTTCCATGTTGAAAAAAAAGTCAAGACCAATAAGCTGAATATAAACGTTTTGGCAAAATAACATTTCTTGAAAAATAAATTTGAGGGCTTGCTCATAAAGTATGGAAGAGGACTGTTGAAAAATTGGTCTTTCATAATTACTTTTGTAGTATTAAGTTCCTTGGCCAAACATTGTAGATCATTTACACTTAGTGTAAAATAGAAACCAATAGATTCTGGATCGAGGAAATTTAGTCCACATACTTTGACCAAATGTATGGGTAATTTTGTGATCATGAGTCAATAACTTTTGGAGTCCATTAATCCCTACTAGTGCCTACATAGAGTCTATTAAACACAGGGTGTGGATATAACATGCTACTCAGTACCTTTCTCTCCTAATGGAGCCAATGAAATAAAAGTTCATCAAAATCATTTTTGACATTTTTTACTTTCACTTAATGTTTTCTTAGATGGACTGTGTAAATTCTTTTTTTCTTCTGTTGAATGAAAATATCTGAGCCAAAGTATAAAATTACTTTAATTAAGAGTTCATTTTATTTATTATATATGTAAAATTTTTGCATAATTGATCCATCAGTTAAGGAAAAATCTGTTTTTAATGGTGATTGCTTTGTTAGCACTGTAATGTCAATTGACAGAACCAGATTCTTGTGTTGCAAGAGAGAGATAAATGTATGTATAATAGTACTGCAATGGTATTGCATGCAAGTGAGCATGATAAAAAGAATATATCACTGTAATCCAAATTGTCTTTTCATTTATAATGTCTGTTATCATTAATACATAAAGTTGTCACATCCTGTGAATGACAAAGAATCAGACAAGTTAACCATATCAGATATAAATGTCCTTGATCAATCTCTTGACTGGGTTTGTGCAATATGATTTAGCATCTTGTGTCATTGGCCTATTAACATGAAATTGTAAAGCAAATGAAAGAAGCATGTAATTGGTTATATATATTGTTAATTTACAAATGGATGGTTCCATTTGATACAAGTTGCCAACACAGAATTTGAATCAAGTAATTTTGATCTTGTGCAGATTTTCTATGTATGAAGAACAGATTTTCTTCTTTAAAAATATCAATTTCTGATGCCTAATTATTTTTTAGGCAAATATCCTTCTTATTACATGTGCAAAATATTACTTTAAAAAATGCTGAAGAAATCTGTCAGTGAGGGAATGTATATTTATTAAAAATATGTAAATTCCAATCATTATCACTAGCAAAATTTACAGCATCACCTGAAGAGCAAGTTTAGACCACTTCATCTTAGAATGACAGAGTGCAACTATCACGGTGCAATCCTGTTAAATTTTAAATTTGAGACTCAATCTTATCTGATTAGTCACAACTTATTGGTGTAAAAGCTTAGAATTAAATAAAACATTTGAAGTCTTAATTTTTCCTCAGATATATATACAGCTATTAGATAGGGAACATTAGTAAAATTATTTTTTATTTTTTTTTATTTAAATGTTTATATCAAAAACCTACCTTAGTACCTTCATGTACATATCCATGAAATAAACATCTGAATAATGTAAAGGATGTTTCAGAAACATCGTAATCATTTAAATAATGCTTACTTGCATTTGGCAACTTCAAGGCCAATAGCAGTTAATTGTTGGTTATATCTACTATGACTGGCAGGAAAAAAATAATTCAGGGTTAAAAGATTGTAATTTGTAAATAAACAAGACAACTCTTTATAAATTGAGCAACTCTGTGACCTGTCAACTATGTGACCATTTTCTGGGGCCAACTAGCAAACGTTCTTTACTTATATGCTATGAGTATTACCATGTTATTACTATGTTTTATTTCTATTATAAATTGAATGCACATCTTCTTGATCGCCTACTACAGCTTTCTTGTAATTAAAATGACAATCAATACCTTAGGTTTTCTTCCGATTGCTCATTTAAACATAAATTGTTGGATTTTTGTTGTTTCAGAGTTTAATGGAAGGTTGCAGTGCAAGCTGTTTACAAAACTGCTGGTAATCGAGTGGTCCCTGTCTCAGTTAACAATACTTATTTTCTTACAATTATGTAAAGAATAATTATTAAAGTTGTGATTGTGAATAGTCCGCTTAATTTTTAAATTCAATTGCAAAGTCAGAATGGACTCTTTGGTAAAATGCTGCAATCATTTCATCACAAGCTCCTTGGACCCTAAGTAGCTGAGTGGTCTAATGTGCTCAGCTTCACAGATCACTGCCATTGCACATTGGTCAATGTGCTCTTCTTCACAGATAACTGCCATCTCACCTTGGTCAATGTGCTCATCTTCACAGATCACTGCCATCTCACCTCAGTCAATGTGCTCATCTTCACAGATCACTGCCATCTCACCTTGGTCAATGTGCTCATCTTCACAGATCACTGCCATCTCACCATGGTCAGTGTGCTCATCTTCACAGATCACTGCCATCTCACCTTGGTCAATTTGCTCATCACAGATCTTTGCCATCTCACCTTGATCAATGTGCTCATCTTCACAGATCACTGCCATTTCACCTTGATCAATGTGCTCATCTTCACAGATCACTGCCATCTCACCTTGGTCAATTTGCTCATCTTTACAGAAAACTGCCATCTCACCTTGGTCAATGTTGGTTCAAGTTTTGAGATCAGCTAATGTGGGTTTGTGAGAACATTGCCAGTACTTTCCCAAGGGTCAGTGGTTCTTTACCAGATATACTGGCTGTCATGTATAGCCTTTCATGTGCTGATAAATGGCATTAAACAGACAACATGCACCTGACTTTGATCAGCATATGATCTTCAAGAGTTGGACACCCATCACCCAACTTATAGACTGGACCTAGCAAATTTATAAGAATTGGACACCACCACCCAACTTGCAGACTGAACCTAGCAAATTCATACTTCAATTTTTACTCCAAGAAGAGTTCTAAAACTATGAGCCTATGTATGATTTGCACATCAGGCAGTCATTTTTCTCATTAACTGCAATTGTATTAGCATGAAATATGTGGGAACAGGTTTAATGCATGTTAAGTATTACATTTTGTATATTTACTAAAAGTAGATATCAGTTTAACCCAGTTTACTCATACAATTAACAAGGTTCCTAACCTCACCCAAACAAAATCATAGTTTTTGTTACCATATATTGGTAGCAGTGTTTCTGTTGTGGACAGTAAGTGTTTAAATCAATGAGATCCCAAAAATAAATATACCTATAATTATGTGTGTTCATTGTTTTTTCTTTTCCTTACCTTGGTAATATGAAATTGAGAAAAAAATATGAAATTGGAGAGAAAAAAGCTGAATGGCCAACATTTTGTGTATGCTAGCTGCAAGACTTGAAAGACCACCATATCTATAAAACAAAATGGTCTCTGAAAACAGGTGGTCTCATAAAAGGTCACAATGCTATAAAAAAAAATCAATAAATCTGTGTATTGAGAATATGGTCTCTCAAGACAGGTGGTCTCATATAGCAGTGGTCTTTCAAGACCGGTTTTAATCTTTATCTGAAAAATGCACTGAACTATTTCCAGGGCTTAAGTATTTCATAAAATGATTGATGGAATTTATCAAGGAACACATGTTTAAACTTTGTCAGAGTGGTTATCCTTTGTGTTTAAGGGGCAGGGGCCAGTTTTTATATGCAAATTTAATGCCACAATCAGCGACCTATTATATAACAAAAAAACATAAATATATCAAATACTCAGTGAGGTCAAAAAGGACCATATTTTGGGATACCTATATTAGGCAAAGCATAAGAATATTGTCCACTTGACCAAAGAAGTCAATGGCCAAAAACATTTATATATATTTGAACTGTTGCATTTCCTGGTTACTTGGTAAGTATGTCAAGGTGGTGATGATAAAACCGCATGAACTTGGATACTAGTACTTGTTTCAAATCCAAATCAGAATGGCTGCTTTTCTGACAGGATATAAACTACAATGCAGCTAAAGAGAACTAGTCCCCACATTTTCAAATATATGTTAAACGTGAAAATCATGAATAAGTTCAAAACACCAAATTCAGATTTTACATGTACAAGTTAACATAATCAAAATCGAGCATGCTAATAGAGAAACTGAAGTTGAGAAGATCCTAAAAGTTTATTAATCTAAGTTTATTAAATCAAATTTATAATGCATCCAAGTTATCTGATTTTTAGCTTCAATAAGCTTCAGCTTTGCTTAAAATATTTCAGGAATAGGGTCAGTAATTTAAGTATGCAACACATTCAATCATCTTTTTGAAACGTAGTATACAAGAGAAATCTCTAAAAAAATCTTTACAATTTAAAGGGCTACCAAACTAAATAACATTTGTTCAATGTCATATTATTCATATTTATATATACTATTTTTATATGTTCCTCCAATCACACAAAATCTGCAGTTTTGACAGTTTTTAATTCAACTATGCACAATATAATCCATTTAATGCTACATCAAAATGTTTTTTAGAAATAACGTTTGAGTCCTATAGCATGTGCAATAGATCAATGTCAAACATGTTCAACTGTTTCACAAAATAGTACTTTTGTTGAGGTTTGTTTTTTAAAATACATTTTATAACATAACTTAATATGACCCCATATATTTCAAAGTGTAAAAGATACTTAAGGCATAGCTAGTGTTTCTTTTTGCACTTTTCATCCTGGAGCACTGCCAGAAGCAATCTACATAGATCTTGAGTACATGTACAACATGATACTGCTTCATGAGCAAGCAGCGAATGCTATTTATGAATCAATACATACACATCCACATGATAAGAATATAAAAAGGTTTGGACAAGGAAAACAAAAAAAAATCCACATGACTCAACCCAGTTTAATATTGTTCCAATGCTAAGGTTTTTCTGGTAAGTTAGAATGGTGGTGAGGGGGATTTATTTTAAATATTGTGAAAAAAACACCTTTTATTTCCATGAAAATCCGAACAGGCATCAATATATAATTTAGTAAACACAAGAAGGACTCGTAATCAATTATATTGGCCAATTATATTGGCCAACAATATTACAAATAAAGTTATGGATTTTACCAGTGACTGTCTTTTATTTACAAGTAAAATATTTCATGTTGACTTGTAAGTTATATATTTATCACTGGCTGCTAGGATTTATTATGGTCATAATTTTAGCAAATTAAAACAATATTTTTTGCATGTTTATACAAGAAAAAATAATAAAAGGAGTATTTTAGATCATTATTTTTATAAAATCTAGTTCAATCCAAAAGTAAATTGTCACACTGCAAAACCTGTAAGACATAGCATAATGTAACTCATTCCAAAATCGGGTCATATATGATTCTTTGTACATATCATATAACAAATAATTTATTGACATGAATGTTTATTATTATTTTAGGATTTGGGCACTTTGTTCTCATTTTGCACTGTCTTGTTGTTCTGTATCATGCGGCTATCCTGTGGCACAAGGTTGGGGATTCCATTCACAATTGGATATGCCACTCCTATTTCTGGGCTAATTAATTCATTATTTTCTTTATCATACCTGAAAAGAAAAAGAAAATAATTGCATATGCAAAGGATATGACAACAACAGAGATAAAATATTATAATACTTCCAAATTTTTGACAGGTCTTCTTGAAAGGTGTAAAAATAATCTCAATATTCAGTAATATGAATAAATACATGTAATACCATACATCAAACCAAATGTTTGCTGTAAACAATTCCTTATTCTAGTAGTTTAGATTGTTGGTATCAATATCCAATTACATTCTTAAAATTCCAAAAATCAAACAAGATTTTTTTTTAAATGGACAGAAGAGAACTTTTTTCAAATTTGGACTTGCCAAAAACAAACATTTAGAACTGTCCTGATTAACCCCACCACACAAACTTGATAACTGAATTGAATATGTACTAGTAATCAATTAAATTACAATTATTATTTCTGAATATTTTGATTACAATTAGTCAACTATTGTTCACTTTTACATAATGTAACTTTTTCAACTAGTTTTTTTTAATAATCTCATAAATTTGTTTGCATTATTTATAGTATATTTCTTGTCTGAATTGCAGAATATTTGGAACCTTGGTACACAGTCTCTAAAATCTCCAATTAATCTGAGTTTTGGTTTATAATTTTGTGTTTATCATTTGATTTTGAGAATTCTAGAACACATTCAATGTTCTGAGTATATAAGTGTAGTCATGAAAATGTGATAATTAAGTCAAAAGAAAGTAATCATGATTTTAGAGTCTTTTTTTACTCGACAATGAGGGGTTCCATGTGGCCAGATGGTCTAAAGTGCTCCCTTTGTCTACTTGTGAATTCAAGTTTCAGCTCAGCTCAATCAATGTAAGTACATGTATGTGGGAAAACTTGCCAGTAGTCTCGCATGGGTCATGGATATTCCTGAGTTCTTCGAGGTGGGATGTTGCTGGTGTCAGTCAGATGAAAATATCTTTGTAGATTTTCAAATCTTGCATGACTAAATTTCAGTTCAATGCAGGAAGGATGGAAAATCGATTTCTCTCTTTTCCTTGTCAATATTAGTTGTAGGTCTGGAATTCAGTCAATAAAATCATTGATTTGGACAGGCTGAAGATGATCACTTCAATCTGCAAGATTGGGAGAAACTCTATCATTATTGCTACCAGCATCATCTTCTTTTTCTGATGATTCAATCTCAGAAACTTTCAATATCTGATTCTAAATTTCACAAATTATCCAACTGCCAAACACATCTTTTCCTCTGCTTCCTCGATATTTATTAGATCAAACCCAAGAAACTCCTCATTTTTGCTCTCGTCATCAAAAATCATTCTTGTGTCTGCCATCATTGATGATTTTTCAAGGACAGAACACATGTAATGAAACTGTTCTCAATTACTAACCCTTGGTTTCTGAACAATTCAAGTTTGCACAAAAGAAAGTAAAATTATTCATTTCTGATTGGTTAATATTGGTCCAATTCTTATAAAAGGCCCAATTGTAACCAATCAGAGAGGTTGTATCTAACACACATTCCAACAAACAAAGATGGGATCGGCTATTGAATGCAGTCAACAAACTTCAACAAAAGGCAGGATCGGCCATCGGATCACAAGTATAGATGGGATTGGGTCCAAATGAGTTAAACCCCAAAACAACAATTCCACAATGAAACAAGTCTTAGTGAACTCCTATATATAAGAGATCTGATTATAATTAAATTATGTTATTAATAACTCACTCTCATCCAGGGAATTCCTATCATTTTTCAAAACTGCCAATGTAAAGCCTCTGCTGAAGAAACCAACACTTGACCATGATGATTTAAAGAACTAGTGCCCAGTTTCTAATCTCCTGTTCATATAAAAAATCTTTGAAAAAGTTGTTCTAACACAACTTGTATCTCATCTGAATTCAAACAGTCTTTTAGTAATGTACAGTCTGCACATTGCTCATGCCACAGTACTGAAACTACTCTTCTGAAAGTACCAGGGCCCAGCAATGTGGAACGAATTGCCCACTGAACTTGGACATAAGGACAGTCATCACATTCACAAGTGCTCTTAAAACTCACCTATTTCGACTGCAATAACAAACTTAAAGACTTAATAATGTTTCCTACCTAAAATATTTTTAGCATGTTCATGTTTTCTAATTTCATGGTGGGCATTTTTGTAATCATGTTTTTTATGTTATATGTGTTTCTAATGTTGTAAAGCGCTTAGAGCTTCTAGAGATTAGGCGCTAATCAAAGTCTTCATTATCACTATTATATGTAGGGAGCTCATCATCTAAAAACAGCATGGCTGTAAGTACTGTCTCTATGTTTAATCTGAGATATAAATAGCAAGAAGACCTCGAGGTGCTTCCATGTTAATATCTGTGGTAAAAGAAGTTTATTAAATGCAACAAATGAAGAAGTTTTGACCAATAAATTTAGTTCATTTGATAATGTTGCATAAAGTGATGATGGAGTCATTCAATCTTTAACCCAGAGAAAGTTTATATTACAACATTAGCTCTTGAATATTGCAGTTAAATATATAAAGTGATTTTAACTGCTTTGGAAATGTATGCCAGTTCCTCTCAGAAAAACCAGAAAATAAAAATCAAGGTCATTCAACCTGAAACAAGAAAAATGTATTTTTCGAAATAGCTACTTTAAATCATATTTAAATTACTGAGGTTAAGGATTCTGATAATGCACTATGAGATAAAGGCAGAGTAAAAAGAATGTTTTCACCCGCCTGAAATTGAATTCTGTAAATTAAGTTATAATTTACTTACACTAATGGCTTTTTGGAGAGAGGACACGCAAGATATTCCAGCATTTTTTCATCAAACTCTTGGATTGGTTCAGGTTTGTCTAAACTGTATGATCTGCTGGCAAGAATGATTCGTCCATATGACTTAGCAATCCTCAAAAGTGGAAAGGACATCCATCTTTCAAGCGCTTCAAAATAAAAAAAAAAAGTTTTAAAACAAAATGTCCAAGAAAGCTTTGATCTAGACATCTATCTGTCCATAAGTATTAGTGAGACGAAAAAACTCATCTGTTTTACGTGACAAGCTTCTCCATGTGTTGTTATTGTTGTTATAGGGTTTAACACCATTTCTCAGCATAAGATAAGCTATACATGGCGGCCCATATAAATGGTGGAGGAAGTACCAGGGAGAACCCCAGAAATAACCACCAACTCGCAAGAAGCTTGTCCATGTGTATTAGCGAAAGAAAAACCCGCATCTGTCTGATGTAGCCAGTCTGTCCATGTGTATTAGCGAAAGAAAAACCCGCATCTGTCTGATATGGCCAGTCTGTCCATTTGTATTAGCAAGAGAAAAAAGCCTCATCTGTCTGATGTAGCCAGTCTGACAACATATATTGGTAGGGGGATAAAAACTTGTCTGTTGGATGTGGCCAGTCTGTCTATATGTATTAGTGAAAGAAAAAGAAATCATCTGTTTAGTGTGGACAAGCTGTCCAAATGTATTAGTGAGAGAAGAAAAACCCTCATCTGTTCTCAGTATTGCTTTGCTTTGTTTATTTGATTAGGATTTTTAACGTAGCTTTAACAATTTTTCAGTCATATCGCTACAATGTCTGCAGTGATGCAGTTTATAGTGAGCTCTAGCACTGGGACATCATGCCGCAGACATGTAGTATGATGTCCCATCCAGTCACATTATCCTGACACCAGGCTGACCAGTCCTAACACTAACCTCTTAATACTGAGCGCCAAGCAAGGCAGCTCTTAGTACCATTTTTGTAAGTCTGTAGTATGACTCAGCTGGGTATTGAACCCACGACCTCCCGCTTCCACGACAGACACTCTAACCACTAGGCCACCGGAGCAGTTATCTCAGTATTGCTTAGATTACAATAAATTATGGTGAGAAGAAGAAAAAAACATGTCTTTGACTTTGAGCATACATTTCAACTGAAAATGCCACCACCATTACATACTCTCCACCAGTTGTACCTAAAGTATAGAAAGAAAAAGAAAATAGCAAATGCTAATTATTTTAATATTTGGATTAAATATTTAGCCATTTATAATATCACTCAAAAGATTATTTAAATTTAAAAATGATATATGTAAATTATTAATTTTTATAAGACCCTAATAGCAATTAAAAAAAATAAATAAATAAATAAACCACAATACAATTATCAAAATAAAAATTTAGTCCCATAAATGATCGCATGGAATGTTGTGGTTTATCTGCAAGTAATATAGTATCTTCATTCTTATCAATGAAACTTACATGAGTAAACACTTGGCATTACACTTTACTTGTATATACATGTATAAATTACCATCATGAAATTTTTAAAGAAAAGATAGAGTGAAAAATTTCACCAACCAGCATCTGTGCAAAACATCAATTCAAAATAAAGGTTTTTCATTATTAAACAGTGTTAAAAGCCTTAGGAGTTGGCCTTGAAGAAGAAATATAAGATACAACATGGATTCTATATAAAAGATGAATCAATCTTTGTACATGTATGGTATCTAAATAGCTTGAGACAGCAGATTTGAACTACAGTCAAGTGGAATTCACACAAGCTTTAGGTACTGTCACTAAAGTATCCTCAGTCAAATGGAACTTTCAGGATTAACTGTTAATTAGTCATACTGTCTTCATACCTACTGACTGGTGACTAAATATGAAATGGAGGAGCATCCAAGGGGAATTTAAGGTTCATCATGGAGATGCATTATATGGAGAAAGAGGGTGTCCTTTAAGAATATCACATGTATTTGTCTTAGAACCATGACTCTGTCACAGCCCTGACTATAGCTACAATTCTATTCAATGACTACTAGCCTTAGTCTACAATAGGAGCCCTGGAATTTTAGCCTTAGACCATAATACCAGTTATAGTAGTCTGTTAAACTAGTAAACAAATATCTAGAATTCTGTGTTTTTTTCCAACACTTTCAGTCATAACCATACTTAAATGTTTTAATGTACCTGAACAATTAGGCTGCCACACATTAAAAGTTGTGTAGTAAATTGATGACCTTTATTTAAACCAATGTTTTCCATTACCCCCACCCCACCCCACCTCCCCACCCACCCACACCTACACACACCAGGTCAAAAATCATGGTCACAAGGTCATTCTGGAATGATGTGATAGGTCCACAGGATTTTTTTTAGGGTGGCAAAACTTATCATTATATGGAAATGGGGTTGTGAGACTCAAACAAATTATCTTTAGGGTTGCAGCCAAAACAGGATGTGAACTTTAAACAGTATTTATTTATTGAATCTATCAGACAATAAAACTTGGTAAATATGGAAAGAATTGGGATGGTCTTTGCTGTGAATCATCCTTTTGGTTATTTAACAAACACTACAGTCTTGTAATCATTCAGCAATACCTCATATGTGTACAAAAATACAGTCATGTAATCAATCGGCAATATTCCATGTGTAAAACGTTACAGTCATGTAATCAATCAACAACACTTTCTGTGTATAAAACTAGTCACATAATCAATCAGCAACACCTCACATGTACAAAATTACAGCCATTTAATCATTCAGTAATACTTTATATGTGTACCAAAATACAGTTATGTAATCAATCGGTAAATATCCATGTGTAAAATGTTCCAGTCATGTGATCAATCAGCTACACCTCACATGTACAAAATTACATCTATGTAATCAGTCAGCAATACCTCATTGCATGTGGACTGCTCTGGTGGCCTAGTGGTTAGAGCATCATCGGATGTGGGAGGTCACAGATTTGAACACTGGCCAGGTCATACCAAAGACTTATACAAATGCTACAAACAGCTGCCTTGCTAGGCACTCAGCATTAATAGGTTAGAGTTACGACTGGTCAGCCTGGTGTCAGGATAATGTGACTAGGTGGACATTATGCTACATGTCTGCAGCATGAAGCTACGTTAAAATTCCAAATCATACACTCACACATTCCAGGCATACTCATTTAGTCACGTAATCAATCAACAAAATACACTATCACTAATACTGCATGGCGGGTTTTATTTCTCATGCCTAATTCCATTAATTATCATGACGTTTTAATTCACAAGCAGATAACCATGTAACCTAGACTTCATTCAAATATGCCATTTACTCTTCCTTTATATAGTGAACAGGTTGACAGACTACTCCACAATCAGCGACTGTGCATTGAAATATCTAACATATGATCCACCTTGTCAGCTAATGCTGCACACTGGGTAATTCTGCCCAATGATACTACATTCCTGTAAACACTGGACCAAGTGTTGTGTTTTGGTCGAATATCCAATTTGTATCAAGAAAGAACGATCGTCCTTATATTAAGGAAGTGATATTCATAAAGTGTACAAAACTATCCCACATTTCTACCATAATTGCATATGAAAATGTGATTTCTAAATGTCAACATGAAGACCCACTCCATGACCATGAATTTGTAAACCATAAATCCTATTTACAGTGTATATTTTAGAGTCAGAAAAATAAATACAGGTACATTATACATAAGATGGAAATGTATACCTTAAAACAATACTGCATTTTAATGACATTTTCCAATTTTACAAGAAGTTATCCCACATGTTCAAAATCGTCTGCTTTCAAAAAATGTCAACTTGTTGCCAGAACAGGATTCTCAAGAAATTCCCCTGCATAGTCTGTTTCTCAATTCTTAAGTAAAAGAATTTCCCCACATCATATTGTCTATAAATTGTTGAACTTTACTATAAAAATAAATTATAAGATCAATTTAGTTTGCTTAATATCTGTTGCTATTTATTGGCATTGTTACATTGATTTTTTTTATTATATCCAGCTGACATTATTAATTCAACCGAAATGCTGACAGAAACAGTCAAAAGTAATTTATTTCCATAGCCCGATGGATAAACATTACATCTTTACAAAGCTATGTGCAGAAAGGCCGACATATTGTGAGTAAAGGAAACACGGAGGTGGTATCCGTTCTATCCAAAATTAATATTCTTTTGAACAGAATATCCTGGTGACAGTTGCCTCCTTTCAAATGGCAAGCATTGCACTGTGCAGTATTTTCGTAAATTGGTCGAGTTAGGTATGCGTTTTGCTTCATTACTGGTGAACGAACACCTTAGGTGCGCAGAAATGCCAGATAGCATTGTATGTAGTCACCATCACTAAACTAAAACTAAAGCATATGACAAAAACTCTATAAAAAAAAAAAATGCGAGTTGAGTTACCTGTGACTATGGGGAGCGCCATTTTGAAGGGACTTCTCGGTTTGATTTAAATACTCGTATGCTATTTTTGTTTCCCCTATACCTCTACTTTATTACCAAGAGAATTTCATAATAACATATTATGTCCCAATTTACATAATTACAGTTTGATATACGGTTAATTGGTTTAATTATAAGTATACAACATCTACACCTTGAAGCTGTTACCTCCCTCGTATTGATTATTATCTGCCTTGACCATTGCAGGTTAAAATATATGGGGCAAAAAAAGAAAAGAGCGAGACGTTATTTAATTCCTATCTGATACAGATGTCAATGTTACGAATACCTCAATGTATATTTTGTGGTTATTAGACGTCCAAAGACAATACGGCCTAACTTAAGGCAACCGTGACCATAATTTTAAAAAGGGTTGTGGTTTTATATATATATATATATATATATATATATATATATATATATATATATATATATATATATATATATATATATATATATATATATATATATATATATATATATATATATGGATGCATTGTACGAGATAAATTTGTATAGGTTGTAAAACAAAATGTTTTTTTTTTTTTTTTTTTAAATAAAACTAAACTAGTTTGATATTCTTTTTATAAAATAATACATGTACCACGTAGTATACGGCTATTGGACAATTCGGCCGAAGACAATTCGGCCCATCTTGGACCGAAAATAAGACAATCCGGCCCAACTCTAAAGACAATTCGGCCCAATTTTAAAATACAACTGACAAGTATTTATTTGTAACATATATTTTGAAAATTCTTATATAATATGTTTTATAATAAAATTTGGAACATTTTGTGAACAAGATAAATGTTTTCCGAAGTTATAATGGTTAGGAAAAATCGGAGAAAGAAAGGAGTATAGTATAGCTGTGCGCTTGGTCTCAAAAACTTAATTCTCATGCAAAACAAGAGATATTCTCGTATTTGAACGTATTTGTTACAAATAAATTTTTACAGATAAAATAGTTGGAAATTGCATAATTAGTTATTTTGCGATAATTCGATATAAATTTAATTCAGAACATTATTCCGTTTTGCTGTTATATGTTACGAAAAAGACAAATAAATGTGCACACTGAAAGATGCATCTTTACCAAAATTTCTTGTACTTTAAATTTCATTCAATTTGATAATGAATATTCAAAACACCAAAAACATTTTAAGCTGTCAAATTAATACCATTCTAGTCATAACAGTTTCCGATTCAAAATATTAGCGCGAAAGTTTACAACGTGTATGCCTTTTTAGTCAATCCAAACATATAACGTATGTATCAGAGACATACGACAAGAGACTGTTCATTAAATATGTAATCGTTTTCACTCAGTTTTCCCTTTTGATCATGAAAATATGACATGAAATTATTACATATATGTTTGCTTAACCATATTAAACACGTACATTCTTCATTGTAGTTATTTATCCTGTATGTTTACACAGTTTTCTTGGTTCCCTTTTGATCATCAAAATATGGCATGAAATTATTACGTATCTGCATGTATGTATGTATGTATGTATGTATGTATGTATGTATGTATGTATGTATGTATGTATGTATGTATGCATGCATGCATGCATGCATGTATGTATGCATGCATGCTTTCATACATGCATGCATGAATGTATGACTGACTGACTGACTGTATGTATGTATGTTCAAACGCAATTCTCTCTGCTTTGGATAGTGGAAAGATTACAATCCTCACTCTCCTGGATTTATTTGCAGCATTTGACACAATAGACCATGATATATTACTTGATCGTCTCCAGCATGTATTTGGCATTCAGAATATAGCCTTACAGTGGTTAAAGTCCTACTTAGTCAACAGGACACAAATTATATCTGCAAATGGAATACACTCCAGCCCAGTTGACGTATGTTGTGGTGTTCCACAGGGATCTGTTCTTGGACCTGTTCTCTTCATTCTGTATACTCAGCCGCTCTCAAGTGTCATAGATCATCACCCAGTGTCGCACCAATTGTATGCTGATGACACCCAAATATACAAGTCTAGCCACCCAACTGAAGTTGATGCTACCATCCATGGAGTAGAGAAGTGCATTTCGGATGTGAAATCATGGATGACATGTAACAAGCTGCAGATGAATGATGATAAAACTGAGGCTATTCTGATCACAACACAAAGACTTTCTCATTCACATCCTTAACCTCAGACAATAAATATCAGTAACACCAACATTAAATTCTCACAGTCAGTACGGAAACTAGGCGTTACTCTAGACAGTACTCTCACATTGCACCAACATGTCATGAACATATGCAAGGCTGCATATCTTGAATTGAGACGCATCAGTTCTATTCGTAAATATCTTTCAGTTGATGCCACTAAAACACTTGTGTGTTCATTAGTACATTCAAGACTGGACTATTGTAACTCAATTCTGTCTGGTTCGTCACAATATTTACTCCAGAAACTTAAAGAAGTTCAAAACACAGCTGCACGGATCATCTTTAGAGTACCTCGATCAGAGCACACCTCACCACTGCTCTGTACCCTACATTGGCTATCAATTCGATACAGAATCAAACACAAAATTTGTTCTCTGTGCTATGTTTCAATGACAGACTCCAGTCCAACATACCTATCCAGCCTCACCCATGTGTATACACCAGCTAGATCCTTACACTCTTCTTCTGATAATCGTATACTCATTGTTCCCAAGGTGAAAACGAAGTCATATGGACAACGTTCGTTTACACACCAGGGCCCGGCGACGTGGAACGAATTGCCCAATGAAATCAGACACAAAGACACAGTGGTCCCTTTTAAGATTGCTCTTAAGACTCACCTGTTTCGACTGCAGGGACAAACTTAGCGACCTAATCATGCTTTGTATCTTATATGTTTTCAGCATGTGTTTATGTTTTCCAATTTCGTTGTTTTTTGTCATTTGTTGTTCTGTAGTGTAGTCATATCATTTTTGATGGTGTAAAGCGCTTAGAGCTTCGAAAGATTAGGCGCTATACAAAGTCCTCATTATTATTATTATTATTATTATTATTATTATTATTATTATTATTATTATTATGTACGTACGTGCGTATGTATGTGTGTGTGTGTGTGTGTGTGTGTGTGTGTGTGTATGTTGATATATATGTGCCTTCAAACTGGTGAGTCTTATGTATACGGGCTGATGTATATTGCTTTGTTTCACTTTATCACTTTCAGGCATTTATTTTCTTTCTCATTTAGAGAGAGAGAGTCGCGCACACAGACAGACGCATTCAGATGTAGCAGCTTACAAGGGAACATAGACAATGAGTACCATAATTAAGATTAGTAATCAGTTTATTCATTTCTAATTAGTTTGGAGTAAAGGAGGAACTATGATTGACGATACTGAATAAAACATAAACTTAACTGGTACGAGGTTGATGCAGCAACTAAACTGGCAAAACGCTCGGTCTCTCTCTCTCTCTCTCTCTCTCTCTCTCTCTCTCTCTCTCTCTCTCTCTCTCTCTCTCTCGTGAGTTCAAAAAGTGAAATATCCGTGTAACCATCGAATGAACCGTGCAAATCGCGTAAAAGTAATATCCAGTTCTATCTGATGATGTTGGCGCTGTTTAAGAGAGAAGGGGAAAAAATCTCAAATTAAGATGACATCTAAATGCAAACTTCTTAGACACCAAAGTCTTCGGATCCGTCACTGCTATGATAACATTTTAGAATTTGGAGGCATTATGCGGATAATGACACCCGTGTCAACAATCATCCTAAAAATACGTGGAAACATCTGTGGATTAAGAAATCTGGACAGGAGCCCCGTATGCCACAGAAACACACACGGTCCTTCACTTTTGCAGAACGTGTAGTTGTAACAACCTCTGGATTCAGTGGAATATAAGAATCCTATATAAGCGGACTGATTTATTTACAGATCTGTATGCTTGCAAGACAATTAATTCTTCATTTATAACAGGGGTGCTCAAACTTTTTCGGCCAAGGGCTAGATTGCATTTTATATCTCTCGAGGGCCGCAAACACTATTTTCTTTAATAGAATTAAATTACAGGGGCCAGATTTATATGTTGTTTCAATTTACCCCGAGGGCCGGACAGAGCACATTCGCGGGCCGGGGGTTAAGCCCCCTGATTTATAAGAATCAGTCTTATTGAGGAAAATATTCTACATATATTAAATTTAGAATGTCAAAATAGTTGAGTTTGTTTTAAGTTTGTTCAATTTTTTTCTAAAACATTTTATATTTTACAACTTAATTCAATTAAGAACGACAGTGTTCTCTGAGTAGTGCACACGTTCACCTTGGTAGGAATAAAATTATTACTGTATATTACTGTTATTCCTTCTCATTGTAAAAGAAGCCCCCAAATAACTGCTAGAAAGGAAAAGTTGACCTCCCTTTATTTCATACATTTAATGCATTATATCCAAAACGACAATAAGATTCGTAATTCATAATTATATTTGTTTCTATTACATAAAGCAAAACTTTGTAACTATACGGTAATGTACATATTATATAAATATCCAAATTTGTTTTTGTAACAGGAGACCCAGAGGTGCTTGAAGTTCAAAACTCCACAATTGATGATGATTTCCCCATTCTCGAAGAAGAGGTGGAGTCAGCAGTAAGAGCACTAAAGCAAGGGAGCGCAGCTGGAGTAGACAACATCCCAGCTGAACTTATCAATAATGGTGGGGAATCAGTGATAGAACTACTAACAAAAATCTGCAACAATATCTGGCAGACAGGCGAATGGCCGACACAGTGGACGCAGTCACTGATTATAACACTCCCCCAAAAAGGCAATCTCCAGCTATGCCAAAATTACAGAACCACCAGTTTGATCAGCCATGCTAGTAAGGTGATACTGAAGATCATCTTGAACAAACTGAACCCACAAGCAGAATAAATAATCGCTGAAGAACAGGAAGGGCACCGGGGTGGAAGAACCACAACAGAACAAATATTCAATTTTAGGATTCTGTGTGAAAAGTAGTCACAACATCAACAAGGCATCTATCATGTGTTCATACATTTCAAAAAGGCTTTATACAGAGTGTGGCATGAAGCATTGTGGGCCACAAAGAAGAAGTAGGACATGGGTCAAAAGTTGACCAATACCATCAAGCAACTGTACGCCAAGGCTACCAGTGCAGTAACTGCTCAAGGTTCTGTGGGGGGCTAGTTCAAGACAACAGTTAGAGTACGGCAAGGCTGTCTCCTGTCACACATGCCTTTCAACACCTACTTAGAGCGCATCATGAGCGTAGCCCTGGAAAACCACTGTAGGACAGTCAGCATTGGAGGGCGTAAGATTACCAACCTACGCTTCGCAGACGACATTGATGGGTTTACAGACAGTGAAGATGAGTTTGCCACCTTAGTGAAGAACTTGGATGACACATCTTCCAGATTTTACACGGAGATAAGTGCCGAGACGACAGAGCTAATGACAAATAGTGGCAAACAAATCTCAGCCAAGATTAAAGTCAGAGGTCAGGAACTGGAAACAGTGGACCAATTCAAATATCTTGGTTCCATAATCACCGAAGAGGGATCAAGAGCAGCAGAAATTGTGTCACGAGCAGCGCAAACAACGGCAGCTATGTCAAAGCTAAGACCCATCTGGACAGACAAGAATATGTCTGAAAACTAACATCAGACTATTGGGAGCAGTAGCCTTCTCAATCTTTCTTTATTATTCATGTGAGCTCTGGACCCTGGCCTTACAACGAAAAATCCAAGCACTTGAAATGAGATGCTACAGAACCATCCTTGGTATCTCTTATATGGACCACATCACAAATGCTGAAGTGCGTAACACCATCAGACAAAAAGTAGGCCATTATGAAGACCTCCTCACCTTTGTCAAAAAGAGAAAGCTGAAGTGGTATGACCATGTCACTAATTTGTTTGTTTGTTTCTTTGTTTGTTTAATTAGTTTTTTTTTTCAACGCAGTTTTAACAATTGTTCAGTCATATCGCTACGGTGTCTGCAGTGAGGCAGTTTATAGTGATGTCTAGCACTGGGGCATCATGCCGCAGACATGTAGCATGATCATGATGTCCCACCCAGTCACATTATCCTGACACCAGGCCGACCAGTCCTAACACTAACCTCTTAATGCTGAGCGCCGAGCGAGGCAGCTGTTAGTACCAGTTTTATAAGTCTTTGGTATTGACTCGGCCGGGGATGGAACCCACGACCTTCCGCTTACGCGGCGGACGCTCTAACCACTAGGCCACCGAAGCGGTTACCATGTCACTAGAGCCAATAGTCTATCCACAACAGTACTGCAGGGCAGTGTCCAAAGTGGCAGAAGGAGATGTAGACATAGAAAACAAGTGGATTGACAACATGACAGAATACTGATACATATACTTTTTAACCGAAGATGTCAGTGGATAAAAGGTGGAGATATTTATCTCTCCCTCGTTATAACACATTTTATTGAAAACAATTATTCTAGATACAATGCTGTAGCCCATGGCCCGAATTAAACCAATGCATAACAGTATGGATTGACATCTCATTAACAAGTTATTATCAAATTACTCTATGTACTAGGGGCCCCGAGTGGCCGAGTGTTCTAAAGCGCTCTCCGTTACGGATCACTGCCATCGGACCTCTGTCTGTCTGGGTATGTGAGAAAGTTTGCCAGTAGCTTCTCATTGGTCGGTGGTTCTTACCGGGGGTTTTCCTGAGTTTGGCTGCCATTTATAGCCTATCGTGTGCTGAAAAATGGCGTTAAACACTACTACTACTATTCTATGTGCGAGATACTTAAAATAAATGAATGCAATTTCCTTCTAATGAAATGCATGTCTTTTGAAGAAAACAAAATATTACTATTTAAATACAAATAAATCCCAAAAAAGACCAGTACAACTTTAAATTGAGCTCTAAAGTCCATTTTTTTGCGTCAGTAAGTCCATTAAGTTTGCGTCCAACCCCACTATCGAATCTTAATTTTTAGTATTATCTAAATAATTTATTACGTTACCAGGAAAATATGTAAACAACATAACACTGAGTTCATGTATGTTCCTTGATAAACAATTTTAAGATTACTGTAATATTGGACTAAAATTTTAAAAAGCTGTATACAATAATGATTCTGTAAATAGATTAAGTTAGTAAAACGTACTCGGTCTTTTTCGCAGACGTTAAATTCTTTTCGTGAAAAGGACCCATTTTTAACACTTTATGCTAAAAAGAAATATTAAATGCTATATAAAAACAATTATTACGCAGTTGAATTTCATTCGTGAAATGAATTATCGATCCAAATTGTGAGCAAACAAGAGTGCATTCAAATGTACAGACGGCAAGTTCTTGTCGTAAAACGGACTCGGTTAGAAAGAAGGACCCATTTTGCCTCTTTATATTACGAAAGATATATTAATACTTCGTAAAGTGAGTTATTACACCACATAATTTAATTTGTGAAACAGAAATATGGATTGATATTGTTGGTAAAACCGTACTGCGTTCTTTGCACATATGGGTAATTTTACGAAAAGGCCCATTTTTAACATTTTATATTAACAAATATAATATTAAATGCTATGTAAATGAGTAACTGCAATACGATATAAAAAAATTGAAAAAAAGAAAGTGATTGAAACTATTCTCATAAACATCCCCGGTCCTTTTCTCAGACGGAAAGTCTTGTTCGCGACAAGGACCGGTCATTTTATCGTAAAGGGGTCCTGTTTGCACTTTCTACCCAACCGGTAGTACGAATGTACTGGGTTTCACTTTGGAGGGAGATAATTACGAAACTTCCTGCGATTGTCTTTCTCCAGTTTTGGCCATGTTCTACAGCGAATTACCACCGAATATTGAGTTGGAAAATGTTAATAGAGACCTAAGACCGGTATATTGGGCCATAATTATATTTTACGTCTCGCATATATGTTTCAGCCCAACTGCTGCAATCACCCTTCCGTCTGTCCGTCCGACCAGATCAGTTCGTTCGCGCTTCAGCTTCAGTACATTACTCGAGAAACAGCCGTTTGACAGGCCTCAGCTATCGATGAAAGAGCATTGAGCCTGCAACCCACCCATCCCTATCCCCAAAACCCCCCCCCCTCCCCAACCTGGATTATGGACGTTTCGGCCCAAGACATTTCGCCCCACTTCAATGGACATTTCGCCCCACATGGTTAATGAACGTTTCGCCCCATGGACGTTTCGGCCCACATCAATGGAAATATCGGACATTTATATAAATTCACAATCATTACAAAATGATCAAAAATATAATGTAATGAGAGAAATGACACACACCAGGAAGCATAAAAATAAAAAAAAAATCCCAAATTCTGTCTCAATATAATGGTAATGCAAGAAACGACACACATCTGCAAGCATACAACAGCAAAAATCCCCAATTAAATTTAATATAATAAAACAATGACAAATTATCATTGCATTGATTGTATCCAAAAAGAAAATATAATAATAAAACATGGGTAATTTGACTTAGTGGCTGTCCCTACACGGAAAACTGACTTTTTTTGTTCAAAAATATTGTATAAAGTAAACAAACGACATACATTTGGCGAAAACATACACATATAAAACAACTTTTTTATCAGTACGGGTGCATTTGTCTGGTGCCATAAAGAAAAAATGTTCTGGCGTTCACCATTGCTCACAGCAAGTGTTAATAGGACTTAATTACAGCCAGGTAACTTCTTTGATCTTCATAGTTAAATAATCTACTAAATGTGGTATCAAGGTAATTAAGCTGCTGCAAGGGTTTTGAGTAAGTCGTGTTTCTTTTATGAAAAGGAAATTACAATTTAGCACATATGTTATGGCGTTCACTAATAACTAAAATAATGACATATAAATAAACCTTTGATCTTAGTATATAAAAATCTGAGTTGCAGGATAAAAATTAGGATTTTTCAAGTGCATTGTCCAACAGATAGTTTGTTATAGAAGCTCGTGCATGTGTTTGCATGGAGATTTATCAGTGGCTCTATAAATTGCAGTATTTCCTTTTCTTGGTACTAGTTGTTTTAAAATCACGTAAATCAATAGATCGAACCATGTCTTCGTGCATTTACTGCAGAAAACCAGTTACACGTCGCCAGCAAGCCATAGATTGCGATATTTGCGGCCTATGGCAGCACAGAGCATGTGGAAATACTGGTAAGTTTATTTATTTATTTCTACATCATAGATCATTCCGTAATTGAACGGGCATAACAAAATAAATACATTTTTTAAATAATAATTGTATGTATCTAGTGACCTTTTCTCGCATGTTATGGTTCGTGTTTCATTATATCCAAATGTCTTTCAAAATAAATGTTATCATAAGACAAATATAATTAACTAACTGATACTACGAAATGGTTTCTATTTACAGGTTTATCAAGCTACAAGTATGGTCTTCTTAGACGTTAAAAGATATCTTTTCAGTTTATGTGTGACCTGTGCAGTTCTAAACCTGAGGTAAGATTTAAATACAAACGAAATATTTTAAAAATAAAGACATGCTACAGTAGCTGATTCCCATTCGCATTTGATGTATTTAAGCTACAGTTAAATAAAAATTGCCAACAAAACGTGGAACGCTGCCTACTTTCTCCCTATCACAAATGCTGGTAGATTAGTAAAAATAATGTTTCTTGTATCAAATATTTCGTTGTTTTTTCTTGGGCTACACGTTTTAACATTAATACTGTTTACAGTCAGATGGCTACGATGTCGAAATGGACTTAGGCAGCATACCAAATACATCTGCCAGATTTGAAATGTATACCGGTACAGCACGGGGGCCGATGGAGAGCACGAGAAATTCGAAGTCGATTTATATCATTAAAGATGATATTTCGACAAAGTGAATGCTATTTTATTTATTAAAATCGTACGGGTGCTTGCATACGTCTTTATGTGTAAATACCATATTCGGTATAGTCCAACTTGTTTATATATATATATATATATATATATATGTTTTCAACATTATCTGACGCGTTAATACATATTTCTAATTACAGGCTGGATAGAAATCAACAAGTGAACGAGTTTACGGTCAACAAGGATGTTGCATCAACATTTGCAGCCGACATCTCTTCATTTGACGTTGAGCGCCCATACAGATCTTTGACACCATAAGAAGAAGAAGCGTAAGTTTAAAAGCGAAGCGGAGCGGACAAGAAAGCGCAGAAATTCGAAACAATTTATTTCAGTAATATTGATATACATAACTAATTTTTGTGCGTGTAAAATATTCTTTTTTTTTGTATTTGATAATCACGATTTTTCTCCTTTCCTCAGGTCAGTTAGGAATGAAACTGTTTATGGAGAAGTGGCAGTGCCAGTGGATTCTGAGGACAGTATAACCTTTGAAGTAGTAGCTTCAGGATCCACTCAAGGAAAAAGGAAATTAATACATAGTGCTGGATATAGTTTTGTTGTTAAGCTTGAGCTAAAGAATGGAACCATCGAATGGCGTTGTAGCGTGCGTGGGAAGAATACGCAATGCCCTGCAACCGTGCGACAGACAGAAGCCGACTTTTTGCCAAGTCATCAGAGCCATAGCCACACTGCCACTCCTGGGTTGTTAGCAGCCGTTAAAATCAAAACCGAGGTATTTTGCAGAACATAATTAATCTGTATAAATACTTGGTCTATTCTATCAATATATTATTAACAGTATATGTTGGTTAAATTTTAATCAATTTACTTATAATTAATTTATGCTAAATACAGAAATATCGCTTTATTGTCTACATTAAACGAGATTATGTTGATCTTCGTCTTCCAATCGTTCTGCTACATTAACTATGCAGTATTGAAAAGTTATACTGTGCCAATAATGACAAAATTTCGTCACTCATATATCCATACAAATATCTGTCCATACATACATACATACATACATACATACATACATACATACATACATACATACATACATACATACATATATATACTATATAAGGTTTTGTTTTCATTTAGGCCAAATTATTAGGGAAAGATAATTTGTTTGAAACAGCCCATGCACTGGTTAATGAGGCTATAGAAGTTCATGGAGAACCATTACAATCTGAGGCATCCAGGGTAGCTGAGACGAACCTAGTTAGAATGGTCAACCGGACCAGGTCCGCAACCAGACCAAGAAGATCCCAGAGATCTTAAGTTTACCGTAAGTGAATGATTTTTTTTCTGTATAAAATCTGTGGTTGCATTGTATTTTAACATTTTTTTCTCTATATATATTAATTCGTACTCTACGTGTTATTTATTTCTATTCATACCATTCTGCCAAGTATTATCGAGCATTCTCTTAAAGAACCGTTCTGTTTCTTTTATCTTTATAACTCTCTCTCTCTCTCTCTCTCTCTCTCTCTCTCTCTCTCTCTCTCTCTCTCTCTCTCTCTCTCTCTCTGTGTATATATATATATATATATATATATATATATATATATATATATATATATATATATATATATATATATATATATATAGAATATATGTATAGTATGTACGCTGTATCAATGATATACCACGAGATGTATAAATTTTTCATTAAAAGGAAACGAGGCTTGCCCGAGTTTCCTTTTAATGAAAAATTTATACAACGAGTGGTATATCAATGATACAGCGTACATACTATACATATATTTTATTTATATCACATACAAATACAAATATTTGCAAGTTGGAGTTACGATGTGCTCCTGATATATTGCCAGAGTAAATGACCTCCTCACAACCAAGTGGCTGTCTGCTACAAAATCTAGTTCTACGATTTTTCTTGTTATTCACAATCACATATTCAAATTGATAGTTGATTGTTTTCTTTTTCATTTTCTTTTTTTATTCACATTTATTAAATCAATATAAGACACACGCATTATTTAAATATAAAATATGTTGTTGTGTTTTTTTTTTTAATGTAGAAAGTAGTGCACTGCAAACACGGTGATCTTATTATAGACTATGCATGAACTGTCATTGACCTACTGTCGTATGGAAATTCGCGTGGAATATATACGAATTGGAATCACGAACCAACAAGAGGTAATTAAAATATTTTAATATATTGACAGTTCAACTAAGTCATCATTTTGATTTAATTAGCGATTCTACAGACTAAACATCTCTCTCTCTCTCTCTCTCTCTCTCTCTCTCTCTCTCTCTCTCTCTCTCTCTCTCTCTCTCTCTCTCTCTCTCTCTCTCTCTCTGTCTGTACGTCTTGACTAACATTGCCATCATTCATAGGTCCAGAGACATCGTCGTATGACACAAGCAAAAATCCACAATGCTTGTATTTTATTTTTCGTGTATTTTTGCTCCAGAGAGGAGGTGGGGGGGGGCTGGTGACCATTTGGACAGTTTTATATTTAATTATTAATACTCGATTAAAACGGGTTTCAGAAACAACAACAAAGGCTTAAAACACAATACAGTATGTGCGCATCGTAACCGACAAATTTAACATGTAGGCCTTGTGTGTCGTCTGACGATTGCAACTATGTATCATTGATATTATGAATACTATAGATAAATCCCAAGGAAAGCGTAAGCATAGGTTTACGAGGAAACAGAGTACTGTGGGTTACTTGGTACAAGTTCAGCTTTAATGTTTTCGTCCAGCGCAATATATTTCTCTCTCACTCCAGATTTGTGCTTATTTTGCATGAGAGGGGGAGAGGAAAAAGACAGGATTCCGATGAAATTGTGTACCATTTTAATATTTAGAAAACAGGGACTATTAATATTTGTGTCGTTAATTTCATGTCATTTATGATTAATGAATGAGTAGAAATTCTTCATAGAGCTATAGGCCTACGGTAGAAAGAATGTTTATATATTCGTATTATTGCGCTATGGGCGGATCACTATTTGATATACCAATAGTATTGGTATATAGATTTGCTTTATACCAACACTTTAAATGCCATGTTATTTTTAATGTATGTGGTATAAATATATATATATATATATATATATATATATATATATATATATATATATATATATATATATATATATATATATATATATATATTCCAGCTTGACGACGGATTTCTTAACACGACCATCAGTGAACCGTTCTTTAGATTTGATGTCGTCGTTGGCAGGAAGCGTCACCTGATCTTTGCCACTAACAAACAGCTGGAGCTTCTCTGAATGGCCAAAACATGGTATATTGATGGCACATTCAAATTAGTAAAGAAGCCATTTTATCAACTGCTATCTATACATGGATTTATGAGATCAGGTGTTGACTTGAAACAGATACCGCTGTGTTTTTGCATCATGTCGGGAAAGAAGACGAGACATTACAAAAGGTGTGTGTGTGTACTGAGGATGAGAGAAGATTATGATAATTACTTTAATAAATTAATGTGTAAAATAACGAAGAGTATTTTATCACATAAAATATATTTTCAATTTATTTATCTTAAATATACACGTCCAGATCAAAAAGCGATTTAGAAAATCGGTTATCAAATTAATTATTGTACAAGCAAATAAAAGACACTGAACTATACTGAATTTCAGTATGTCCATGAATAGTTTTACTTTTTCCCTTCCTTTTTCAGGTTTTTCAGTCAATCAAGGACCTGTTGCCTGAATCGAAAGTAACTTCATTTGTTGTTGACTTCGAAAAGGGTCTTTGGCAAGGGATCAGAGCAGTTGTCTAATGTTGTAGAGCGCTTAGAGCTTCTAAAGATTAGGCGCTCTATAAAGTCCTCATTATTATTATTATTATTATTATTATTATTATTGTATTTGTATTTCAATTTCTTATTTTAGTAGCAGATGTTTTACTTAAATGCATTTTTTTAAAAATCATGGATAGTTACTGTTTAGAAGTATACTTTTGCACATCACAATTTGACACTTCTAACCTGTATTGAAGTGTAATTTTGACTAGTTATGTGTGTTGATTTAAAAATACAAATACATGCCTCATATTTCAAAAAAATAAATCTCAGAAAACATTTTTATATCTCGTTATTGTTAATTAAAATTAACATTCCTCGCCCCCCGTGTTTCTCCTTGTTCGCGATATGTTGGGCTATTATGTGCACAGCTTTGAAAAGATGTAATGAAGAACCTTCGGGATATAGAAATGAAGTACATTAATTTGGACTGTTTCCGTCAGCAGTTCAGTCGAGTAATTAGATCAGATTTATAGCTAGTTTTAAAAAATCCAAAGTAACAATGCTAATAAATGGCAAGAGAAGAAAAGCAAATTAAACCGATCTTGAAAAAAATTACGCTCGCTGATTGGGTAAACGAACAGCATGATTGATAAGTGGCGATATGTCAATTTCCTACAAACGGTAAAAAAAATGGTTTTCATCAGCTTGTGTAACAGCGAAAATAAAACTTGAGTAACAGCGAAAATAAAAGTACTGCCTTATATAAATTGATCACTGTAAACGATAGATTAATTTCTGATCAATATTATTAGATAAATGAAGAAAAAAAGGAAAATATTGTCTGATATAACGGCATGCTGAATGTAATTGAAATCTAAGAATTTAATAATTTAAATCTTAACGGTAGGCCCCTAAAGTAAAATGAAGACAATAGTGTAATGGTAGTGAATTTTTATAAATGTCCGATATTTCCATTGATGTGGGGCGAAACGTCCATGGGGCGAAACGTCCATTAACCATGTGGGGCGAAATGTCCATTGAAGTGGGGCGAAATGTCCATTGAAGTGGGCGAAATGTCTTGGGCCGAAACGTCCATGGGGCGAAACGTCCAAGTACCCCCCAACCTCATAACAAAACACAAACAAAAACACCAACAAATTAGAAAGATACAAGCAACTTTAGTTTCCCAGTACCAGTTCGTTATTGTAATGCCCTACTGAGCTAATAATAGTGAGTTGGACTCTTTGTGATGTCCATAACTAGTTCTTGTTTTTAATAAATTTGATGTGAAATAAGAATATAATAAATATGTACTGGCAGCCTCCCATTAAACGTGTAGCGCATTCGACAGAACTCGGTAAAAACGATCATTTTCAACCAGCCATATTTTCATTATTAGATGAACCAGCAATATTATAATTTATACTGAAATAAAGTTCATTTCTTGCTCGTTTTAACTGTTTGTTTGGTTTGTTGATGAAAATAAGTTAATGAATAGTAATTTGCGTATAAAAAAGCAACACTTTCACTGTTGCGCACGATTCGGTCCGCTCAACGCCTCGCAGAAAAAGCAAGAGATTTGCATTCGCTAGGGAAATTCCATTTTAACTCCGAAGTCACCGGGTCAAGACCTAAAAATAGCACCACATTCTAGAGCAGTGAACGGTCTTTAATTTGATATAAGTTTGAAATGTATATGCTTAAATTAAATGTTCTTGGTAAGCAATAAAAAAATAGGTTCATGTTTCCGGCTAAATATCTCGGCCATTTTTAAAAATAAAGATATGATACCTGTATGCGCTGGATAGCCCAATTTCCGCTGAATCTAATGATATGCATGGCTTCGAGATCGGATTAAAACCAGCCAATCGCAAGCGTGTAAACCGCAAGGTCACATTAAAAAATTTCGAGTCGCGCGCTGTGAAGCGATTCCGAATTACATGGCTGAATTCACATTCACACGTGATCCAGATTTTGGTTTCGTTTGCGACAAATTGCAACAGTACATTGGTAAGTATTATTTTTCTTGCTTTTCAATAGATTAATGAATATTTATATGTATTTCTTTATTTTAATTTTAATGGATTTAATAAGATAATCGTCGATAACATGTGTGTTTATACTGCGACAGAATGTTTACAACTGCCATGTTTTAACCTATCTTGCATTCCGAAGTTGCGAGAATGATGTAATTTTAAAAAATAACAACAACCTATATTTATTCGATGAACTGGTAAAATAAGTGAATAATTAATCTTTCTGTTCATAAATATTTATTGTAGTGCTTGTCTGTTTGCTCATTTTCTCACATTTATTGTACATTTATAAACCGGAAGTTGGTTTTTCTCTTACGACGTTATCTCTGTCGTCTGTATCTAAACATTTCTTGGTCAAAGTTTTCTTGTTATTTTTACTTGGCATCTATGGGAAATTAATTATCATACACCAATAGTAATTAATCTCTGTATTTCTGCCTGTTTCTTTGCTATATAAATTAATAAAAACACATTTCCATCCTCCCACTCAATGTCATTTGCCGATTTGGTGTTATGTATAAACATATGAAAACATTTTTGGGGAAAAGAAAACAAAAGAAAATGTGCTCACAAAATTAAAATATAAAATTCTACGACCTGAAGATCTCAATCTATAGTATACAAAATTAAATAACGTACAATTTTGATTAATTTCAAAAATATTTAAGTTTCAAAGTTCAAACGTGGAAGAAAAAATTCAGTTTTCCAAATATTGCATTGGTTTTATAAATTATTAACTGTGCTGTTTTGCATTTTTACAGAGAATGAGGACTTCCACCGTATGTCTAGGTGGTTGATTAAAAAGGGTAAAGGGAGAAAAATAACCCTTGAGCATCAAGAGCAAGATGTTATGAGCTATAAGTTTTTGATTCAGCTCCATCAGCTTAAAAGTAAATTCCATGTTACATCTGATCAAATTCAAGAACTTTTTGAAACGATTTGCTCAGCCTCATGTCAAGACGATCTAAGGCATACAAATTTGCAGACAGAGATACATCATGCACTGAGAGCTGCTGCTGGAACAAATTTAGAATCAATTTCGGAATCCGATGCTTTGTTATTTCTTAACCGCAATGCAACCCATGACTTGGAGAGACGTAATGTTGGACATTTTCTTCAGCAGTTGAACTTGAAGCGGCATCACTTACTCAGTCCTCATTTATTAAAGACATTACCACGTCCAGTTCAGCCACCAACCAATGGAACAATCATTGACCTGCTGATGTTCAAGAGTAATGAAAACACTGTTTTGTGTCAGGAATGGTTTGAGTTTGTTGGGATAAACATTTTTGATCTTTCAGACAAACAATTTCTGTATAGGCTGAAACAGACAAGAAAAGTTTATGACAACCACACAAAGAACCTGAAAAGAAAAGGAGCTGAGCAAAAATTACAAGAATATTTGCAAAGGCCTTCAGATCAGTTCAAGGTTTGTTTTCCTGGGCATACATTACTAGTTGAACCATTGCCATCATCAGATATTCCACAAGAAAGCAGCTGCTACAACAAAATTCCTGCACAATTTGCTCCTTTAGCTCAAAGACTTGGAAGCACCAACAATCAGCTTGCATCTTTGCGTCGACAGGTACAAGAAGAGCGGCGTGTTAATAAATGCAGCTCTGACAAAATCAGTGTTCTTACAGAGGAAAGAAAAGAATTGCTTAGTGAATTTGATATTTCTACTTCTAACAATGCTGTTCTGTCCAATCAGCTTCAGCAGAAAAAGCAAAGAACCCTGCAGCTGCAGAAAACCTGTAGCACACTTCAGGCCAAAAATAAAGATAATCAAAATCTACTGACTGCCCTAAAGAAGGAAAATGTAACTCGCCAGCTAAAGAGGAGATCTGAGAGAATTTTAGCAATGACTTGTCAGCTGAAAAATGCTATGAGGCAAATTACATGACTGCGAAGGGAAGCAAGAGCAGCAAAAGCCAGTCATTGCTACTCACAAAGGATATGCAGAGTTCAAAGAGCTGCACTGAGAGAAAAAAATGCAAAAATTAAAGAACTTGAAGAGGAGAACATTATACTTCGGGCAAATGCAGAGCAGCTGCACGTTCTTCTGCTCAAAGATCCAGATACAGGATATTTTACAAGGGAAACAGTGAAGTGTGTGATTGAACTGATTGGGGAAAAAGAAGTATCAGCAACAAGATGCGCAGAAGTGATTGAAACTGTGTGCAAACACTTGCTAGATATTCACCTCCCTCCAACAGAGTTACCTTCCCTTCGCAGTGTTTTACGCTTTGCGGATAAAGGTCACGTCATTTCCAAATTCCAATTAGCAGATGCTGTCCTAAACTGTGAACACTTTGATATTCACACTGATGGAACAACCAAGTGTGGAAAGAAAGTGGTGGGGCAACAAGTAACACTTGACAGTGGTGCAAGTCTTGCTTGTGGTTTTTCTGTGATAGCCACAGAAGACACCTCGTCTCTCATGGAAATCACTACCAATCTGCTGCAAGAGCTTACAGATGTATGCCAGAAGGAAGGTGAAGAAGCTGAAAAACTGCTTAAAATGTTTTTCACTAAGCTTACAGCAACTATGAGTGACAGGGCAGCAGTCAACAAAGCATTCAACAAGGAGCTGAATACAGTGAGGAAGACAACTATTGGCACTGAAGAAGACTTGGACTTCCTCCATTGCAATGCCCATGTTCTTCTCGGACTTGCAAATGCAGCTAATAAAACTCTGAATAATGTGTTTTGTTCGGCAGTTGGACGTGAGAAGTCTACAAAATTTTCTAATAATAGGAATAATGAAAATTCTGTGTGGCGTCTCATCAGAGAAACGTGTACAGTCATCGGACCACGAGGTGATGAAAGGTACTCCTGCCGAGATGCATGGCTGGCATATTGCTCACTCCAGGGCTTCAACTCATCAATTCCAGGCTTCAAAGGAAACCGATTTAACATGTTGTTCAGAGCTGCTGCTGCTATCCACTTTCATCAGTCGGACCTTGCAGACTTTCTTGCTAACTACAAGACTGAGAAGAACTGGAAACAGGACGGCATTCTGCATGACATTACATGTGATGACATTGATGCTGCTCTAGTAGCACTTGGGATTATCTTTTTCCGTGTCACACAACCATATTGGCAACTTTTGGGACGACCAATAGCATATCTTGATTTCTACCAGTACGTCGTTCTTCTACGCAGTTTCCTCCAAATATGGTCCGTACATCCAACTGATGCCTTCATAAGAGACTTTGAGCCTCTCTTCAACATACCTGTTGCTGAAGACAAAATATTCTTGTCTTTGATGAACACCTCTAGAGAGAAACAGGAGAGAGCATCGTCTATCATTTGCCATCTGTGTGCAGGATTTCTAGAGGTTGTTGAACGTCAGCTTGCAGAGTTCCTGCCAGACAAGCCAGGTAAGTACCATGCAGTTCAGGATGAAGAGCATAGACACAAATTTGCTCACTGTCAGCTGACCAACATGTTCGGGGAGCAGTGCTTTGGAGATTCGGACTTCAGTCTTTTCAAGCGCAGGAATGCTTCATCACATCACTTGTCTACGCTAAACATGCTGAACAGAAATAAGACAGTGTCTTCTTTTCTGGCATCTCTCACTGAGGAAGAGGAAAACTTTTTGTTCCAGAAGTCTGCATGCCTGGCACAGACTTTCAGAGCAAAACATCGACAAGAAGAAAAGAATGCAGTTGAAAGAAAGAGGCATCAGCTAGAGGAAAAGAAGGCAAAAAAAGATGCAGCACTGGTGAAAAAGCGAGCTCAGGTGACGGCAATTCTTGCAACTCTGAAAAACCATGATGGCCCATGCAGGACTGCTGCAGATGTGGGCAGGGTGTTGCAGTATTTCAAGAAACAGAGAACTGGAAGACTGGGTGCAATCAAGGCTGAACTGCAATACCACAGGGTTATTTTACAACTGAAGTCGCCACTCCTTAAAACTAGTTTTCCCTTCAAACTAATGGTGGAGAACTTAAAGGAGTTCCTAAAGACTGCAACCAATGAAAAGGCAGATGAAGAGATAGAAGAGCAGCCAGAGGAAGGATGTCAAGATGCTCCATATATACCTTGTCTGAGGGAATGTGAAAGTTTTAAGTTTGCTCGAACAGGCATCACAGTAGGTGTGCTGTATGACAGCGATTAGTACATCGGAGAGGTGACTGCTGTCCAAACCGAAGCTGTAGGGACTGTAAATTTCTTAGAGCGCTGCATGATCAGAGATGATGCTTATCGTTGGCCTGACGTACCGGATGAGGCAGACGTGAATGCCAAGTATGTTTTTATATCTGATTTTGAGCTTGGCTCAGCAAATGGCCGTGTATGGATGGTTAAACATCCAAATATTTTGAAAGAGAGACTACTGGCATTCCAGCAAAACCTGGATAACTTCTAGCATTTAAATAACTTAAGACTTGTTATCCTGATGTGGGGTAAGTTGTAATTTAAAAATTAATTAACATTTTTTTATGAAGTTTTCCTGCTGTATTTGTTTTTTTTGAGATTTTGAGTTCTTCTGCTGGGGGGGTGGGGGTAAAAATAAAAATTATTTTAAACCCTCAGAACATAAAATCATTAGATAGTTTACAGCAATCTGAACACAATAAACTTTAAATTTTAAAAATTGATAAATAAATGGCGAAGATATTGAATTTTTAACATTTGTGGCTGTATTTGCCGCTGACCAGTTCGGTGAATATCGTTAATTTTGAAGGTCTGCTACATCGTTATTTCAGAAGATTGAGTTCCCCAAAAAATTGAGCAAAGTCTATGCATAGAATCTAAGAGATCTGGAAAGTTACAGGCTTAAACTGCAGTTTGTTTCAATAATATCGACTACTTAATTTGGCCATTTATGCAATTTGACAATTTTGAAGAAAATCACGGCATTTTATGAAGAAGAATTTTACCCATAACTTTTTAACCAGATGAGGTAGACGTATAATTTTTTTTTTGTTCTTTTAGGTTGATAAAGATCTATCTATTAGTTATACAATCCACACAGAATTTTGAAGTTGAAATTTTGGCTGCCAGTACATATAATAAATGTCGGTCTATCAAGTTCAAAGATCACCATGACATTAGTTTACTAGTTTGGTTTCAGTAAGTTCGTGAATGGCTGATCAAGCCAATTTGATCTTTGAACTGTATGTACCACACTTGACAAGAGATGCCATTTGGGTTTGAACAATGGGTTGTTTTCACTGACGTCACAGTTGAGTACGAAAATAGCTACAATGCGACGAGCGTGCACCTTCTGCTGTCACTTTGAGTCCCTAACAAACCTATGTTAACATTAGTCATCAAGATAATAATCTGATTTAACTATCGATAAGGATATTTACTTTGTCAAAATGATGCTTAGATTATACTTGAAATTATATGCCCAGGGGCCCTGAGTGGCTGAGGGGTCTAAAACGCTTTCTGTTACAGATCACTGCCGTCTCATCTCTGTCTGCGTGGGTTCAAGTCTAAGATTTGGCTAATGTAGTTATGTGAGAAAGCTTGCCAGTAGCTTCTTGAGGGTCGGTGATTCTTTCCAGGGGTTTTCTCAGGTTCTTCCTCCACCAGTAATACTGGCTGCCATGTATAGCCTATCGTGTGCTGAAAAATCACGTTAAGCCCTATAAACAAAAACAAATTATATGCCCTTTAAAAATAAAGCTGGATGTTCCCTAGCTTTTATCGAAAGACAGAGTAGTGAAGTTGAACTGTAGCATGTATATTGCTATCAAATAGAAATGCACTTTACAGACAATATTGACATTTTAAAGAGTGATTTATATTATATCCCTAATCTTGTCATCTTGAAGGAATATGTCCGGATGATTTTTGGGATACAATATTAGTCACAAACTAAAAATAGCATGTATTTTATGCTAGAACGTTTTTGTACAAATACTTTTCACGACAACATGTGTTTGTGCTAAAGACAGTTGACAAACCAATTTAATTTTTATGGTCAAATATTGTATTTGTGGTGAAGATGATGGGCGTAGGATGATACTGAATGAAAGTGATAACCGTTCAAAGAAGTGTCATCTTTACTTTTTAGTGTATTCAAATGAAACACGTGTCTAATGGAACATAACTTGTGTTGAATGTTAAAGAAATGTATTCCAGAAATGCTTTTAGAAATATGAAATTATATATTAAAAATTAACTTTTAACTTTAACAATAACCAAATGATTGATTTAAACCCATGAAAATTGAAAATCATTACATGTTTCTAATTGTTTGTGCATCCATTTGTTTATGTGTTTGCTTATTGATCGATCTATTTGTTTATGAAAGAATAACAAAGATGGTGGAAATCTTAATATTTTACTTGAAGAAAACAAGTCAAGCATTCGATCTCATGCGGTTGACATGCACAAATGAATGTGATGGATTATTATATTCTTATGCACGAAATAAAACATGCCTTCATAATTAAGTTTGAAGAACAATGTTATTAGGTTATGGGGGCTAGGGACTCAAAGATATGGAAGTACATCTTTTGAGATCTTACATCAATGGAAATAGAATGTGTAGAAGTTTTGGGATTACCACTGCTTATGCTTTTGCAGTTTTGTTACATTTAAAGTCTATATCTCTATTACAGGTGAAACGTCTACATGTCATGATGTGGAGCAATGCAGTGCGCAATCTTCCCAAGACTTGGGGAGTCAGTGTTGAAATGTTTCAGAGATGGCTTGAAAAAAACTTGGAAGCATTTCTTCTGACCACCCTAGATCACTTTCCGTCTTTCAACTCACTGTAGAAGATATTTGGTAGTCAGTCATCTGAAATTCAGGTGACGTGGCCTTCCCCTCTAAGCTTACTTTTCATCAGCAGAGTGTGGATGCTTGGAATGTCTGCCCATGTGAAAACTTGAGTGTCTTGGACTCTATCCTGCCATCTTATCCTCATCAGTTCCACATGCAGTCTGTGTAGACCTTAAGTTTTATGCCAATGTACACTTTAGGTTTTGTTTAGAAGAAAAGAAATCTAATAAATGGGGTGAAATGATACACCTATACTGTGTCTCAGTATGTATTGATACACTGCTTACACTATGATACATTGTAAATACACATATCAACTTGATGGTTATTTCATAATTTAATGGTCTGTCAGTGATGGGATGGTGCTATTTTGTGTGTTGATATCTTGGTTTTATTTCCAATATGTAGGTAACAGACATAGACTTGTAGTCTGTTCATATGCCATTGTCATCCTTGGACAAGATAAGAAGAAAAAAATACTAGCTAACAAACTGTCATTTGTCAGTGATCTAATTCATACTCTTAGGCCTTTTCAGGCCTGTTCTCTAGGTTACCACACCCTTTGTTGTGCACTGCATGAATGCTTTAACACATCAGATTTTGTGTCTTCACTTAAATATGGTAGGCATGACAGTGTTATCTTCAAAACAAAAAGAAAATAGTGCAGTTTCCTCGTGCAAAAACATTTCTATTTAGAACAAATCCAGGTGTGGTTGCGGATAAGACTAAGAACCCAATACATCATGTGGCTCTTAGTGCAGATACAAAAAAGCTGCTACTGTCACATTCATTAGTTTTTGTCAGCAAATGAAAGAAAATTACTCCCAGCTCTCAATCTCCTTTATCAAATAACAAGTTGGCTTTAATAGTTGTGTTTTTGGAATCTTCCCCCCCCCCCAATTCTGTGCTAAATTGTTTTAAATTTTTTATCTTGTCAGCATATTCAGTTACTGATCACATATACGAACATAAAATGACACATTCCAAACTTGTTCGCAATGTACAATGTAAATACTCTATTGATCATTTAATAGCCACTTTTGGATAAAGCTTACCTGTTTTGTATCAATTTGGATCAAGCTTTACTGATGCAATGCTTCTTGTCTGACACTGTCATGCAGTAAATAAGCTTCAGTTCTGATTATTGGTCAATGCTTTACTATGGACTTTAATAAACAATAGACATTAATCAAAACTGAATGTAATATATTTCACTATATGATGCACTGGAAGTGTAATCTTCAAATTTAAACCAAGAAGCCAAGATATGAAGCTGCAGAGAAGCTTCACATAAAAGTGGTTATTAAATGATCTTTTAAGTGATTAAATCATACATGAGTAACAAGTCGGGGATGTTTTCTTTAGGCCCTCTGCCATCCCTCACCCTCAATGTGTTTCTGGTTAGCTAACCATCCACATCTGTTGCCAACAAACAATTTTTCTTGCAATATAAATAAAAGCTAATTTAGCTGTTTTCATCCAGTACCTATAGCTTTTAGTAAATTATATATACTTATCATTATTATATATATATATATATATATATATACATGTATAATGTTAAGAAAACACACCCACCCACTACCTACTTACCAAAATTTTAAACCAGTGCAAAAGGAAATAATTTTTTGGCGTTAGATTGATGTATGTTATTGCTGGCAGAATATGTTGACAGGATCAAATAACTAACATAGAATTGGTTGTGAGTGGCTTATTTAAAACCATTTGAGTAAGTTACCTTTTGCTATTTTGTAGTAGGTAACTGGGCATTGACATTGTCAAAAGGTTATTTTTGTTTTTATTTTTTAATATGACATAAATGAGTGCATATTCCTATGACAGATGAATTCTCAACCTTAAAGACTAAAAAGGTGAACAACTAATAATTATTCATAACTGCTGATAGTTAAAGTAACTTGTATAGGGTAAGTAACATTTGTACATGGATTCTTCACTTTTTGTATTAATATGGAAAAAGTATTGATGCATCAATTAATCATTTGATCTCTATTATTAAATGAGTTAATACATTTAAAATTCATCAGATGGCACAGATCTAAAATTTTCTTTACAGTTCCACCTTTTGTGGTTGTACGAGTCATTGTTTTACACACCAAATGTTACAGGTCAGCAAACGACCTTGAATTTGTGTCCCTTTAATATTCTTTGGTCACCTGAGTTTTTGTTTACGATATCATGCTTAAGCATAACTTGGTTAAAACCTTCTTGATACTGTTTTGATATTAAAACTTCCTTTCTTAAAACAAAAGCACTGAATATTAAGATATGAAACTTGATTTAAAAGATATTAAAGCTAAGAAACTTTCTGCCACATTTTGGTTAATTTCTGTTTAATGGTTTCTTATTTTTAGTGATAGCAGCCATATTTGATGAAAGATTGGCATCATTTTTGTAAAAATGAAAATTCTGCCCAATATTTGGGAAGAAATTCTTTGTAAAGGATTTTCCATTTTTTTTAATGCTTGCCATATCTACATCATTTGTATACATTTGTACTGTCTTGAAAACAACATTTTTTGGTGAATTTGGTCAAATTCATTTGAGCAGTTTCTGACAAGAAGTTGTAGAAAGATTTTCTATCTTTAGTAATGTAGCCGTTTTCATAGTATATTTTGATAGTTGATGGACATCTTTTTTACAGACTTGAAGGTCTAACAAGACAGGATACTACATAAGTTTAGTGAAATTCTGTTGAGCAGTTTTTAAGAAGTACTAGTAGTAATTTAAATGATTTTATAAACTTAATAACAGTAGATCAGCATCATTTGCACACACCTCAATGTCACAACACTTTCTGTTAAATGTTTGTTCAAATTATTTTAAAACTTTTTGTGGTCATTTTAAAAAAAAGTTTTTGTTTACTAGCAGCAACTATATTAATGGTTGATTGGCATCACTTGCAAAATTTTGAAAGCCTTCTATGCTTAAATATTTTATATCAAATTTGGTCAAATTATGTTCATTGATTTGTGTGTGTGCTATATTTGATGGCAGGAGAGCATCATTTGTATAAAATTAAAAGGTCTTCATGATAGGATGATTTTTGTCAAGTTTAGTCGTTTAGTAGAAGTTGTTTATATCATTTTATATTGTTTGCAATAGCAGTTCAGTGGTTTTGTAGAAGAAAAAATGTTTATGTTTTCTATTTATGGTAGTTGTAACCATATTTTATGACAGATCGGCATAAATTGTAATCATTTAAAAATCCATTAAGCCAGGATGCTCATTGCCAAGTTTTGTTAAAATTGTTTTGGAAAAAAGTTGAAATTAGCATATGCTGATGGATGGGCAATACATGACGAAGAAAAAGCCATACCATAAACTCACTGGACCATACAGCCAGATAAGCTAAAATTTAGTGTTATAAAGGTAATATTTCAAGGCCAGCTGCTGGATGATAATGAAAATATTGAAGCATTATGCAGAATTACTGTTGTAATCAACAAGTTTGCATACTTGATATTTTCCATTAACCATCAAATATTTTCATCATACTTGTATTAACTGTTAAGAGAATTTTTTTTTCTTTAATCACAGGTAACAATAGAAAAGAAAAAGAAGAGAGATAAATCTAACAAAAAGAAACAGTATGTCGAGGCATTTTTGAAGCGAACCTTGCCACTCAATCGACAAAAGCAGGGAGAGATACATGAACTACTATACAAAACACAGACTTTAGACAATATAAAACAGAAGAAAGTTAATGGAACCAATAAGAGACACAGAAAAACTCTCACAGCCAAGGAGAAAAGGGAGCTGAAGCTGTTCCACATAAATCTAGAAAAACAAACGTAAACATAACTTTTATTAAATTAAATGTAAAAGCATCAATGGTATTGTTATACTAAATCATAGAATGTTCTCTGTCTTGTCATCACTGTGACATTAACTATAGGGTGAAAAATCAATATATTTTTAGTTTGACTTGTTTACATGGAGGGATATTTTTGGATCTGGTCCCTGAGGTCCTAAACAGGGGTCATTAAGTTAAATGTGCTAAATTTTCAGTTCTGTTGACACTGAATTTTGTTGACACATGTTTTGGTGTGCATTCATATCGGGATGCATTTTAATCCTGTAATGTATGTTTTCTTTGTTCAGTTATTTCTGATGAAAATTCACACGAGTCTATTCGATTTCTATAAATAGAGCGTTTCATAAATGTTCATTGAAAACTAGGCATTCTGTATTATTGATGAGGTAGGGACCACCCGATCAGTGAAGCTGTTGTCTGTTTTCACGTTCAGCTAGCTATCTTCATATGTGCATCACTATCAAAGCTTGAAAACAAATTCTTAAAAGCAATCATACTGAGGTGAAATAGTGTTTTGTTTTACCTTTGTTGCCAATGTATTTGCTTTCATCAATTTTACATAAATCTGCTATGAGTATATGCCTGTTCCCCAAAAGACAATTAATTTAGAAATTGTAAATTTGCTTGAGATAAAATCAGCTGGAAATTCATTTGTCTTATCCAGTATTGCATAAATTTTAAAAAGCAATTCATACAAGTGCCGTTAAATGTGTAGATTTAAACCAGGTTTTAAACTGATGAAAAATACAAACACTGCAGCTTCAATATTATATTTGTAATTTATAATGGTCTTGGTTTAGGTGGGGTTTGGTTAGCATAAAATATACTGTACAAAGTTAGGAATGTGAATTGTTTTAGGGTTTAACGCCATTTTTCAGACACGATAGGCTATACATGTATTGGTGGATGAAGAACCCAAGAAAAGCCCCAGAAAGAACCACTGACCCACAAGAAGCTACTGGCAAGCTTTCTCACATAAATACATTAGCCGAATCATAGACTCGAACCCAAGCAGACAGAGTTGAGATGGCAGTGATCCATAACGGAAAGCACTTTAGACCACTCAGGGCCCCCATTTTAGTTGTACTAGGAAATTCTGGTACAAAAGTCTTTTTGGTATTATATTGTAAAGATTGTTATTACATTCTGGGATAAAATGTTTTCTCAATTAGAGCACATGCATTCAATATCCCAGGCCAAATTCCTAATTACTGTATGTTCTAAAATATCTTGTTACAGTGTTTAATTGGTTATTGCATTTTATTTGTGTGGTCAATCCAAGAAAATTAGTCCAGTTATCCCATTTTTATCTTTGACACAGTGAAACCAAGTAAGCAATGGTTGGTATGTAAAAGCAAATGTGTTATAATCACACCTCATTGATAATTGCTAATTTATATTGTTGGTTCATGACATTATACAAATTCCAGCACCCTGTGATACAAAATAAGCAATCTTTACTCTATTTATTTCCTCTCTGAAGTTGGAAATGTTGAGAAATTTTGTTATTAGCAATGTGGTAAGCTGTAATATTTTAGCTTCATTTCTAAACACATCTCTGATGTCTGCAGTAAAACCCAATCAAAACACTAGTTTAAGAATGAATGCTTATTTAAATATCTTAATATCTACCTTTCAGATTTGAACAATACCTGCCTCTAAATAAATTGTGGACAAGTTATATACAGCAAATAGTGAATCTCACCAGGTGAGTGCTAGTTTGTACCAGCAAAATTTTCTGTCATTTCTCTGTACATTTGTTACCATTTTTCCATTGTGAAAAAGTCATGTTAAGTCTGCCTATCCCATGTGAGTTCAGTCAAAGAAGTATTATTATACTGTACTTATCATTAATTAATGTTATAGTTGAAATAATAACTACATATTGCTAACATCTTCATTCTTTATCAGTGTCCTTTTGACTTCTGATTCATCTGACTTGATCTCATTCCTTGTTGGGACTGAATCTAGGTTCCAAAATCATCAGTATCTTCTACCTGAGTCTGAAATATATTCATACACTTTCCCTACCCAAATTGGTATAGGTGGAGTTAAGTTATAGTCTGATATATTTAAAGTTTGATCAAGCTTGATTGTTCACAAAATTGAATACCAGAAAAACATAGGACAAATTTTAAAAGGTTGAAGGTTACGCAAGTTGAATTTTTAGTAAATACTTGCATGCAATATTTTCTTCAGGTACATTACCATTATTGTAATATCGTCCAAGTACAACTATATATCTCACAATTTCCACATCCCAAACTGGAATTTAGCAATAACAGAGCAATAAAAGTGATCTACCTTAGGTGGGAGTCAGACAAGAGTAATCTCTCCTAGGACTGAGAGTGTTGATGAATCCTATCCATAAATGAGTTACTACTTCCACTTTGTGCAAGGAAGCGCACCTTTTACAGACCTTGTAAAACTGTGTTCATTTGGTGCCTTTTTTGCATTTGGAGCAAGTCAGAGTTGTCTGAAGCATGGAATATACTCCATCTATATTTCGATCTAACAGAGGCGTAGCTAGAGTGTTTGGAGCCCGGAAAAAAGATTCATTTTTACGCCCCGCCACCCCACTTTGAAAACCATTATCTTCATCAATAAAGTCACCATCACCCATGGTTATGACAACAAAATAATGCATTGTCATATTCGACTGTTTCACTGCTAGTGCTAGCAATCTGTATGATTCTTCTTTCATACATGTAAAATGTTTTGCAGCAAATATTCCACATACAACCTATTTCAATGCTCATTTTGGCGCTGCCACTAATCTGGCCCCCGGGAACACCCCAGGTGGCTCCTCCCCCCAACCCAAGCTACGCTTCTGCTATCTTATGCTTGTGCTTTGTTTTCTGTTATAATGTTTCTCACTTCATTGGTTTAGCTTTGTAGTTATATACATGTTGGCACCATTTTGGTACTGCCCTATGGTCACTAGAATGTGGAGTTATTTAATGTGTACTTGACGTAGTACATGAATTCTGTCACTAATTGTTTATACAACAAACCTTGATGGGTGTTCATATCAGCATAAGTTTTTCGATGCCAAATCGTTGAGATACATGCCTTGTCAGATGATATGAACTATCTGCAGTTTTTCAGCGTGGTTTAACTCATTATGGCATGCTAAGAACATTCTCCAGATCAGTTTTTTGCTGTGAAAGTTCATCATTGGCTTCAGGGCATCTGCAGAACATGTTATGTTTAATTAATTTGCGTTTCTTAATTTTTTTCTACATGGTAATAGGTTAGGTGTATTTTTATTTTGTAACTGACCAAGTCTAAAATCAAGTTCAATGTGGACCTGACTGATAACTTAATTTTGTAAACAAATAATACATAGCTAATATTTTCTTGAGGAGAGTGGGTTAAATGATAAGATCATGGTAAACATGTTTATTTTGGATCTGGGTCTACAATTTTGGTATTCCGATGGATAAAACTTGTACCTGATGTTAACCATGTTCTTTATTATAAGTTTAGTATCATATTTTATTTGTTTACAACTTCAAATTTTATAGAAATGAACTTTGAACCTATATCGTGGTTCAACATTTATGTCATAGTTTTTTTAAAAATTTATAATTTTTTCCTTGAAAAGTTATTTATTCTTGCTTTAAAATCTTTAGCAGAATCATTTTTATTGTTGATGTTCAGTATTTGATTTAGGTAATATCTTTTATTTAAATTAGTTTTACTGGTATACAAAGGTATCTTCACTAATATTCCATGACTGGAACATTAATTTGGAATTATAGTGATTTCAGACAAGATCATTGTTGGATTATATTACTGTGATTTATCACACTGCTGTTGGCACATCATCACACTTCAGACCATTGTCACATTACCACATTTGAGACTAAAGGTATATCAATACATTCAGTGTTGATTCTTAATTTGGAATACCACTGGAATTTAATTACAACTTTATTCATTATGACTGGTTAACTTTTTGGACCATTTGGGGTATAATTTGTAATACTTTAACTTTTTGGACCATTTGGGGTATAATTTGTAATACTTTAACTTTTTGGACCATTTGGGGTATAATTTGTAATACTTTAACTTTTTGGACCATTTGTGGTATAATTTGTAATACTTTAACTTTTTGGACCATTTGGGGTATAATTTGTAATACTTTAACTTTTTGGACCATTTGGGGTATAATTTGTAATACTTTAACTTCTTTTTAAAATATGACTGTATTCTAGGGAAATAATTTTTGTTGTTGAATTTTTACAAATCTTGTTGGTTTTGCACTTTTATATTATTTAGTTTAAGACCATAGAGTTATTATAAACCCTGTAAGGGCTTTAAAGTGGTACCTGAAATAATCCAGGCTTATGTGAATATGGAGATATTTTTACCAATGAAGAAAGAAAAGGGAAAAGGTCAGTACCTCAGCTTAGGCTCAGTCATCCTGGATACAGTGCTCTGCATTTATAAATTAAACCCAAGACCAGATGAATTTCTGGTGCATCTCATTTATTGAGTTTAGGTATTATGATTCCCTATCTGCCAATTATCAAAACCATGCATTGATTTAGGTATTAAGATTCCCTATCTGCCAATTATCAAAACCATGCAACTGATAGGGTCTGTAGCAACAGCATAACAGGTTACTTTAGCCCATACAGTCCTCGAGAATTTCAACTACTTCACATACCTTAGGGGATCAGAGATGGAGCCTTTTCCATGGTATGGGGATTTAACACCATCCACCTCTTTCCTGTTCTCCTTAAGTTATTTTGATTAGGTATCATATTTGAATAAGAAACCAAGTCTTGAAGTATAATACGTTTCTTTGATTATATTTACCACATCACAATAGGGTCATGCCCTTCCATCCTCCACTCTGTTACATATTTCTGTTAGCAGCATGCATTTCTGCTCCAGTAGCAACTGATGCATGGCTAGAAGTTGGTAACAATCCCTCTATCCGAAGGGAGGTAACTGTTGTGTGACTCCTACTCCTGTGAGGAGACAACTTTTATTTTTTATCAATAAAACTAGCTTGGGAGTGCTAAATTTGCGAGGCAGTGATCATACAACTAAAATATTATGATTGGGTAAGTGTTATTCAAAAATATATTTTGCTTCGAAAATTGGGTTTAAAATTTTAAAATTTCAGGTTTTTCATTATTATCTTTCCATACGTCACATAAAAAAACAGTGATTATCCTGTTAAAAGATGATAACTTTGCATTCTGTGGGTGAATCAAGTCTGTGTCAGTGATTTGAGCCAACATTGTGATCACATGCACATCATGGCAGGTTAACAACTGGTGGCAACCAATCACATCTCATCCCAGTGCTGTTAAATCTGTATGATGATTCCTCCACAGTACTTGTTTTGTAAACTATTGAAGTAATGGGCAAATATTTTAATAGCACTTGAAAAAGTTTTCAAAAAATATACATGAATATGTCCAAGAATAAAGTAACTTAAAAATTGTGATGTATTGCAATTGTCTCAATTTCAGAGTTTTGAGAATATTTAATTGTATAGCCGTCAGGTAACAACAAACAGACTATATTATTGTAATGTTATGAATATGTAATTTAAATTATTTATATGTTAGTTTTAATTTTTTAAAATTCTATTACATGCTATTGTAATATAATATTATTTACTTGACTTTTTTGAGAATTTTTATTTCATTGATAAACACCTAATATTAGTAACACTGTATTAGTTTCTGACCTTAACTTTGAACTAGTGATAGTTTTGGTAAACAGCTTTTTATTTTTTAGTTTTTTTATATTCTTTCTCAGTGTAAGAATTATTAAGTTAAGTCACAGCCAAACCTGAATGACGTGATAATTATCATGTAGTAAACGTCCAGAAGGATCTGGAATGATGAACTCTTGACCCCCATCCAGGCATCTGTTTTGCATTTTTGTTAGTCTTATAATGCATGTTGTGATAAAAATTTAGAATGTTGTGCCTGTAACTTGAAAAGTCAAGTTTTATGTTGTGCCCATAACTGTAAGTTCTTTTTTTCCTCATTTTTCACTTGATATTCTTTGGAAATAAATTATTTGTTAAATTTAACTAATAAACATTTTGTTAAATTTTAAAAACTTTTTTGTCTTCACTCTTTTCTGCTACTTTTTGTAAGAGCCTAGACTCATGACAGTAGCAAGCTTCTGTATTAACTATGAAGGACCAAAATATGTCCTGTTTCATCATTCAAATGAAATGTAGTAGAAATGCATGAATGAACTGCTCCACTGTGATAGTTAACACAAAACTCTAGCAGATGGACAGACAAGTTAAATTTGATCAGCTTACCACATTTCATATTGGAGCATAAAATTAAAGAACCATGGAAAAATAAAGAACAGGGTGAAAAGGCTAAATTGATTTTTCATTCACAGCATTTCAAAGACAAACAGTGAGACCATGGAACGACTACTAAAGGCTGATTATCATGGCTGTTACCTCGCTGTCAAGAAATCAAAATGCCCATCCTATGTGGGAATCTCAGGAATTGTACTTCAGGAAACAAGGAACATGTTTAAAATGATCACAAGGGACAACATGGTCAAAAGTGAGTCAGATATTTAGTTCTTAATTACTGCAGATCCTGCTAAGATATGAGATTAATTTTTTTGGGAACAGGTTCTGTTTAAACATTTCATTTCATATATAAATTGGAGCTGTAAGGTACCTCATGCCTACAGTTGTCTACAGAAGGGAATCAGTTTTTAAAGATGTTGTAGGATCAGAGATGTAGACTAGACTCAATGCATCAGCAGTGTCATGCAGGTTCAGGGATATAAACTAGGTCCAGTGCACCAGTCTGTGGGAGCACCTGCAGGTTCATAGATGTAAACTAGGTCCAGTGACCAGCATGTCAAAAGTTATGAATCAGTTTTTACACAATGACAAAGCTTGTCTCAACTCAGGTTGTATAATAGATGTACTAATAAACATTTTCAGTTTTGCTTTGTGTGTTACATTTTAAGAGACAATATGTGGAAACATTTGCTAATGAGACAGCCATGTTTTATCCACAGTGAGTAACATGTAAGTATTCCAAATAAAGAGGGTGTTTATTAAATGCTTTACATATTTATGTAAAAAGGGTATAGAAAGGTGTAAAGGTTAAAGATGTTCAGGAACTCAGATGATTTGCAATAATGCTTTTCTCTTCCAAATCTAGATTCATGTGATGATTTTATTAAAATTTATTTGCTTAAAATACCTTTACAAATAACCACTCCAAATAATGGAAAAGTTGCCATTAGAATTTTATTTAAAGTAACTAATCCTGTAAAAAGAAAAACTCACACCAGGCTTATATCTCATGAAGAAAGATCAGTCTGCTTTCAGGCAGCTGGTCTAGGAAAACAAGACAGGCTGGTGAGCACTGATGATGATTTAAAAGCATATTTTACAAAAAATACAAATTCATTTTTGAGCAGTTGAAGTAAATAGTATTCATGTAAAAGCTGTTTCCTGCCTGGTGTTTGGTTCAGCTTGTGGTATGGTCCTGCATCTGTCATGTAATGCATGTTGTTCATTCTTTTGCTTGTTACCACACTGGAGTCCACATTTCTGATCCAATTTCAATTAAACTTGGACAGATTCAAAGATGAGCTCAAGATTGTGAAAGAGTGAAAATTAGCAAGATCCACATGTAAAAATGCAGTGATCTTCTAATTGGCTGAGCTTGTTACCACTTTGGAATGTAGTAAATGGTAATACTGAGTGTCTACAGTTACAGTATTTAAAGGGTTTAACTTTTTTTACCACTACATTTCTCTGTAACTTTAAACCTGCCCAACATTTTAATAAAATAAATAAAAAATGTAATCATCTTGTATGTTTATTGGTCTAATTCTAAAAGTCAGTTGTTTCAAATTTTGACCAAAAACAATAATTAAAAGAAAACCTTAATCATAAGGCCGTAAGTTCAGGAATGAATGCATGAACATAATGTCTTAAGTTCAGGAATGAATGCATGATAATAAGGTCTCAAGTTCAGGAATGAATGCATGATCATAAGATCTTAAGTTCAGGAATGCTTGCGTGATCATAAAGTCTTATGTTTAGGAATAAATGCATGATCATAAGGTCAAAGGTTCAGGTAAAGAATGCATGATCATAAGGTCTTAAGTTCAGGAATGCATGCATGATCATAAAGTCTTAAGTTTATGAATGAATGCATGATCATAAGGTCTTAAGTTCAGGAATGCATGCATGATCATAAAGTCTTAAGTTTATGAATGAATGCATGATCATAAGATCTTAAGTTAAGGAAATGAATGCATGATCATAAGGTCTTAAGTTCAGGAATGAATGCATGATCACTCATTTATGTGCATGGATATTGCTCATTATCAATGATCACCATCTTTAAAATCTTGTTATGGCTCAAGAATGTCAGAGACAGTTTCGACAGTCTGCAGTTTAATGGAAGAAAATATAGCCTTATCTTGGATTCCTAGAAATTATTTTTTTGGCCAGTAGAAAATCAGTCTCTGGAAGGGACTCTTGTTTTATTACTTCTTTGTATAATATTATCAGTATAATATTATCAAAAAGTATTTCAAGTGGGAAAGTCGAGTTCATTGAATTAACAGAACCAAGTACGTAACCATAAAAGAGATTGGGAGTGAGGTGTTCAAACCATCTGTAAACTTCCACATCCAATATCTAAAGATTGGATCACGTGTATATTTTAGTATTGCAGGGTTCAAAATAACCGAGATCAGTGTGTAATATTCTTGCAGCCATCATAATTTATGATTGAGAAAAATCAGTATGTGCAGGGGCAATTTTTGTCTATGGTAATTTCACTTTACAATTGAATTGTGGTTAAAACCATCCCACTGGTTTCTACGACAACCGTTGAACAGCTGAACTTGTGCAAAATGATGATAAAGCTTACCCAATAGCCGTTTGTATGTAGCAACTATTCTAGCAATGATCCTAGCCAGAGAATTTTCCTTCTGTAGCGTAACAGGAGAAACTTGGTTCAAGGTATCATGCTGAGGACATTAAGACAAAATCAAACCAGGTAATTGACTGAAAAGGACTGCCAAACACACTTAATAGTTTTCTTTTGAACACGTGTAAGCATGAGATTAATAATCCTCAAACCACCATGATAGTTGTTATGTATGTTTTCCTCCCACTAAGGAACACTACTATTTATTTAGTCTACAGTTCACACTTCTAAGATTTAATAAGAATAATTACATAAACCATTGTAACTACTGCAGTGTAAAGACAAAAACATCTGCCAATTTTATCTCTATATTGTTTTTTTACAGGTATACCAAAGGCCAACAGTATCTTTGCATTTGAAATTGGGAACTATTGTTTTACCATCCATGGAAACCATTTCAGAATAGCAACAGGTGAAAGAAGTCACAAAAAATTCAAACAGAAACCTACATTAGATTTGTGATTTTGATAATAAATATGTTGTCAGAACAAGATACATGTATTGGCTGTTACTATTGTTTACTAACCATTTATTGCAGTAAAATTGAAATGGGTATTAACAAGTATAGAGACAACTGGAGGGAACTGGTTCAACAGCACAGTGCCTCAGCGACCACACTAGGTCAAGAGACTGATGATGATGATGATGATGATGATGATGATTAACAAAGTAGTAATGCTTCAGATTTTTTAATAGTAATATGCAAATGAAGATAAGTTGGGGATTTTGCTTGGGTTGTACAACTACTGGTACTTCATACCAGCAACATACATGCCAACCATTATGCTTTTGGCATAATCATTATGCATTTTTTTCACTAAATTACACCTTATGAGTAAACATATATGGATTAGGCTTTTTCAGTATATCTACCTTTCCAAAAAAATAAATTATTTGTTTTCTCATTTTTATTAACATTTCAATAATCCCACAGACCATATTTTAGAAGAGACAGCTTCTACATAACTGCAGTTATAAAAGAGTATGCTCTGTGCATTCAAGTCCTCATTCCTAATACAGTAGTCCCCCTCTTATACGGCCACCCCTTTTGCATGGGGAAAGTGGCCTTATAAGACAGGTGGCCTTTCCAGATGGGGGGCTAAATATATTATGAGAAGTATATGTAATGTACGTAGTAAGAAAGCTACATACTTAAAAACATTTAAAGATCTTCATCTAAATGTAACATTAATCATTAAAAGGTTCTTTTTATTATAATAACAAATTTATTTCAACTGAATATAACTTACGTTACTACTTTTTCGATAGCCAATTGGCTCTTACCTGCATACCCAAATATAAATGTCAAAATATCTAAAATGGGATGGGTGAATATATGCCATTCCACTATCATCACTGTCAATCATCAACTTAATTAAACATACAATTACAGGGTTCTTATGGTCTTTGAAGGTCTTTGACAGTTTGGGAAAAATGAGTTAGCGTTTTTTGAGTCCTTAACAGTTTGGGAAATACATGATTACCCTGAGGTCTTAAGTTTTTGAAATTGAAATAAACCCAGACATTTAAATTTCTTTCCATAATCACAAAACAAAATTGTCCAAGGTTGCTATATTCGGATGTAGTCAAGTTTTCCTGGTTTCTTTTCCTTTGATTAATTATAGTTTGAATTTCATGTTTATACAGTATTGTAGTATTTTGTATTCCTTGTTATCTTGTATAACAACTTGTATACAAAATGTTAGTGAAAACAAATCTTTGAAATCTCTGTTTGTGGCCTTTGAAAGCTTGGGAAAAGTCTTTGAATTTTTCATTTAAAATTCAGTATGAACTCTGAATTAACAACTTTAGTTCAAAGTTCACTTATAAAGCTTTGCACACCAGTAATTATTCTTATCTGTGATGGCTGCAGGCCTTGATTTGACAACAATTACTCAGGATGAAACTGGCTTCTGTGCTCCCTTACTTGTTAAGCTGAAGCAGCATGACAATACTCCGGGGTCTTTTGGGTTTTGAGTCTTTAAAAACTTTTTAAACTTGAAGTAACAATTTTAAGTCCTTTCAAGTTTGTAAAAATAAGGCATAGGTTTGTAAGTTTGGAAATTCAGTGATTGTGATGAAATTACCAACATGTCAGACTTTTTATTGAATCAAAAAAAATGACACATAAACAACACACTATGCTGTCAGTCAGTGAAAACAAGGTCACAACCTGAATGAATGTGTGCAGAAGTTGTTTCCTTTTTATCCATATTTGCTGCTTTAAATGTTTAGTGTTAGTCTAACACAATGTTGGGTAGTTGTCTTTTTAATGATTCATTGCTGTCAAATCCCGAGTACAGTAAATGGCTCAAGAAAGATTTATTAAACAAGCAAAAGGCATTTTGCATCACAAGTCAAGAGTCTCAATGTTTCATTGATGGGAGAAGTTAAGTTGGTCATTCATACAAAAGGCGAGTCCAATACAATTTATGGTATGGTCAGGTTAAATATCAGATGAAATCCAAATACTGGAACAAATTAATTACTGGATAAAGGATTACATACTCAGAAATACTCACTTGCTGGCACAAATACAAACAGCAACTGGAATGAGTTCAGAAAAGAAAGGGAAGCAGAGAAATAAGGCGTCAAGAGGAAGAAAAAAGAATTAGAGGAGCAGACACCAAAATTCTAAAGACTTCAAATTGATAAAGCAAAGGAAAAAACGGCAGAACAAAAGGTTTTGATGCAAAGAAGCAGTCACATTGGCATGTCAAATAAACAGAGAAAAGGTATCGAGAAGGTGGCAACTATGAAAGAGCTCAACTAACTCTTTGAAGAAAAGATGTCGGTGACCACACAATTCACCACATTCAAAACCTTCCTTAGCTAATCCAATATTTAGCTTTGTTTTAGTGACCATCAGTTGACTTCTGATACACTCTCTAATCAAGATAAGATCATGTGATGAAAGATTCTTATTACAACCCAGAACTTGACTCATGGATCAAAGGCCATCTTTTGTGATCGCCTAATGCAGTTTGTTTTGATTTAATGATAGAAAATACTAAAAATATTTTTATTTTTATTGCTGTATATGTTTTCTTTGGTTTTGAGTTTCTGCTGTTTGAAAATTACCATAATTTCATACCATGCCCATCGAGTTTAAGAAATAAAAGCATGCAAAACGTTTTTATAAGTCTTTTTTAAAGCTTAAAAATTTAATGGTGAAAAAATCCTGTATAAACCCTGATTATACTATATTGCAGACTTTTGATAACAATGGGAACTCAGCCATTCCCATTCAATTGGAATTAACTGTAATTTGTCTTTTCTGCAGTTTACGAAGGCAGGATTATAGAGTATTTATATATGCCACATGAATCAATCAAAGATATAAACTAACTCTTAATCTGGTGCCTTGTTGCTGTAAATTACTAATCAAAGTGACGGGGATATGGGACTACAAGGCATGAAAATAAAAACAGATCTGCTTCTGAAAGACTAACCCTTCGAGTCAGGTAACTTTCAATATACATGTTACAGGTTTTGGATAGTCTAAAGACTTTAACCCTTTGGGACAGTTAACTTTCAATACACATGTTACAGGTTTTGGATAGTCTAAAGACTTTAATGTTGGGACAGTTAACTTTCAATACACATTTTACAGGTTTTGGAGAGTCATTTTTTCCCTGGTACAATGACACATTTTGCAGGTTTTGGACAGTCATTTTTTTCCCTGGTACAATGACACATTTTACAGGTTTTGGACAGTCATTTTTTTCCCTGGTACAATGACACATTTTACAGGTTTTGGACAGTCATTTTTTTCCCTGGTACAATGACACATTTTACAGGTTTTGGACAGTCATTTTTTTTCCCTGGTACAATGACACATTTTACAGGTTTTGGACAGTCATTTTTTTCCCTGGTACAATGACACATTTTACAGGTTTTGGACAGTCATTTTTTTCCCTGGTACAATGACACATTTTACAGGTTTTGGACAGTCATTTTTTCCCTGGTACAATGACACATTTTACAGGTTTTGGACAGTCATTTTTTTCCCTGGTACAATGACACATTTTACAGGTTTTGGACAGTCATTTTTTTCCCTGGTACAATGACACATTTTACAGGTTTTGGACAGTCATTTTTTTCCTTGGTACAATGACACATTTTACCGGTTTTAGACAGTCATTTTTTTCCCTGGTACAATGACACATTTTACAGGTTTTGGACAGTCATTTTTTTCCCTGGTACAATGACACATTTTACAGGTTTTGGACAGTCATTTTTTCCCTGGTACAATGACACATTTTACAGGTTTTGGACAGTCATTTTTTTCCCTGGTACAGTGACACATTTTACAGGTTTTGGACAGTCATTTTTTTCCCTGGTACAGTGACACATTTTACAGGTTTTGGACAGTCATTTTTTCCCTGGTACAGTGACACATTTTATCAGTAAAAAGTGGCCTATATTGGTGTAACAGAATCTCTATAATGTAAATGTACACATTACTTGTATTAAAACCTTATTTTGTTGATTCAGCATTAAATGCCTCAAAACACACAGTTCCTAAATTGATATCTACCTTGGATAATTATCTTGATGAATGGCTGTCAGTATCAGGAATAAATATGTCCAGATATGATTTTGGTCCTTTATAAACAAAACAAAAAAATGTGCAGATGATTTTGCGGTCCTCACACATTGGGGTCTCAAGGGGTGGTGCCCCTGATCCAGGAGTGCAGGAGGCTTGTACATGCATTCTGTGGACCTCGTTATCGTATATATTGCAAAGTTGTTGCTTAAATTTAAACAAACATTAAAAAAAATAAGTACTTTCTTTTTGCAGTATTAATTGTGACAAAAACTTCTCCAGTAATATTAGTTCTGAATTTATTACATGTGGATGTCAATGTTCACACATTAATTCAGTCACAATAATTTGCCTATATTATTTGTAGCAACTGTAACACTTTCCTCTTTTCAGAAAACAATTGGTTAAATAAACACCCAAATATGTCTACTATATACAAATAAATAAATAAATTCACTTGTCTTTTCCACCATTGGATACAACCTGTTAATATTGATATGCAAGTCTTGGCAAAGATTTCTTTTGCTTTTATTCTTGTTGTTCAATGTTCTTTTTTTTACAACAAGGATTTTTTTTTTCCTTTTAAGCACCTCATATTGGCTGTAATTTGTGTGACATATATTAAATTTCTTTTGGATGTGCTGTCAAAATTCTTCCAACTGCAATTAGTGTAATACAAATCTGTCTTGCAAAAATGCCATTCAGTTTTCTTTTGAACTGACCAATTACAATTCTATTGACTTTCTGCTTGAGCTGTTCCCATTTCCACATATTTTCAAACATTTATCCAAACTTTGTGTTATTACTCTCAAAATCTCAAGATACCATATTCAGCAACATTTTTTCTTTCTTTCTATTCCCATCCTATCGTTTTATATCTAGAAATGTTTGACCAATACCTTTTTTATATCGTTTTGTCTAGAAATGTTTGACCAATACTTTTTTTCACAACAATTGTCTTGACTACTATACAGAATTAACACTTTACAAAGATCAATGTGTAAAGAAACTAATCAGACTATTTTTCAAACTGGATTAGAAATGATATATAAAGAAATGGACTAAATCAAGGATCAGATAATTCTTGTCAGGAGAAAGTGGAATTCCGCTTTAAAATGCAGAAAATCATGTATGTCCACACCTGTCAAATGATAATGCTTTCAAATAATTATGAAACCATTTTGATTTGACTTGACTTTTACTCCCAACTAAATATCTATACTTTCTATGCATGCAGCATACATGCCAATCATTACACTTTTGGTGTAATCATTACACTTTTTTTTCACTAAATTACGCATAAACATATATGGATTTTGGTATATCCACTTTCCCAAAAAATCAATTATTTGTTTTCTCGTTTATATTAACATTCTATTAATCCTACAGACTGTATTTTAGAAAAGATGGCTTTTACGTAACTACAATATAAGAAGAGTACACTTGTCCATGGACTTGCGTGCACTTTTTCTAACAGTATCATATTCTATTTATAGCAAACCTTGTTCTGCTTTCAAACTTTCGACCTCAAATTCTATTTATAACATCTATATGGCTTAGGAAGGAGAAAACAGACTGGTTTTCTAATTTTAATCTTTTTGTGCAGATTCTTTGTTCTAATTCAAATTTATTGCAGAACCAGTCTAAAAGTATTTTGTGTTTAAAAGTATGTATTATTTTAGTCGATGCATATATGAGAGCAAAACTATCTCTAAAATTTCACCGATGGATTAAAAAAAGGAAAAAAATTAATAAAATTAGAATCCTCTTAATATGAAGACATGTGTGCAGCATCATGTAACATCTATTTCAGGCCGTGTGGAAAGAATTTTAATATTTGGCGCCAAGTTTTAAGATGGATTCTAGTCGACGTGTGTGAAGCTAAAAGTACTACATATGAAAACTTGAAACATTAACGAATGTTAAAAGACAAGAGGGGCAAATAAATCATTGTTTATTGAAATTTTAGCATGTTATATATGGATTACGCTTTTTCTGCCGGGATTCCACATTTTGACCACTTGGATTACACTTTCCCCTCGTCAAGGGTTGGCATGTATGATGCTGTCAGATTACCAACACACCGGAATATACTTTACACGTCAGATCTAATATTACCAGATAGTATTCTATCATTAATGAAACTTGTATTAATCCACTCTATCTGCTTACCAAAACAGGCTGATCTGACAGCTACCATCCTGATATTAACATATTTATATGTTAATAAAAAAAAGTTACTTGCGATACAAATAACTTAGGACCACGAGTTGTTTTTGGCAGAATGGATTCAAAAACAAACTCCTGCTTATTATAACTGTAAAGATAAATCCATATTTTTGGCAAATTTAGGAATTAAAAATAATCCATTTAAAATCAGTGAGTGTGGATCAACAAACTAAACTTTTAAAATTTTACAAAATATAAACTTTAAAGTGTTTTTCAAATATAAAAATGAAGTTTATGATCTTTAATGAATGTGACAGTGAACAATATATCAAAACTTTCATCTTTACTACACTCTTCAAGCAAATCAAGTACAACGTGTTTTCATGATTTTACATATTTTATTTTCTATACCTTTTTGCAAAGTTTTTACATTTTTTATTTTTATATTTCATATCCTTGGACTTCATTCATTTGGAAGGAGTTGGCTTCCTAAAGTTGTTGTGCAATTCTTCATTTTATATTTTCAAACTTTGCCTTAGGTAGGTTCCATCTAACCACTATTGTGCCACAATGTTAAATCCCGAATAAAGTTGCATTAAACATTTCCATGTTTGTAAATGCATTGTTAACCGTTTCTACATCACATGATAATTTTCAAGTTATTGTTGGATTATTACAAGGAATTACATAACAAAATACATATTTCTCTATGATTTTGGGTACTACACCTGTTTCGATAATCACAACTGCCATGCAGCATTATCATATGACACCACATAAAAATAGGTTACTGCATTTGTACTGGAAAATACAAATGTTTATCTAATGAATACTGCACAATTTTTGGAAATGAAGTATTCATCCAAGAAAATGAGTTATTATTTTCACATACAAATGCAATAACCTTTTTATTATATACTCATTTTCTTATTCTATCTACGGCTTAATTATAAAAAATACACTACAAGAAACAAAATAAATGAATTTATTCTGTATTAAAAAATAAATACACAACTATAGATAATTCAATACATAATAACAATAAAAAAATGCACATAGCACCGCCCAGTAGTCTTTGAAATGCATGCTCAACAGTAATTTAAAAAATTGTATCTTGGTTTAAAATTTAGATTATTATTGTAAATGAATGTGCATTTCAAGAACTTTTCTATTTAGTCTGGAATGTATGGATTTTGTTTTTATGCTGATCCAGCTCAATTCTGCTGTTCTAATTATAATGGAATGGATTATTGGGTCAATTCAGTGCAGTAAACAGAATTGATTTCAGCTGGAAATGTTCTCAAAATTCCACAACAGTTTTGGTGTGTTTTGCAGGACATGTCATTTGAATTTGCAAAACTAAGCACATTTTGAGGAAATTCAAGATGCATAAATGTAAGAGTATTTATTATCAACTAAAAACAGCTTTGACCTGTATCATACAGCGTCTTCTACCACTAGCCTAGCTAACACTGTATCAAAAAATTACATGGAATTGTGTTAGTCTATTTAGCCAGTGAAAATAATACTTTATTGTCATCATGGCTTCTTGGCTCTGAGGCTAGTTTCCTACCAAAACCTTCAGTTGCATTTTTTTCTCTCTAATCTAGTATTTTGACAGACTTGTAAAATAATACAGCTCTGATAGATATGTGATAGCCCTTGGTCTCAATATGCTTTTCTATGTTACATTTTTATAATGCTTTTCTATGTTACATTTTAATAGACCCTAGAGAGCAATGGTCATAGTCTGAACCATTCTATTTGTGAAAAGTTACGAATATTTCTCCTAAACAAACTGTTTCAATTTATATCAAAACGGTATTTAAATGACTGTGTTTCTCATGTTGACATTGCGAATATCACATTCATTCATGTGCTTATTTGAAAGTTTTGTTTCTGACAGTCAACTTGCCCACATAATTAACTTTATCATTTATATTTTCAACTGAACAAAACAGCTTGTTAAATTCATTCACAAACAAATCTAAGTAGTTTCTAATAAACTATAGACTAAGTGAATGAAAATGAAATCTTTTAATACCAGCTTTCAGAATAAGCAATTGTCTTTTTTTTTTAAACTGAAAGAGACTTGTACAACAAACTAAATGTTTCATTGAACTATTGTTACGTTTGCATTAGTTGTGGTACATTCAATTTTCAGTTGCAGTATATGATTTATAACCAAATATTTCTGTCTGTATTTTATGTTCTGCTCCTGAATTTTAACATTTATAGAATGATCCTGAAAATTTGTGTTGAGATAAAGTAAGCATTTTATTCTTCAAAATTTACAGTGAGAAATTAATGTATTAATGCTACAACGGATGCATCATAATAAAGATTCAGAATTTTGGATTGTTAAGTGACAATTTCATGCCAAAATATAGTGTCAAAATTATTCCCTTTTTAACTTGACCCCCTTGTCCACTAAGCCAACATTGCAGTATTGTGGTTTTGCCCAACTTTCACCCATGCTATTAGTGACAACAAATGACTGTATCATGTATGGCAATGAGGTTATTGTGATGTAATAACAACCATGGATACAGTTTAAATGTAATAACATCCATGGATACAGTTTAAATGTAATAACAACCATGGATACAGCTTAAATGTAATAACCATGGATATAGTTTAAATGTAATAACATCCATGGATACAGTTTAAATGTAATAACAACCAGGGATACATTTAAAATAGCCACTATTTGCACCTGATCTTATTTCTAGAAAATGAAAGAAAAGGCTGAGGACATTCTAGATGCTTGAAGAATAAGGCATGTCATGTGTCTATACCTGATTGTGTACCGTATTTTCCGGGGTATAAGTCGCTACTTTTTTTCGTTTTTTTTCTTTCAAATGATGTGTGCGACTTATACGCAGGAGCGACTTATACGATAAATAATTTTTTTAACGACTGATATGACTGATGCGCAGTGATGCTGTGTTATAGCGAAATATATCTACGGTATACCGGCAAGCCAATTGCTCGAAACTTACATTCACGTAAGTATTAGACTACAAGAATATCAAATTAAATAATCAAATAATATTTAGTTATAATATATATGTGTTAAAATTTGTTGTTATTAATAAAAAAAATTATTGAAATTATGATTGCCATTGTTTTTCTTTTATTATTCACCCCGTGCTTCAAGCAAAGTGTTGGTCAGATGTAGCTACAATATATGTATTTAAATGTACCGGTAGCGCTTCATAATTTACTTCAATAGTTTATAAAAACTCTGGATTAACCCGAGACTGGCTTCATGGAGAGAACTCCAAAGTAATTAATAAAAATAACTGGAAGGCTGGCGAACAATTTCAGTTGTCGTATAAAATGCCTTTGAAGTTCGCTCTGGGTGTGAAATTGACTGGAATACCGAGACTGGCTTCATTGAGAGAACTTCAAAGTAATTAATAAAAAAAACTGGAAGGCTGGCGGACAACTTCAGTTGTTTTATAAAGTGCCTTTGAAGTTTGCTCGGGTTGTGGAAATTGACCGGAATACCGAGCCTGGCTTCATTGAGAGAACTTCAAAGTAATTAATAAAAAAAACTGGAAGGCTGGCGGACAACTTCAGTTGTTTTATAAAGTGCCTTTGAAGTTTGCTCGGGTTGTGGAAATAGACCGGAATACCGAGACTGGCTTCATTGAGAGAACTTTAAAGTAATTAATAAAAAAAACTGGAAGGCTGGCGAACAACTTCAATTGTTTTATAAAGTGCCTTTGAAGTTCGCTCGGGTTGTGGAATTGACCGGTATATAAATACAGACCGTTCATACCATGGCGCATCAAAAAAGATAGTTTCACAATAACGTATGATTTAAAATTGTTATATTAGCGTAAGTCAATACAGTTTAATCATGGCACCTACAACTACCACGCGAAAAAGTTATGATGCAGAATTTAAGTTAAATGTCGTAGCATTTGCGAAAGAAAACGGAAATCGTTCAGCAGTAAGAAAATTCAACGTAAGCGAGAAGCTTGTGCGTGACTGGCGTAAAAAAAGAAGACGAGTGGCGCTATTATTTACTTAATAAACATTATTTATAAATCTTATTTGCTTATATTTCTATTTTTAAAATTTCAAACAAGAATATACGTACAAGTTGTTGGAAAACACCAATTCGTATGCAATGGCTGGCGGTATCAAAAACGTGATTACGGTTAGTGCGCAGGAGCGACTTATACGCAGGAGCGACTTATCTGTTGAATTTTCCAAAATTATCTGGATTTCCCCCTCCCGCGACTTATACCCAGGAGCGACTTATAGGGCGGAAAATACGGTATATACAATTTGTTCTTTGAAGTAACCTGAAAGAAACACAAAACAAAGTTTGAATATATCACTACAAGGTCTAGGATGATTTCTCTTTTTGCTTCCTCTCTCTATGGCACTGTTGCACTATTCTGTCAAATGATAAAAGGTAGAATGCTGACACAAGTCGAAATAGTCCCATTAAAAAAACCTGAAAAACAATAAGGGAGAGATGAGAGGTTTGAGTTTATCAAGTTAAACAATTTAATATGCAAACATATATGTTGATAGACCAATTTTTGTTTTCATTTTCCAAATGCAAATGAAAACCATAAAATCATCCAGATTAATCATGCTTAACAAGATGTTCACAAATTGCTCTTGTGTATAACAAATCCATAAACATGAGCAGAGTTAAGGAGCTTTGAAACTGACAATTCTGCCACAGAAAAATGGCAATAACTTTAAAAAAACAAACAAATATCTGCCATTTTCTCAATTTCTACAGGGGCTTTCAATAAAGCTTATTACTTTTCTTTGCTAAAATTATGAAAAACATGCTGCTATTCCTTTAATTTCTCATCAAACCATTTCAGTGTTTATTAGGATCAATATCTGAATAAATGTCTTTTGTTAGAAGATACTAGCATGCACAACATTTCATTCAGATCAAACTTTCACAAAGCATTCCTGCTTTTTTTAAAAATGCCATTGAAAAATAAAAATAAAAAATATCGTTTTTTTACTACATGCAAGGATTCACTGTAATTACTTTCTTATGACAAAAGTAGAAGAAAAATAAATTATTTTTAGATATCTAAAAATTAAATGTAAATGCATCAACAAAACTTCTTAATTAATGCTGCAGTATTTATCTATGTCCCCAACTACCCCCAGGCAGTTTGTATCTCCCTTGTAATTTTAAAAATGAAAAGCATTAGGTCTTCTTTTTACAATTTATTGTACATGAAAAAAGGTTTTGGAGCACTTTACCTGTTGGATGCCATCCAAAGCTGATGTAATTGGAGTCATTCCACATGTTAAACATCCCAACATCCAACCATCCAATCCAACACTACACAAGAATCTCCCATTCTGTTTGCGGAAAGAAAAGTTTTGAACAGAGAACATGACTTTTATATTTGATCTGTTTTATCCATGAAAACAGAAAATACTGTTTGTAAAGAGAAAGGGAGATTTGAACAAAGAACATTACCTTGACATTTGATCTGTTCGATCCCTGACAACTACTCTAATTTCAATGTCACCATATTATGAGAATCCTTTCTAACAACAGAAAAAAAGCCATTGTTTACAATTACATTTTGATAAATGAAAAGCAAAAATTTACAAATACACTAAAAGTGATTTGTTTTATTGTGTAAAACAAATTCTCTCTAACTGTACCTTATCCCCAGTTATAATGTCATTCTTTATTACTGATATTTGATAGAAGGAAAATAAACACCAAGCATGGCTAATGAAATAAATGATGTCCTATTTTTATGTTGATTTACTAATGAAACCATGACTATTGAAATTTCTTAATGATATACATATTTAAAACAGCATAGAGGCAAGAGACGTGAATAGGAATATTGTCATGTGGAAGCAGTTGTCCAAAGCTCTATAAAGAGGTTTAAAAAGATCATTGATACAAGAAAAAGGACATAGACATGTCTTATAGAAGCAGGCATCGTTTGATGTGTCTGCTTGGGCATGTTATTTCCCTGACCCAATGAATAAACTTTACTGCATAAACATAAGCTTGGCCCAAAAAGCAAATAAAAGCCAAAACAAAAACAGGTTTGTGTCTGTTAAGCACACAGCTAACACTTTTGACCAAGAAGTAAAATTCCCACCAACCATGTAAAAATATCAAATTCATGTACATATGCATACAAACAAGCATATCATATTTCATTAGTGTAACTTGAGTGGTTTTGATAAACTGCTAAAAAAAAACGTTTTGTGAACAAAGTACAAGTCCAAAACATTCCCAAGAAATTGCATAAAGCCTGAAAATTGGTTCTGGTGATAAACATATAAATACATCCATGCCTACCAAATATTATTTGCCTGCATGAAGTAATTTCTTCCAAATTGAGCTAAAAGACTTTCTGTATAAAAAGTGCACATCTTTCTTCAAAAATATTTAACCAGGTCATTTACATTTTAACACAACTATTCCTATCAAATTTGATTTATCTCCCTTGACTGTTTTATGTTCAATTAAACTTAAAATTTTTGTTAAAGAAACAGTGCCAGTCAAAACAAGTTCATAAAATGTAAAAAGATTCAAAAACAATGTCACCATTGCAAGAACATAATAAGGCCTTGCAACCCAGTGACGGTATCCAAAATAACCATTTTGGTCTGGTTTGGTTTGTTACTGTTTATATATCTTCAAGAATGCTGCCAAGATTTCAACTGAAGGGGTGATAACCCACACCACTTGTCACAAAAACAAGTGCAGGAGAAGGGTGAAGCACCATAGTTCATTATCAAACTAACACTTAAATATCTGCTTCTCTCCTGAAAAGACCAAGCTTTGTGTTTTCCATTATCTCCCCCTTGCACCACCAGATGTCACTAGTGTTTAAGCTGAATGCTATACCAATGAGGATGCTTGCACAGTGGGGTGGTTCATAGGGTCTTCAAGACACGATCCTGTAAGTATTAAAATTAAAAATGTACTTCTTCAAATAGGTTTCCCAATCTCATTAACGTAGGAAAATTGATAAAAGGAAGGAATGCATAGCATGCTACATATACCTTGAATATCCTGCTAGGGAAGAAAGATTGGATTCCCTATGTGCATGATAACCTGCTCTCTTACTTAGACATCACTATAAACTGCCACACTGCAGATATCATAGCAATATGACTAAAATTGTTATGACTACAGTTTAAAAAGTCCAAAGTGTTGATATGCCTGTAGTCACAAATGTACTAATGTACCAGATTTTTAAAGGCCAATTCATAAATGCAATTATATATAACCTATAGTCATGGAAAAAACAACAAATACAAATTAAATATACATAATGTGTGGGTATTAGTCTCTGCTATATGCTAGTGCCCAAAAAAAATTATGTTTTTACAGTAGAAAGACCTCTGTTTATTTGCCAGATTTTACACTACATGCCACAGAGTGTCAATTTAGTATCATCTGAAATGGACAAGAATGAGAATGACAAGGATGTAAGGTCCATTTCAGTGTGTCAATTATATTTGTAATTAATATGTTGCAAAATTGCACTTTTTTCAGGTAGATAATATCCTTATTGATTTTCCAGATCTTTTAATACTATCTTTGCATAGTGGGTTTTTACCAAACTCAATGAAAAGCACAAAACAAATCAATATCGTTCAAAAACAAAATATATTTGCATGAAATGGTTTTTTTTCTCCAAAAAACTTCTAAGTTTCACAGTTTGGGTGAAAAGTTATTGCTGTAAAAAGGGTGGGAATGGAGAAACACTACCGATTTTTAAAGCACTGAATGACAACTCCCCTATACTGTACTACATTTTGTTTTGAATGTTTGATGCAGATTTAAAACAATTCACAGTATAAGATTAAAATCCATTTTTAGATAGAAATACTGCAGGAAAAAATTTATTTCCAACTTGAAAGAGTGTCAGAATTAATAGCTTTTGAAGCAAAATGTAAAGCTGATAACAAAACCATAACTTTGTAAACAATAAAGTAGAAGACAAAAAAGCCTGTAAATGTACATCTACACATATTAGACAGTATTCAAACCGCATATGGACTTGCTGAATTATTCCAGAATCATGCTTGTTATGTTCAAAGTGAATAACTCTGCCAAAAGTGAAATATGCAACAAACCCCATGCAATGCATGTCTATATGCATGTTTTTGAACTATGATGATTACAAAAAACTGTTATTTTAAAGATTATTTTCTCAGTCTAACACCAGATCAATGACTAAAGGTTAAAACTGTATTTCAAATTGATGCAAAAAACCTATCAAAATGAACATGCAAACCCATTTATATTTTGTATCAAATGACAACTACTGTAACTTATGAGTCAAGCTTGCTAGAAACCATATGTGAATAGAAAGTAAAGGTAAATACTAACATCCAAATGAAACCTTTCCAAAAGTAGTTACATGTTTGCCATTCATTTCTACAGTCCTAGCTTTATGATATGTGGTTTCTATCCAAGGATTGTAGTTTCCCCATGGTGTTATGGTTGCCTCCACACAGCGGACTAACTAATGAAAACATCAAAGTTATAAAGAGTTTTTGTGTAAGATGTCAAAAACTGTTGTCTAGTTGATGTAACCTAACAAAGGTTTCAAGCTAAAGACAAAACTCACCAATGTGTCCTCCATAATAGACTTGGCAACACTTTCTGCTTTAAAAATGCCAGATGACTGAGATATCAGCTGGGTCTCCTTGGGCTGACAACAACAAAAAGTATATTAGAGCAACTGATTCTTTCATGTTTGGGTTACATTTTTATTAATCTATTCATCACAAAGTTCTCATCACTGTTTCAAATGCATACAATGGAATAATTCTACAATCTTGTTGTCTTGACTGCTTGTTTAGCTAGACCACATCCACAAATGTGGAGTTTTTACAGTATTTATTTTGAAACCGGTGTTCAGTCTTTGCTGTTGATAACATTAATACATCTGCACATCAAGACTTGTTCCTTGTCTGCAAACATACTGCTACTGTAGCCTACATGGATTAAGTGTGGTGGAACTTTGCAAAAAAATATTTTTACATAATTCCTATAAAAAAAACTTATCAAAGTCTAACATCTTCTTTTCACTGTCAAATTATTTTGAATAATATTCTGTTTACACAATTCACAATGCACTTGTTTAGATTTCCTCCATATCAGCATAATTTTTTTTATTCTGTGTGTCTTCTTTACATATAATGTATGGCCAACTTGTGTAAAAGTAAACCCACATCTGCCATAGTTCAGTGTGCAGGTAGATAAGGGTCTATACTGTTGGTTTTACTTATGACTTTAAGCAAATGACATTTGTATAATTATTGACTATTGATGAAGTCAATATCAGGATTGATCAACCCTCCAAAAATAATACAAAGGCTACAGGTAGATGTGAATAATATTTTTCAGGGATTAATATATCCTATTCTGCCAAAATCAGAATCGAGTAATTGTTTTATATTTAACTTTAATTTCATTAAGTTTTACAAGTATGCTCAATGTATTGTAAATGTTCAATAAAATATGATCCCTTGGAGTATTATTATATCAGATGCTAATAAGATTTAAGTAATTGGAATTATAAGAATAATTGGTTTTTGAACCCTCAATAATATTCAGTGCCAAAAATTTAATTTAAAATGAAGGTAGGAATAGAGCAGACAGACAAATAAACATGTGTAAAAAAATCACCAATAAGTGATTTGTGATTCATATCCCAGCACAATTACTTTAAACACTTGCATTTCATCAGCAGTATTCAAAGTCCCTGCCGTGGATGACATCAGAATCAGATTGGTGTAGGACTAGCCTTTGTAATTTTGTATCACCCTTGAATGTACAGCAGGGTTGCTATAATGTTTTATTAGCAATTACAGCTTTTTGAGATTTCATCTGAATACAGTCAAATGAATGGTCCTATAATAAACTCTGCTCTTACATATGTGCCATCATATATAGGTCTATGCCATCATATATAGGTCTATGCCATCATATATAGGTCTATGCCATCATATATAGGCCTATGCCATTCATATATAGGTCTATGCCATTTATATATAGGCCTATGCCATTCATATATAGGTCTATGCCATTCATATATAGGTCTATGCCATTCATATATGGGTCTATGCCATCATATATAGGCCTATGCCATTCATATATAGGTCTATGCCATTCATATATGGGCACTTATAATACATGGGCATATACAGTACATGTCTAACTAAGACTGATAAGGCAGCGATGGGCCTGACTATTAGAAATTACAGCTGCTGAAGTATGCATTTAAGAAAACTTCCTTTGAAAAGATTCAATGGATGCATCATGTTACAATAATAAAAGTCGTGTGCTATAAGCCTCTTAGTTTTAATGACTCTACTTTTAACTTGATTTATTTCATCAATAAATACACAATTCTGGAATATAATGCTCAACAATATACAGACATTATAAAGCAGTATAATTTGTCACAAGACTAAAAAGATTTTAAAAAAGCATGGCTTTGAGGAAGACTTTTTCACACACAAAACTGCTGATATTAAGAAACTTTATCACAATTCTACCAATATCACAGCTTAATTTGTATAACAATTCTACCAGAAACAAAGCTTAATTTGTATTACAATTCTACCAGAAACAAAGCTTAATTTGTATTACAATTCTACCAGAAACAAAGCTTAATTTGTATAACAATTCTACCAGAAACAAAGCTTAATTTGTATTATGTATTACAATTCTATCAGAAACACAACTTAATTTGTTTCCTTCTGCTTATGAAAAGGATTCAAGAATATAATTCAAATATATCATCACCATTATTCTGTACACCGTCAAAGTGTTTTATGTTACCACACTGTCATCAGTAACATTAATTTAGCTAAACTTGTATCAGGAAATTTCACGATCAGTTGAACTAACCTTTCCAATCTGTTCATTTGTAAAGCCTGGTGTATCTGTGTCTGGTGGGAAAGCAACTGTAACATATATATTGTATGGCTTCACCTGAATTGTACAAAATAATGATTTACTAATACACCTATATACAATGATAATTTATAGATGCACACTATGGACATTCTCTACTTCTCAATACAGTATGTCATTTTTAAATTATTATATTACAGAAAAATTAATTTACAAGCAACTGAGAGAACCAATTTAAAGTTGATATAACAGGTTTATGGGTTATTTCACACTTTTTTTTGACATCATACAGTGCTTAATTTATCTAACACTGACCTGGGAAAAATAAAAGTGACCTGTATTATAAGTGTGACCACCTTATTCTTAAAGATATTCCAACAAGACTGTCATAAAACACAGAAATTGGGTAATTATGATAATAGCATCAAACAGTAGAAGATCCTGGTCTCAAAAACCAAGAACAAAATCAAATAAAACAGTAGCAACAACAGAGAAGGGGTTTAGGGTTTACAACTACATGTGCAAACATGTATCAATCAAATCTGTATCATTTATTCCAGTTCTGGAAGCCCTGAGTAGCTGAGTGGTCTAATGTGCTCACCGTTCTGGATCACTGCCATATGACCTCTTTCTCTGTGGGTTCAAGTCTCAAACTTGGCCAATGTGGGTACGTGAAAAAGCTTGCCAGTAGCTTGTCGTGAGTCAGTGGTTTTTTCCGGGATTTTCCCGGGTTCTTCCTACATTTATACTGGCTGCCATGTATAGCCTAGGGGGCAAAAAGTGGCTTTGTGGTCTAAAGTGCTCTCCATTATGGATCACTACTGTCTCACCTCCGTCTTCTTGGGTTCAAGTTGCAGATTCGGCCAATGTGGGCATGTGAGAAAGCTACAACAACAACAACAACAACTCCAGTTCTGTGCAAACACATGCAGCAACTGCACATAAGTTATATGCATATCCTACTATCTGCTCATGAAATTTATTGAATAAAAGAATGGTGGACATTTGTCACCATTACTGAATGTTACAAGAGACCAACACATACATTAAACACAAGTTCTGTGAAACATCACTACATTCAAACTGTGCAATGACAAATCTCCTAAAACTAGAATATATAATGTAAACACTGCCATTAACACTATTGACTGGAAAATGTGATACATATGTTCTGTCCTCCTAATGAAGGTGATACATATATTCTGTCCTGCTAATGCAGGTGATACATATGTTCTGTCCTGCTAATGCAGGTGTTAGATATGTTCTGTCCTGCTAATGCAGGTTATATATGTTCTGTCTGGCTAATGCATGTGATACATATGTTCTGTCCTGCTAATGTCTGTGATACAAATTTTCTGTCCTGCTAATATTTATGATACAGATGTTCTGTCCTGCTAATGTTTGTGATATAGAGGTTTTGTGCTCCTGATGTTTACGATATATATCTTCTGTCCTGCTAATGTTTATGATACAGATGCTCTATCCTGCTAATGTTTATGATAGGGATGTTCTGTCTTGATAATGTTTATGATACAGATGCTCTGTCCTGCTAATGTTTGTGATACAGAAGCTATTCTGCTAATGTTTGTGATACAGAAGCTATTCTGCTAATGTTTGTGATACAAATGTTCTGTCCTGCAAATGTTTATGATACAGATATTCTGACCTGCTAATGTTTATTATAGGGATGTTCTGTCCTGCTAATGTTTGTGATACAGAAGCTATCCTGCTAATGTTTATTATAGGGATGTTCTGCCATGCTAATGTTTGTGATACAGAAGCTATCCTGCTAATGTTTATTATATGGATGTTCTGTCCTGTGATTGTTTATGATACATATGTTCTGTCCTGCACAAACTGTAACATTTACCCTCAAAATGCAGACAAAATATGCAGTTTACAGACAGAAATCTCATGAATATAATTAATTTCTAAATATAACCCAAAGACTAAGTTCTAACATACCTATGAAGTTTAATCTCAACAATATACATATTATAATCTGATTATCCATACAGCTGTGTATTGCTTAGAATGTTATGATTTGTCAATTTGATAATTACTGGCTATTATTACCAACAATAATTATCAATATAACAATTGCCAGTTGCCATAAAAGAAAATGGTATGTTAGTCTTAGTGGCTTCCGTCACATGGATTATGAAATATATTTTAAAAGGTACCAGACAAAAACCCATCCATCACATAAGAAAAGCTAGCTTCCACTGTAAACACTGATAATGTTGTTACTAACAGTGCAAAATGTCATCAGATGTTTTAATTTGAAGAAAACGTGATTTTTTTGGACTAAATACAAAGAAATAGAATTTTTTTATCACAACTTAGAAATCTGATGTCAGAAAGATTCAAAATATATAATCAGCTGTACATTTTAAACTGGGAGAAATAGGATGGACTGACAATAATGGTGTAACCAGATTTTTTTTAAACCCTGATTTTATTAGTTAGGTTTGCACAACAAATGATTATCATAATTATTTAAAATAACACTAATATAACTTTTATTACACTGAATCCATAACATGGCTGTGATTTTAAATTAAAAAAAAACCAACTTAACAATTAGTTACTCCATTCATACTTATATGCAATAATACTCACATCTGTATGATACCCCCTCTAAAAAGGCCACCATCCTATAAGGCCACTTTCCTGCTTTAAAAGAGATGGCTTTATAAGAGAGAGTCCAGTGTAATGAGTATAACACATATACAATTTATTTTAGTCATATACACAATAATTGCATGACTGTTGTTTCCACTTGTAAGAAAGAAAAAGATACCTACTTCCATCTGCAGTGACTCTGCCAAACCTCTAAGTGCATACTTGGATGGGGAGTAGGCCGTATAGCCATAAACCCCCAATTGTCCTGCCTGGGAGGAGACAAACACTATTCTGCCCTGACGTCTTGACTTCATGGACTTGACCACTGCCCTGGTTGGATATACACTGCCCAAGTAGTTTATCTGCATCATTTGCTGCAATGTGAATAAAATGTTAAAGACTTTACGAATGTAAATCAACTTAATGAAACAAATAATTACACTTAAATGAAAAAACAAAATGAATGACTCCAACAGTTTTATTTCATAAAATGGGGTTCCCCCTCAATCTGTTTATCTTGTCCAATTTAGATCTGGTAAATCTGAAGACAAAATTGCAAATGAAAATGAATGACATTTAAGATAGATGTAAATATAACACTGAGGCTGAAGTCATTTGTACTCAATATATAAAAGCAGGCTTACTCATTACAATATATTTAGCAAAAATCGACAATTATAAACTGTATGTAAACAAGACCTCTGTCATGTTTGTTTTGGAATCTGTCAGTTTAATTTTTTTCTTTGTTCTCCTAAATTTAAAAGAATCTACTGTAAATAACAAAATAATAACTACCATAAAACTGACTATAATTTAGGAATTTGTTCTTTGTTATCCTAGTTTTTAAAGACTATACCATAGATCACAAACTATAACCTAACAATAAATTAAATCAAATTTAGCAAGTGAAGTCACACAAAAATTATAAAATTTTGTGATGAAATGATAACAAAATACACATGCTATAAAAGCCAATGACTATCTTCAATGATGTTTAATTGGAATACTATCTATGTTTTTATGACCTATTTATGAGCATATATAAAGTCTTAACTGAGAGATCTGAGTTAGTTATTAAATGTATTTGGATGCACAGCCTTAGAACATAAATGGATCAAGACTTTTTTCAAGGGTATTGTTTGTGTAGGAAAAAATTAGAGCTGTGTGTGTTTCTTCATAAGTTAGTTTCTTCTAATTCTTGTGGATGGGGAAACTAAAATACTTTTTTATATATTAAAAAGTCTATAGATTTTTTATGGACTAATTCATTTATACTGGTTACATCTTTGTATAGTGGTAAAATGTACATAAATTAGATATCTGACATGAAAAATCTATGTAATCATCACCAATTCTGGTGCAATTTAGTTGTTGGAAGAATATGGAAAATGTTACTTTTAACAGAAATATAAACATGTATGGTTTCCTACTATGTTCATATTTCAAAGATGATAAATGCAATTTGCCATTTCACTAACTCCAATTTTATCACTGTGTAAAACAAATTAATAAAAATTCCTCAAAATGTGTTGGTTGTTTTTGCTGATTATCATATGATAATGAGGTATCATGTGCCTGGAACTTCTCTACTGGTAGATCCTCAAACATTCCACTTATGGAAGTTCCTGCACAGTTGACAAGGATGCTAATAGGCCCTAGCTGGCTTTCAGCCTGAAATAAAAATCAACATATTTTATGATTTTTTTTTTTTTTTTTGCCATTCAATATGGAAGGTGCACACATACTTAAACTGAGAATTGGTCACAAAACTCAAAATGGTCAGCATGTAAAACATCACCTGGACAAGTAAAAACTGACAGGATAAAGATGGACACATGCTGTAGCCTCATAAAATAGTTAAGTAACTTTCCTGCACATGTTTTTCAGAGAACTTAAGTGATTGTCAAGTCTGTGTTATGAGAGATGTCATGAGAAATGCCTTAATAGCTACAAAGAAGATGCTTGTCATAACAGTTGAAACTATATTGGTAGATAACACAGCTTTAAAGATGCAACAACAATGTTCTTTATGTAGAACAAAAAGAAAACTTCTAAATTCTATGAATCAAAATATAGAAAATATGATTAAAAGACAAACAAATTAACATATTAAATGCCAAATTAAAAGCATGTCCCAAGGATGTATTAAAATTAACAGTATTAAATGCCGTATGAAAAGAATGTCCCAAGGATGTTATATAAATGTTCTGGCTCAAACCAAACAGAAGATGGGCAATGAGCAAACAATCCTTGTGGATAAATATCTTACTCAGAAAGGTGTGATGCAACCCTACTTTTAATACTGTGTCTAGAAAAATGTTTATAGCCACATGCAATCCTTTTGGATAAACATCTTACTCGAAAAGATGTGATGCAATCCAACTTTTAATACTGTGTCTAGAATTTTTTTTATTACCTCATGCAAAAAAGGCTAGATTCACCCCAAAACACAGCAAAATTTGTAATGTTTAAAAATATTCTTGAATCTTTGCCGATAGATTTTACCTTATTCATACTTCTTTCCACGTCCATATAATCTTTTGATACATCCATAGCCACCCACTGAACTTTCTGAAAGCAACATAATTGAAAAATAAAAATTACTCTTTGGAAAATGCCCAATATTAAATTTCATTACTATAATATTACCAGACATAAGCAATTACAAGTTGGGTCCAAAACTAAAGACCTTATAATCTGCTGTTACATAACATCCTGGCTTCATATACTAATAATGAATGGAAAGTCACAAAGAAAGAAAGCTCAAGCATTGGGTCTATTAAAAGCTTTAGCTATTCGACACACACAAACTCAGCCCTACTATTTATTTTAGCATGAAGATGTACTGTTAATAACATTTCAGTGTCAATATATTTCAACAACATTAATCTACAGCATATCAACAACATTATATATAAAAGAATTACTAATGGCAAATATCTTTTTGACAGTAGTGATTTTTAAAAAAAAAACAACTAAATGAATTCTTATCATTTGCACGGAATTATTAAACCAGGACAACAAAAAGAATTATGAGAGACTTTCAAATAAAATTATAAGCATACTGTAACATCAGAAGCATTACACTAAACTAAAATACTGTGCTGGTAAAAAAAAAGATATTCCCATGCTTCCCTGGTTTGGATCTCCATCCTCATTTTTTTAGCCTTTTGAGTACTTCTCTATGGTAAAGAATATCTTGGGGTAGATGTCTTCTGTGTATGTGCATTTGTCTTTCATGATCATTAGGTATACAGGTATCTCAATAGTTTCCAAATCATGTGGCTAAGTCCATTGGGGGGTAAGACTGTACCCTGGGGCCAGTGTTGGCTGTATGTATAAATTTGTCTTTTCATGATCACTAAATGTATACTATGGTAACAGGGTGGGGATATAAAAATTTCCTAAGTTATGACCTTGTGGTAAAGTCCTTGGAGGTATGGATGGACCATACAGTCTGTGCCAGCTGCATTTCTAAATCTGTCCCAAGTAAGTATACATGTTGAATGATGGGGCCCTCAATAGTTCCTATGTTAAGACCCAAGGGATAAGTCCTTGAAAGTAATCAAAGACCATTGGGCATAACAAGGGGTTCCAGTCTGACATATGCTGACACTTCTATCATTAATTCACAGAAGATAAAAAGTAACTGAGCTATTTTATATATATGGAATTTATCTGAATTCACCCCCACCCCCACCCCAGCACTATAGTTCCATCCTCAGAGATAAAATAATAATTTCAAAAGTGCTGGTACAATCTACAACCATTAACAACCCATGTTTGATGTGTATAGCATTAACTATGTAAGAGTTCAAGGACGTTATATATGCACACATGGAACTTACCACAATATCCCCATAAATCAATGGTAAAATAAATCTACTGCACAGGACAACAGAACATTTGCGCAACCATTATTTCAAATGTGACAGCCCCATCAGTAAACCAAAAATATTATAAAAGAATTCAAAACTGCTATGGAATTGGGTATATCTTCCAGCTACAAACATTTCATCACTGAGTAGTGTTACATATATTTACTGTTTTTAGTTTTTCTTTTCTATTATTATTATTGGAATGTAAATTGTATTATTGACTTGATATCCAAAATCAAGTTCACTGTGTACCTGTATCTGACCAGTAACATTTAATTTTGTAACAAATAGTACATAGCTAATTTTGTTTTCTCTATGTGTGTTAAATATTACGATCATTATCAATAGTCAAACATGTTTATTTGGGTATGGGTCTACAACTATGGTACACCCCACTGATAGACCTGTTGTACCTGATGTTTATTATAATTTTAAAAACATATCTGTTTACAACTTAGAATGTTCTAGATATGAACTTTGGACCGACATTTTGTGTCATGTTTTTTTAAAAAATATAATCTTCTTTACTTGAAAAATCATTCATTGAATTTCTTACTTTAAAAAATCTTAGCAGAATCATTTTTATTGTTGTGTTCAGTATTGATTAAGGTAGAATTATTTATATAAATTAATTTTCACTCGAATACAAAGTGCTCTTCACTAATATTCCTGGACTGGAGTATTACTTTGGAATTATAGTGATTTCAGATAAGAACATTGTTAGATTATATTATTGTGATTTATCAAAAGACACATCATCATACTTCAGACCTTTGACACATTACCATATTTGAAACTGCAGGCACATCAAATTATTCAGTGTTGGATTTTCAAATACACTGCAATTTACACCTCTCCCTCGATAACTTGAGAACAACAGGGTCTATAAACACAGATTGCAGTACATGTATAAGAGAGTTATCGAGAAACCTCCAAAAAAAATTCCGCTTAGGCTATACTTTGAGAAAACCACAAGGGAGGGAGTTAGTGAACTTGGCTGATTAATGACTGAATCCTCATTTTATAATCATGACAATAATAATTGTTAATAACATGCCTTTTCTATCAAAGTTGTTTGTTATTCTGTATAAATAACATCTTTTTTTTAAAATGTACATCATGTGAAAGATCATTCCAACTGGTTTCAACAATCATCACGTGTATGTGAAAACATCTGCATATTATATCACTGCTTTTTGTTTTCTTGATTAGTCTGGTTCCCAGATTGATATTATATAGCCAAGTCAGAAGTCAGAGTAGCAGGGAACTACAGCAACCATTGATATACCACCAAACATGATTTCTTTTTTCAAAACCTAGTGAAAATTTATATCGTAAGACAATTGTCTACATCAAAACTCAAACTTTGTATAGTTCAGTTTGTATAATATTGATGTAGTGATTTCATTGAAGTGATAGTGAAAGTTTTTAGCATCCTTGATGATATCTCTAAGTGCCAGCTCTTTATTTTGCAAAGTATTTGTTTCGCTTGGTTGCCTTGCTATATTTGATCACAGTTATGAATGAGTCATTTAAATTAAGGTAGTTTAACTTACATAATAACATTTATAACAGTGTTTGATTGGTCAACTAAGTTCACCCGACATACAAGCAGGGCCGATAGATTTACGTAGGATGGATTTGTGTGTCTTTTAGACTTTTCTTTTATTCATCCTCTTTTATTTGATTCAAAAGACATTATTGAATAGTTAATACAAACGAGGCAAGCTTTTAAATCAGTAAAACAATGCAATCAAAACTTTTGCAAATCAGTTATCAAAACACAGTTTGGACTTAACCACTTGCAGACATAACAGACACATTTTACATTTAAACACACATTACATTTATAATGATTACACTAAACAGGGACTAAAAGACAGAATTAAAACACTTAATAATTTTTGTAACTTAATATTTAATTATTTATGTACTGCCCACACCAGGCATAAGTGACATTTTCATTGATAAAAATTTCCTTGAAAATCTTTAATTACAATGTACTAAGAATGTAATTTTGAAAGAAAATGTAAACAATTATATGATTTCTTATGAAAAGCTGATAATTTTGAAATGTTGAAACTCTTCTGAAAGTATTTAATGACATTCTCTGCTTTGGATAGCGGAAAGATTACAGTCCTCACCCTCATTGATTTGTCTGCAGCATTTGACACAACAGACTATGATATATTACTTCACTGTCTCAAGCATGTATTTGGCATTCACAATACAGCCATACTGTGGTTTTAATCCTACTTAGTCAACAGGACACAAATTGTATCTTTAAATGGAATACACGCCAGCCCAATTGATCCATGTTGTGGTGTTCCACAGGGGTCTGATCTCGGACCAGTTCTCTTCATTATATACACTCAGCCACTCTCAAGTGTCATAGATGTTCATCCAGTGTCTCACAAATTGCACGCTGACGACACCCAAATATACAAATCTAGCCACCCAACTGAAGTTGATACTACTATCCAAGGAGTAGAGAGGTGCATTTTTGATGTGAAATCATGGATGACATGTAACAAGCTGCAAATAAATGATGATAAAACTGAGGCCATTCTGATCACAACACAAAGACTTTCTCATTCATATCCTTTACCTCAAACAATAAATATCAGCAACAACAATATTACGTTCACAGTCAGTACAAAACCTAGGTGTTACTCTGGACAGTACTCTCACATTGCACCAACATGTCATAAACATATACAAGGATGCATATTTTGAGCATATCTTGAGCTGAGACGCATCAACTCAATTCGCAAATATCTTGTAGCTGATGCCATTAAAATGCTTGTGTGTTCATTAGTACTTTCAAGAATGGTTCACCTTAATGTCTATTCCAGAAACTACAAAAAGTTCTAAACACTGCTGCTCGGATCATCCTTTGGGTACCACGTTCAAAGCACACTTCATTGCTGCTCTGTACCCTACACTGGCTATCTATCTGAACCAGAATCCAACACAAACTTTTTTCTCTGTGCTACATTTCACTGACAGACTCCAGTCCAACATACCTATCTGGCCTCACCGATATGTACACACCAGCAAGATACCTACGCTCGTCTGACAATTGTATACTCATTATTCCCACTGAGTAATACTGACCCATCTTGTCAAAACTGTCCATAGTTTAGGTTCACTGATAGTGTATGTATTTCTGTGGGTCTGCTTACCATTACTAACACCTTAAGGAAACAGGTCTTATTTGAGAGATGAACCAGTGAAACTCTTGAGAGTGGTTCCAATGGTGTCTTGTTCAGCCAAGTAAGTACCCATGATAAATTCCACTTTGGGCAAAGAGCCAATGTTTTTGGACATGTGTAATCAAATTTGGAAATAAGACTGGATAGGTGTTTGTTTTGTCTGATATCCATTCTTCCTTAATGGTGCAAGGTGTCTGTGATTGTGGACTTTGATTGTAATTGGTGCTAATTGTGTCTCGTAAAAACCCAGAACCTTATGCCTGGGACTAAACATTTTCTAAGTCCGACAAGTAAAATTTTCCAAGGCTCTAGTCCAGAACAATCGATCTTCTCCTATTTTAAAACAATTCAGACAAGTGTTAATTTTCATACGGTAATCACTTCATCTACTTTTATCAGGCCATCCATACTCTCTGGGCCTACTGAATAGCTGAATCCATTTATTTATTCACATCAAGTGAAATAACAGTTAAGTAGTCACTGATAACTGTCACATGTGTGGAAGTTCTATTACTGCTTGACTGCATATTGGGATAAGCAACCAAATTATCAACCAATCAAAACACTTAAAACAAAACAAATCATGATTAATTAACACTGCTTTAAATGAGCTTCTTAATATTTACTCAACTAAGACACTCAATAGCAGATCACCCTTTGATTTCAGTCCACTGAGTCGATGCAATGAAATTAATGAAATGCACTTTATCAACATAAGTTTCCATTTCTTTTATGAACTGATTAAATGATAGTAATGAGTCTTTAATTTGTTTTAACTAATTCTACAGAGATCGACTTCAATGTGTGGTATTACATTTGAAACAAAACAATTATGCAAAAGGAAGGTTATTAAATTCTTTTTGCAAGGAATGTCATAAGGAAGAATAAGAAAAGGAAAATTCATGTGAAAATCAAAGGAGATAAAATGTAAGGCTACCACTGAATCTGAGATAATAAGTCCTCCTAAGGGACATAAGCCAGACACAACTACCATATATAGAAATTTTTAGCCACATTGGGTCGATATTATCCATTATTTGAATTCACTGACTCAGAAGGAAAGATGTTTTGCAATTATTGCAACCCAACTCCCAAACACAAGTTAGATATTCATTCAGCCAGTGTATTTATCCAGGGAACTGACAAATTCATGATCAAGCAAATCTTATGAAAGATTTTTTAACTCAACAAGCCTATGCAGCACAGTAAATGTGATGAAGATACCTACTATAAAGCTGCTAAAGTTGGTATATAGAAATCTTGGGGAGAACTTAAGCAATTTTCCAGAGAACAAGAAAAATCTGCTGGACAACGAGACTTTCAAAGCAGATGCCCAAGAACATAATGAACTTGTCTTAGTGTTGATAACCTCCAGATTTACACCACATACATTATGAACTTGTCTTAGTGTGGATAGCCTTCAGCATTTACACCACATACATAATGAACTTGTCTTAGTGTGGATAGCCTCCAGCATTTACACCACATGCATTTTGAACTTGTCTTAGTGTGGATAGCCTCCAGAGTGTATATCACATGCGTTATGAACTTGTCTCAGTGTGGATAGCCTCCAGCATTTACACCACATGCATTATGAATTTGTCTTTGTGTGGATAGCCTTCAGTAGTAGAGGGTGTGAATCAGACAAATCTCCGTCCGAATAACATACTAAATAGTCCCATTTAGCTCCTATTGATAACAAATCTTTTACTTTAAGCTCCTATCGGACGGAGATTTGTCTGATTCACACCCTCTACTACTCCTTCAGCATTTACACCACATGCATAATGAGCTTGTCTCAGTGTGGATAGCCTCCAGCATTTACACCACATGCATTATGAACTTGTCTTTGTGTGGATAGCCTCCAGCATCTATACCACATGCATAATGAACTTGTCTCTGTGTGGATAGCCTCCAGCATTTACACCACATGCATAATGAACTTGTCTCTGTGTGGATAGCCTCCAGCATTTACACCACATGCATTATGAACTTGTCTTAGTGTCGATAACCTCCAGTATTTACACCACATGCATTATGAACTTGTCTTTGTGTGGATAGCCTTCAGCATTTACACCACATGCATTATGAACTTGTCTTAGTGTAGTCTTTAGGTGAAATAAATTTTCAAAACAAGTTTGCTAGGGCTTGCATGTTAGGACCATGATAAAAAAAGTTCTAAAAATTCAATCAAAACTCTTAACAAACTTCTAATATCAATGATAACAACAGAGAAGTGATTGCTATGACTCATTTCTGGCCACATGTGGGCTCACACAAATTATTCTCTTTGCATAATTTCAACAAATAGCATGCTGCTAATATTCTGTGATGGATTACAAAAAATAATCCAGATGCAGCAAGCTTGTCTTGAAAGACCATTACTACGAGAGACCACCTGTCTTGAGAGACTGCATTTACTGATCACCACATATACTAAATCAAAAACACAGATCCTCATCTGCCATTGCATTATGGGCTATATATGTTTTTCTACATCTACACAGTTTGCAATTGTATCTGATTTTTATGCAAGTGCATATATCATATAGTGTTGTGACCTGTCAATTGAAACCACCTGTCTTGAGAAATCATGATATTTTGGTAAAACTGGCAATCTTCCAAGAGAGGTAATAATGAACCATATTTTAAATTTCAAAGATATCCCTCACACAACCAAGAACAGTCCACACATGACAAAACTGCATAGCCTTACTCCAAAAAGGAATAAATCATGGTAGAGGTCAAACCTGATTGTCAGCATCTTTGATGAAGGCTTTAATCTCTGTCTCTGCTTCCTTGAGTTTTCCCTTAAAGTAAAAGATTTGTAGGTTTGAGAATATGAAAGTTGCACAATGTGGTCGAAAGTGGCTGAAAATATTTTCAATATTAACAGAAAACTCATATCACTTGCATTCTTAATATTTCTAGAACTTTAATACATGTAATTTAGTTAAGGTAATAATAACCATGTACCGGTACTTAATACTTAATGAAACTAGATTAAAGTTCATAGGACAATAGTGCCACTTACTGTGTCAATTTCTAGAAATCTACATGTACCAGACATTTTCACAAAGGAAAATACTGGTCATATGGTCACATGATCATGCAAAACTGGATAGTCTGTTGCATAAAACTGGATACTCTGTTACATAAAACTGGATACTCTCTTACATAAAACTGGATAATCACATAAAACTGGATACTCTGTTACATAAAACTGGATACTCTTACATAAAACTGGATAGTCACATACAACTGGATAGTCTGTTGCATAAAACTGAATACTTTGTTACATAAAACTGGATAGAGTACATAAAACGTTTTGTTTTTAAGTATGAGAAATAGTGTGTAAAACATTTATTATCATTTTGGGGAAGAGTTAACATGAATTTTATTATAATACAATGTACAATCATGGATAATACAATCATGGGAAAGCTTCTGAAATTTAACAATTTCACAAGGTTGTTTAAGTGTTATGCCAAAATAAAAATCATCGGAACTATTACTTATTACTGATCCATGAGTAAAGCCAGTTAGTTGTCTTTGTGATGGTCTTCAATTAATTCTGTTTACAATCATTGCTCAATCAATAGCCAACATGTGTTTCTCCTTTAACTGCATAAACAACCAAGGAGCAGACAATGTGGTGGTTGATAAAAGATTCTAACAATTTAATAAACATCAAAAAATGTAATCCGCCAACATGTTTGATGGGTTTGGCTGTGTTATTATACAAAATCAGTTGACCTGTAAATAATGTCTGCTTTATTAGCTGGAAAATGAAAGGATATGAAACTGTATAATCATGCATTCTGCTTAAAATGTTTATTGAAAAGTAACTTGTGACCATTTGTGACCATTGCAGACCTAATGCACTTAGTTCTAGGGTTTTACATATGTATGGTGTTTGCTTATGAACTCATTATTAATTTCCTATTTTTAATACAAATATTTGACCATTTTAGAAAAATAAGTTCACAAAAAAAGTCGTTCTCTTCACTTTGCGCAATGATTAGTAATATTTTTGTTTTTACATGTTTCTTTTGATATTCATAAAATCTTAAGTCAAAGTTATATTCATGCTGAAAGCATGCATTGATTGTTAATTATTCTTCAAACAAGGCATATCATTAATTATTGGAAATTTACAATGGATAAATGTGTATGAAAACACATATGAGAAAATTTTAGCAGTTTGAAATTTGTACAGACACTGTTCATAGACCCTGGAATGTAATGAACTGTACACATGCTTTGTCTTTCTGAACCTAATTTTGGTGTTAATTTTTCCCATTGAATTCAGACACATAGTAATATGTGACAAATATATTGAATAGTTGAAATATGTATGCAATTTTTGCAATGGAATTACATGTATTATGGATTAATTGCAACCCCAACAGTATGATATCAGATGGCAAGTAAATGGAATTAATACTCTGTTCATGCTATATATTAGATGTTCAATTCAGACACAATGATCTGAGACAAAATTATTGAATATATTTAATTTGAGTGCAATTTTTCAAGGGAATTACATGCATTATGGATGAACTGCATGCTACTACGTTGTTGATACTCTATTCATGATATACATTAGACATTAATACATGTATAATATACTATATGTGCCAATGAGTTTGTTTGTTTTTTTGATTAGGATTTTTAATGTAGCTTTAAAAAATAATAATATCGCTACGATGTCTGCAGTGAGGCAGTTTATAGTGATGTCTAGCACTGGGGCATCATGCTGCAGACAGGTAGCATGTCTCACCCAGTCACATTATCCTGACACCAGGCCGACCAGTCCTAACACTAACTTCTTAATGCTGAGCGCCAAACGAGGCAGCTGTTAGAACCATTTTTGTTAAGTTGTTGGTATGACTCAGCCGGGGATCGAACCCACGACCTCCCGCTTCCACGACGAATGCTCTAACCACTAGGCCACCAGAGTGGTTTTGTGCCAATAAGTTGTTCTCCAAGAAAAGTAAAATACTGCAAAACAACACATTAACGTGACCCCACTATTAACACAATCCAATTTTTTTTACCCCAATTATCAAGTTATGGCAGGGTTCCACTGTATTACCAAGTTTTACATAATGACATGGCCAGTTAAAGCCTGTGTTTAAAACATTGCAGTACAGATTAATTATCATTAGAATATTTCAGTCTGAGATTTAACAAACAACTCAAAAAATAAGAACACAATAACAACATTGTCATTTTTTTCAAATGCCTATAGGTATTAGGAATAAACAAAAGGGATTTCAAATGATGGAGAACAAGCATATAAACTGTTTCCTTCAAACCACAAAATCTGCTTATACCCACTCTATGAAAATTCAGATAATTTTAGTCTCTTGTGATATAGCAGTTAATAATACTTTTAAGTATTTGTTTAAATGTTGAGGATTTTCTTCATTAGTATGCATACTTAGATACTTACTTACCTCATCCTGACTAATTAGGGAACATAATATTCTGCCCACATCCCACTTCTCTGTCTACCTTTGTCTTAGATATATCCAATAAAGGAATTCTAAAGGAAGCACAGTCTGCATCCTTTAACATGCCAGATTTTATGCATCTGTTTTTAAAATATTTTAGGGTCTCAAATTAATGTCTAGTGAAAATTTATAGAAAATAAAAGATGACAAAAACATTGTAAACTCTAAGTTTTTCTTTGTTCTTGAAATCTATCAAATTCTACAATGGAATTATTGTTTGTTATGCAAACATCTGCCTACTTGTAAATGTTTCAGTTTATTTATTATGTGATTTTTTTTATTTTGATACATATAAGAACCAGCTCAAATCCTAGACTGTTTTTCAGAACTTTGCTAGAATGTGAGCCAGACACAAGGACCAGCTACATCAGTGTTTTTAAAAAATTAAAAAATATAGATATGAACATGAGATCCACTTAATGATGATCTACCTTGAATGTTACAATTTTGAAAAATTGAAACCTAATTTACAAGTTTTTATCTTTATACAAATGTTCACTCTGAAAAAGCAAGTTACCACTGTCGTAGCAACTCTTGATTTCTATACAGTTAACTTCCTTAACCACTCCAAAACAAAAAAATAGCACTGTTTCCAGTCTGCCGACCATCCGTTTTTCATTTATGATCATAGCACTTTATGCTCCCAAAGATAAAAAATCTTTTCTATTAAAAATAGGAATAAAACACATTTTTTGGAAGGAGGCCTAATTAATTTACAAAAAGCATAATTTATTTGGTTCCAGTGGTAGACCCTATGAATAAAGGAGGGAGTACTTAGACAATTTCACTTCACTTTTCATTTGTTTATCTGATTGATTTTCTGCAAATATGTTGTCAAACTGTTCACAAATGATTTCCCATGAAGATGTTTGTCTTCACATAATGAGACTATTTAACAGTTTTTAAAAAGTAACACTGGCATTAATATTTATATGTCACTGGTACAAAAATCCTAGGGGTTCCAAGTGGCAGAGTGGTCTAAAGGGCTCTTCATTACATATCACTGCAATCTCACCTCTGTCTGTGTGGGTTCAAGTCTCTGATTCGGCCAATGTGGGTATGTCAGAAAGCTTGCCAGTAGCTTCTCCTGGGTCAGTGGTTCTTTCTGGGTGTTTTTCCTGGGTTCTTCCTCCACCATTAATACTGGCCGCCATGTATAGCCAATTGTGTGCTGAAAAAATGGCGTTAAAACCTAATACAATAACAATACAACAAAAATGCAACTTGCTTTGAACCCTGAATGTGTGGTGTCATACAAATGCAATTTAAGCATTACAAAAGGGCCATCTTAAAATATTACAAAACTATATGGATTCCAAATGAAGTTACCTGATCTCTGGCTGCAATAGTGACACAGGCTCCTTTTTTCACAAACTCTATTGCAAGAGCTTTCCCAATCCCACTTGATCCACCTGTAATCTGGACAAAAATACAGTGTTTCTAAATGAAATCCAGACAAAATATTTTAGTATTACATGCAGATCACTCAGGAATCAAGAATAAACATCCCAAAATAAAGCTACATTTGTATCAGATTTTATTATGTGTATGTGTGTGATTTGGTTTTATAACATAGCTTTAACAAGTTTCCAGTCATATCGCTACGATGTCTGTAGTGTGGCACTTTATAATGATGTGTAGCAAACATGTAGCATCATGTCCCATCCTGGATGACCCGTTGTATCAGTAACATCCAAATGCTGAGCAATAAGCAAGGCAGCTTTTAGTTCCAGTACCATTTATAAGTCTTTGGTATAACTCGACCAGGGTTTAAACCCGCGACCTGACACATCACAGGTTGATCCTCTAAATCATTAAACCATCAGAGTGGTTAATTTTGTAATTACTGTTTGATCTTAAACTGAGTAACAGAAAGAAAGTAAAACCAATACATTATTGTAAAGAATTAAAATACAAAGTGAAAATTTGAAAGAATTTGGAATTAAATCTCAAATAATCCTAACTGTTCTATCACAAGTCCAAAAGTATTGACTTCACTGAATGATTTCCAATCTTGGATGTGCTGATGTACCAACTGTATTGATGAATCAAAATAATAGTCCATAATGTCTCTGACTGAATTCACAATAATCCAAAACTAGCGTTTTCTTCTCCAAGTCTATTAGCATTTTGTAATTCCATTAAGTAATTTAAATAAATGATTCATTTTAAAATAATAACTGAATAAAACAGTAAAGGATTCCAGACTGATATTTAAATATGATTTAAGACTTTATGGACAAAAACCTCTTTTATATACACCTCCACGTGGACAATGTCACAATGTCTGAAAAAAATCAATCTTAATGGAAAATTACACCAAACTGTAACCATGTTTACTTCCAGAACATTCTAATTACATAATCAAAGCTAGACTTTGAATGCAAGTATCAGTTATGAACTTATTAATAAACTCAGAAACAAGAAAGAACTCTATCCTCAATCATGGGAAAAAGTCAAGCACATGTATAACAATTTTAGAAAATCATTATTTTATCTATGACTAATAAAGGCATACTGTGACAAGTCTATGCACTTAAAATAAGAAACAGAGAAAAGAGTGAAAAACAACAAGCACTGTCAAATTTAACAAATAATTTATTTCCCTACAATACAAAATGATAATGAAACAAAAAGAACTTGCAGTATTGTAAATTAAATCCCAAAATAATCAAAGAATTACAAATGCATGTCCTAGTAATTTAAGGTCCTGAATAAAATTCAGTAAAAGTCCAGAATAAATCCCAAAAATTGAAGGTAATGATGTGTCTCCTATAGCTTCTAGAATATTGATATGCCAAGTTATTTTATTATAATAAATAATAGTAATATAATTCTAGGTCTAAATTAACTGTAAATAACAGTGAATGTCTTTATCCAAGAATTGTATCAGGGTACTTTTGAATTTGTAGTGAAGAGAATCACTGGAATTCATTTGAAGAAATGGAATTCAGTCCAACTGGACACAACATACATACACAACATACATCTAATATACAATATACAAAGTGCTAGATCTTAAAGCAACTGATAAAATCCTCTCAGTTACACTATATGTTTGGGGTGCACAACCAGTGGTCTGTGGGCTGGATCCAGCATGCAAACATGTTCTGTACGGTCTTCAGGGCAAATTAAAACAACATAGAAATCTGGCTCATAAACAGTAATAATATTAAAGAAATTAGTGTTTGCGGCCCTCAAGTGGTCTTACAAAATGCAATCTGGCCCTTGGTCAAAAAAGGTTGTACACCCCTGATATATATATATATATAGAGAGAGAGAGAGAGAGAGAGAAAGAGAGAGAGAGAAAGAGAGAGAGAGAGAGAGAGAGAGAGAGAGATGTACTTGACCTCAGGTCACAATTAGCATTTTCTAAAAAAAAGCACATCATCTAATGGAAAATAACCTTCTAGAATGTTCCTTATGTTTAAGAAACAAAAATCTGGTATATTTATATTTCACTTAGAAAATTCCAAAACCTAAACACAAATAAACATATTTACTCCTTCTATTAATAATAATACTGCTTTTAAACCCTTACATATTGAAAATAATTTAGCTATGTATTAGTTGTTTACAATAAATAAATTTAAAAAGTTAATTTGGTTCAAGCAGAAATGAACTCAATTTTGGACATGGTCAAGTCCAAAATACAATATTACATTACAAATAACATTCAATGAAATGAAAGAAAACTAACAAGCAAAGCAAATTCAATATACAAAACAATACCTTGACATTTATTTCAAAATATGAAGAAAAAATCCATATTTTTTATCCTTTTTTTGTTGAAGTCCATTTTTGTTAATGCCACTTACATATTAACCAGCCTAGCTGGTCTCAACCTAATTAGTCTAGTGGTAGCTAAATGCAAAATAGATGAACTGGGCTTGCCTATACATCATGACAGTTAGACTTTGTATCTTCTCTTGGGGCTCTTGTCTTGGCTCTTCTATGGTCTAAGTAAATGGTGGACTGGCTGAGAATGGATTGTGACCACTATGATAAAGGAATCTGGTTTGATATTTACCCTGTGTCAAAGCGAGGGGGAGAAGAGTGCACTTGTCAAGACATACAAGAACACTTACAAACTAGTCTAGGGCTGATACCCACTGATTCAGATTAGGCTTTTTCATACTACATACATGTACCTGGATGATACAGACCATATTACAGGATGATTTGGACCATATTACAAGATGATTTGGACCATATTACAAGATGATTTGGACCATATTACAGGATGATTCAGACCATATTACAGGATAATTTGGACCATATTACAAGATGATACAGACCATATTACAGGATGATTCAGACCATATTACAGGATGATTTGGACCATATTACAGGATGATTCAGACCATATTACAGGATGATCTGGACCATATTATAAGATGATTTGGACCATATTACAAGATGATTTAGACCATATTACAGGATGATTTGGACCATATTACAAGATGATTTGGACCATATTACAGGATGATTCAGACCATATTACAAGATGATTTGGACCATATTACAGGATGATTTGGACCATATTACAAGATGATACAGACCATATTACAGGATGATTCAGACCATATTACAGGATGATTTGGACCATATTACAAGATGATTTGGACCATATTACAAGATGATTCAGACCATATTAAAGGATGATTCAGACCATATTACAGGATGATTTGGACCATATTACAAGATGATACAGACCATATTACAGGATGATACAGACCATATTACAAGATGATTCAGACCATATTACAAGATGATTTGGACCATATTACAGGATGATTCAGACCATATTACAGGATGATTTGGACCATATTACAAGATGATTTGGACCATATTACAGGATGATTTGGACCATATTAAAAGATGATTTGGACCATATTACAAGATGATACAGACCATATTACAGGATGATTTAGATCATATTACAAGATGATTTGGACCATATTACAAGATGATTCAGACCATATTACAGGATGATTTGGACCATATTACAAGATGATAAGACCATATTACAGGATGATTTGGACCATATTACAAGATGATTTGGACCATATTACAGGATGATTTGGACCATATTACAGGATGATTCAGACCATATTACAGGAAAATTTTGACAATGTTTTATGTTATTACATTTCATCTTAGTCTTAATGACCTTTACGAATGTACATTTTTGCTTTTGTGCTTTATGTAGAATACAAAATAATTTTTTTTCCCAGCAAAAGCAATTCTGTTGCCATTTTTCAATTTAATGAATTTAATGTGTGTGTGTGTATGTGTGAGAGAGAGAGAGAGAGAGAGAGAGAGAGAGAGAGAGAGAGAGAGAGAGAGAGAGAGAGAGAGATTTGGCTGTTAAATGTAGCTTTAACAGTCCGAGTGAAAAATGATGTCTGCAGTGCAGGAGTTTATAATGATGTGATTGGGAAGACAAAATAAAATGTTTAAATTAACTGATCTTTGATTACATGGAAGTGTTTGTAATTTATATGTGTGTTAATATTATAAATCTTTATTCAGATATCATGTTTAAATGGGTTTAATATCTGCTTTACATGAAATATATACATTCATCATTATTTTTTTAGATTTTCAAAGACATGTATGAAAATAAAATTAGTTGTTTCTTGGTAAAATATTTTTCTCTAGAGATTAGAAATTTAAATAAAACACTAAAATTTATTTTAATATGGTGTTACTAATCAAGTAGTAGTAGTAGTAGTGTTCACCATTTATCAGCACACGATAGGCTATATACATGGTGGACAGTATTAATGGTGGAGGAAGAACCGGAGAAAATCCCCAGAATGAACCATTGACTCACGAGAAGCTACTGGAAAGCTTTCTCACATACCCACATTGGCTGAATCTGAGACTTGAACCTACACAAACAGAGGTTAGATGGCAGTGATCCTTAACGGAGAGTGCTTAATACCTCTCGGCCATTCGGTGCCACTTTACTGATTAAGTAACTCTTTACACAATATATATTGGAAAATATAATACAACGAACACTACATGAGAAATCATTAAAAGCCATGGATTAATTTATATACATTACTGTTTATTAGTGTTCAAGTGAGACATACTCAACTCATTTCTTTTTTTCTTCAAAGATAACAATTTTAAAAAAAAAACTGTTTTCTTGTTTTCTTTCATGTATATGATGAAACTTTTCTGGTTAAAAAAAAAATTCAAAATGTGATAGCTCATGTCTATTTCATCATGATTTCAGTTAGAAATGTATGCTGAGGTGTACTTAAGCTTTAAAAATCAATCTTTTATATTTTCTTACTATCTTTATGAAAACGGCAATGACTACTAAACTAAATCAGTGTTTTTGTTCCTTGTTTTACTTAAAATATTATAAATGGTCTTAATCAGACCATACTTCTGTTTGAATCAGTTATTATCAGAATAAGCCAGTATTCCTGGACCTTATCTTGTAGTGGTATGTATGCCCAATTTAATGATCACAGTATATCCCCATCCTGCTAAAAGAGATGTTTCCCATTTTGGTCCGCTCTGGTGCCATGCTGGTTAAAGTATCTGCCACAGATGCTGGAGGTCACAGGTTCAAACCCTGGTTGAGTCATACCAAAGACATAAAAATGGTACAAACAGCTGCCTTGCTTGGTACTCAGAATTGAGATATTAGTGTCAGGACTGGTAGGCCCGGTGTTAGGATAATGTGACTGGGTGTGTCATCATTCTATATGTATGCAGCATTGTGCACCAGTGACAGACATCACAATAAACTGCCACAATGCAGAAATAATAGTGATATGACTGAATTTTAAAAAAAGGTACATTTAAAATCCAAATCACACACACATACACACACACAAACCCATAAATCTGGTATTACTTAGGTATAGCACGTTGTGTAAAAGAAAATGTTCACAATTTATAATACTATGTTTGGGAGCAAAGTTTTAAGCGTCAACAGTAAATTTATATAACACACTTGTAAAGTAATATATCAATGTGATCATGTAGGTGCATAAATGCAATATTGTTAAAACATTTAATACTAAAATAGTTTAAGCAAAGTCTATTCAATCCTGGCTATTAAATGCTCTGCACCATTAATATAATCAAAAAGCTTCCAAACGAAAATTACTGATCACTGTGAACTTTAAGAGGGTCGCCAGGTACCAAACTGGGTCCAAGTAAAGTGGGCATCTATCATAAAAAAAATAACAGGGTAGTAGGTATTTGTTTTCAGCACGCGCTGCTTTCGTTTTGACAACATAGCACACCATCCGGTTTGTATCGGAAGTTAAAGTTGATCTCATAGAAAAATGTAAACGTAACTTAACATAGATTTTGCTGTTTGTATTTTTCATGGCGTATAAATGACATCGCAAAGGAATACATTTCCTGAATATTAAAATAAAGTGAACAAATTTAATCTAAATGTACGTGTAAACAAAATCTAAAAAATCACACGAGTTAGTGAAATCGTCCGTTTGTATACACCAAAAGGATCATGTAACCATTTAGCTCTAACCATAGCGGCAGTCTAGTAACCAGCAAATTCTCCCTCGAAATTACATTCTGCAATAATTACACGTTGACTTACAAATACGTGTTCTCCTTTAATTTCGAGGCGTTTCCCTGACTGGAGATATGAAATAATGTATAAAATAATGCACACAGTTGCTAAAATAATTAAATGCGCTACTATCAATGTGAAAATCATTATTGAATTGAGATGTAGGCGTTAGGCATAAGAAAACCCTAAATGAGCCAACAGTGGGAAGTATTTCCGGCACGTCATGAAATTACCTTGAGGTCTCACTGGATAGTTTCGCATTTTGACACCTGCCTAATATTTAAGGTAGAAGACATGGGCCTAATTATCACCATCCTAGCATTTTTCAGTTCACACATAAGCTAAATCTGTAATGTGGGTTAGATTTACTTTGAGTTAGGCTTGAAAACTGGTTGACTTGTTGGTGACTGCCTGGCATAGTTAGACTAGCACAGGAGATCAAATGCGTAAATTGGGCTTCAAATGAGCCGCAGACTTGGCTTGCGTATTTACATGTGTCTGCTACAGACGTAAATATCTAAAAATTTAGATGGTTGAGGGGTAATGAAAAGTGTGCTAATTTGTTACAGTACTAGTGAAATTTATTCATGTATAAGGCACATACTGATTCTTTTAGCTTTCTTGTCACAGGAAGATATTCAAAATACCCCTTTTCTGTAAAAAAAATGAATGTAAAAAAGAGGGGTTGGGGGCAGTGTTGATTCAGTATAAAAACCACTAATTGCATGAGGAATTAACTTTAATTCCTCAGTCAGAATCTTACAAGCATCATTTCAAAAAAAATCCTTAGTTCATTTTTATTCGTGTTTTTAATATAATATTATTATCATTTTTCTGCTATAGGTCATTGTCGGACAAAAATTTGCCAAAACAACTGTCCAGTGAGACCTGATAGTAGTAGTAGGAATACATCAATCGGATGTTTTTGTGTGCTTTGCTTCAGGTGGCAGGGCACAGTTTCGTAAATTGGCCCCTATCAAACAATTTAATTTATGATGTGATTTTTTCCAGATATTATTATTGTTTGCTAATTAACGATATGGATATATTTGTGAACTAGATGTTTGAGTCTTACGTTGTTCTTGAAATTGACATCAGGCATGTATGGTTCCATAGTTCTCTGCAGTATGTTGATAATGAAATACTAATTGTCGGCTAGGAAGAGTATATGTGGTATTGTGTGTCAGTTCGAATTTTTTTTTAACGTAGCGTTAACAAATTTTCATTCATATCACTACGATGTCTGCAGTGTGACAGTTTATTGTAATGTCTAGCACTGAGGCATCATGCCTCAGACGTGTAGCCAGACCAACATATTGTTCTCAGCCTTTTTTATTTTGACTTAGCGGCTTAAGCTTAAGCCGCCAAGTCAAAATTAAAAAAAGGTCGAGAACAATTTGTTGGTCTAACGTGTAGCATGATGTACATCAAGCTGACCAGGCATAACACTAACCTCTCAATGCTGAGCGCCAAACGAAGAAGCTGTTGTTTGGTATGACAGCCGGGGCTCGAACCCACGACCTTCCGCATCCGATGCAGATGCTCTAACCACTAAGCCACCGGAGCGGTCCTCTGCTAGAAAGAAGAGCTAGCCTCCCATAGCAGTAAACCCATGGGTTTGAAGCAAGTAGAATATCTCGAAAACGACTTGGATGACAACTATTTTCAATTGCATATGCATGTTTAGTACACTTTTGTTTGCAGAATTGCCATCTAGGCAAGGGGCCTGTATTTGCACTGTGAACATCACATGGTGTCAAAATTGACCTTTGAACATGAAAATTACAGTTATAACTTTGGGCTTGGGTACATAAACTTATACTTTGAACATCCATTGACATATCTGGTCAAGTATATAATATTCTTATGCTTTGTTTTGAGATAGGTATCCAAACATATGGACATTTTTTTAAACCTCATTTGTGTATTTAATTTTTCTTTAATTATATCGTTGATTATGGCATTCAGTTTGTACATAAAAACTAACCCCTTCTCCCTCAGGCGGAGTGCACCACATTTCTTATGACAGTAAATACCGACTGTGACTTTGTCACCTTCCGCTGCCAGATAATTCCCTGCAAACAAACGTATTTCACAAATATTACAACTAATTAATTCTGCTTTTGCTTTCTTAACCTTAGTCAAATAGCCGACCATTTCCGTTAGATCGTCAATTATCCTCGGAAGAATTTGATATTTCGCCTCTAGTGGAGTGCACCGTTGCTGGTTATATGGAAGAAATTGCCCATTGAAATTAGACACAAAGACACAGTGATTCATTTCAAGAATCCTCCTAAAACTTACCTTTCTCGACTGTAAGAACAAACTTAAAGACCTAAAAATGTTTCCTACCTTTAAATATTTTTCAGCATTTTTTTGTTTTCCAATTTTATTATTTGTTTTTGTGTTGTTTTTTTTTGTATTCATATCATCATAGAGCTTCTAAAGATTAAGCGCTATACAAAGTTATTATTATTATTATTATTATTATTATTATTATTATTATTATTATTATACCAGTATATTACTACATGCCATACATCACAATTAATTTTACTATATGTTCCCTACATTTATTTCTCAGTACTGACCTTTCCAATGTCTGAAAATCATTACAAATCATGTATTAATCTAACATACATTCAAAGATGACTTCACTGTGAAGTTCTTGTCAAAGATTGACCTGCATTTTTTAGAGGTTGCACTGCAAGCAGAGCAGCATGTAAACAGAATGTCATGTCTCACTTCGGATCATCACCAAGGCCTTATTACTCAATGTGCACTGTCGCCAAAATGCATACAGACAACCACTCTGTGAGTTCATATTCTCAAGTATACAAGTATAAGCAATTACTTTTAAACCCCTACCAATAATGTATATATATATATATATATATATATATATATATATATATATATATATATATATATATATATATATATATATATATATATATATATATATATATATATATATTAGGAATTGATTTTTTAGTAAAATTAATAAGATTACTATTTTCTTTAAATTGTATTAAAGTAATGTTTTATTTGTTTATATTCTAAAAGATATTAAAGGTAATTTCATTTGTTTTTGTAACACAACTATATAGAATAGAAATGGCTGCTGAGCAAGTGGAAAAAAGGCAATGTATGTAACTATAATACATAACATCAGTAAAAATAACTAAGAACCTTGCTAATGTACAGTGTTGTGTGAGATTGTATAACATAATACATGCATTTTGCCGACTTAGCTACAGTTCTAGGTTCCATCAATTCCGTAACATAGACATTGGACTATGTTCAATTCGGTTAATAAAAGTGGAGTAATATTTCTCTAAGAAACTTCTAGACGACACAAACAAGATGGCTTCCAACTAACGGATATCCATATTTGGTGTAACGTCGTCAAACGAATATAAATAACTACAAAACTAAGTCTTATGACGTAAGATAAATTGGTTTTCACCTGTTGAAACTGGTTCTTGCTTGGGGAAGAGTCAGCATTTTTCTGACTGGTACATGGAGGGTATGACCTTGTCTAACCCTGAATCTGGCCGAGTGTGTATAAATACAGATGCACAATCAGGTCAGACTCAATTCTCCATACCAGAAGAAAATAAATGTTTGACTCTTCATTCCAGGTAAAAAAAAAAAAACTGTATATGTCGTAACTTCTTTTAGGAATAAGTATTTTTACTGTTTGAGATTTTAATTGTAAAATTGTTTGTTTGCAACATTACTACTGAATTCTTTTATTTATAATATATTGTAATAGAATGTTTGGATGTTCTAAATAATTCATATTTGATTGTATTTATGTAATTTTTATTGTGAAGGTTGAATTCGCTACCAACTTCATGTTTTGATTTAATGATTGAAATAAAGTATTATTTAAGTAAGAAAGAATGTTATCTGGCAATATGTTTTAAATCTATATTCTATTTTTAAATAAGTAAAATGCATTTCTTTAAATTAATTGTTGCATTAATTGTTATTACATTTTATACTTTTATTATCTTGAAATTGATTGAGAATTAACTATTGTATAATATTCTAAGGTGCAGAAGTTATACGAATAAAATGAAGTTGGAAAGCTTAATAAGGAAAATGTAATATGTATTTCATGAATTTTTATGATAAAGATTTTAGATGTGTTTCTAGAATGTAGTGATATATGTGTGTTGATCATTTAAATAAAGTTCTCCATACCAGAAGAAAATAAATGTTTGTCTCTACATTCCAGATGTAGCTGTCCTATCATCGCGGCGACACGCTTTTAAGAGAGCCTGAACTCTCTCTCTCTCTCTCTCTCTCTCTCTCTCTCTCTCTCTCTCTCTCTCTCTCTCTCTCTCTCTCTCTCTCTCTCTCTCTCTCTCTCTCTCTCTGGATATTGATGCTCCCTAACTTATGAGTAATTCCTTCTCATAGCAAGAAATGAGAAGAAGGTTATGAAAAGCTAATCACAACCCACATAACAGAATCTCATTCATAACATATATAACTCTTCTATCATCACCAAACTGATAGAGGAAAAACGTGTCTCCTTCCGCCAACATATTATTCAACATGAAATAAAGTAGTTCAGAAATAAAAACTAATGATTTTTGTTGAAAAGATGCTTCAAAGATTCTGACTGATGTATTAAAGTAAATTCCTTACACAGCTAGTGGCTTTTACACTGCCACCAACTCCTCTTTTTTAAAATTATTTTATACAGGAAAGAGCTATTTTGAATATTTTTTATGTGACAAAACAGCTAAAAGAATCAGTATATGCCTTATGCATGAATAAAGTTCACTAGTTCTGTAACAAATTAGCATACTTTTCATCACCCCTCAACTATCTAGATTTTTAGATATTTACCTCTGTAGCAAACACATGTAAATACGTAAGCTAGCCAAGTCAGCTACTCATTTGAAGCCCAATTTACGCATTTGATCTCCAATACTAGTCTAACTGTGACAGGCAGTCACCAACAAGTCAACCCATTTCCAAGCCTAACTCAAAGTAAATCTAAACCACATTACACATTTGGTTTCCGAGATCTGAAAAATGCTATGATTGTGATAATAAGGCTCATGCCCTCTACCTTAAATATTACGGGTGGACATATATCAAAATTAATTTTACTATATGTTTTCTACATATATTTCTCAATAGTGACCTTTCAACTGTGTGACAATCAATACAAATCATATGTTAATCATACATCCAAAGATGACATCACAGTGAAGTTCTTCTCAAAGGTTGACCAGCACTTTTTTGAGCGGCTGCATTGTAAAGAGAACAACATGTAAACAGAACACAGATTTCACTTCTGGATCATCACCAAAGCCTTATTACTCAATGTGCACTGTCTCCAAAATACACAAAGACAACCACTCTCTCAGCTCATATTCTCAAGAATAAACAATGACCTTTAAATCCCTACTAAAAATGCATCAATATAATTCTTCTATCACCACCATAATGAGAGAGGAAAAAATGTTCTAAAAATAGACTAGAACTACATTTGTGGGTACTGAACTAGAAATAATAATTGTAATGCAATTCCGGTTGTCAAAATACAAAAATCCAGTGAGACCTAAATGACAAATTGCATTAGTTTTCTTTCACAACAACATCGCGGAAATGACTGAGGGATTGGTCCACTGTGGTGTATGGCTAGCTATGCTTTCTAGCCGAACATTAGTATTTCATTCATTGTCTAGATACTGTGAAATGCGTACATGCATCACATCAATTTCAAGGATAACACAAGCCCGAAACACGTTATTTGCAAATATATCCATATTTTTCATTATTAAACAACAGTTGCTAAATATCCATGGCCTAAATTTATATAATTTACGAAGATATCCCCTGCCACCTCATTGCACCAGAAAGTTAAGACATTCAAACAAAATCGTAAGGGGCTATCACCAGTTATATACTTTTGAGAGAGTAACTGATGCAGGGTGGAGTTGTTTGCAGTCGAAACATGCACAGTTGATTGAATGTTGACATACCTCTATGCTACTTTGATGTAATGTGTCTGAGTTTTTAAAAAATATTGCATTTATGGAAATTTGACATGATCTCAGCGCACTGCTAACTAAAATGACTGCTCCCTTATGCTAAAACATCAGCCTGAATTAGTCTGAAGTACACTATCTTTAGCATCTATTAAAATAGGGAAACTGAATTTTGCTCTAATAGACAATACCAGCTGTTGAAAGTGTAATCGACAAATTGCTACATACATGTATATAAACTTTATATTGAAAGAAGAAAAGGTTATCAGCTTCGTGTGTGTGTGTGTGTGTGTGTGTGTGTGTGTGTGTGTGTGTGTGTGTTCAGGGAAGTGAAAATGATCAAGCGGAGCTATCACTTTTAGAAATCTGCACATCTGGAGTAAGGCCAAGCTGTATACACTATAACCCGTATCATCCCCATTAATAATACACCAAAATAAAGGGAACTTGAGGTTCTTTAAACAATACCTTAAATATACAAGGTATTTTTAAATAGCCATTATAACCAATGAGGAAACTAGGTAAATTCTTTATCTTTAAAATTCTAACCCAAATACAAAATACGAAACTATAAAGCGTCCCCTAAGCCTAAAAAAAGCCATGGGCACACTTGATTCAATCTTCGGTAAGGAACCAATTAAGTCTGGTATGAACTCCCGAATATTCCAGAGAGGCGTCCTTCAATACGATGGGTTATGATTTCTCTAGATTTAATGGCGGATGAACATGTAATAAAAGGGTTTTATTGCTTGCTGATTCATTTTAGTGTAGTCCCATCTCTTTCATAGGGATTGCAAGATTCTAAATAACGTTCTGTAACAAGCATGACGCTTTCACTTTCATGAAAACGAGATCAGAAATGCTTTGATTCAATCAAAGAATTTCCGAATGGTTTCCAATAGTGCTACACGTAATACCTTGACGCTGATATTTATGTTGTGAACGTTAAGGTCTTACAGCATAACTAGCGGTGCCGTGTAGCATGTTTTAATGTCGACTAACATCGTTACGATTACCACTTTATATTAAAAAAAAAGTCCATCTGTAGTTAAGAATGCCAAAATTTGATTTGCTCTTTCCATCAGTGGATATTGCGAAAATCCTTTCAAAGGCCAAACTTTCTGAAATATTTTGCATTTCCACTTTTGTGAGTGCAGTAATCAATTCTTTGCAATAAAAACGAATCTGCTTTGGTCGCACTGTTCAATTTCCTATAGTCGGTGCACATGCGGAAAGAATTATCGTGTTTCGGCACCAGAATACGTGGTGAACTCCAGACACTTTTACCTAGTTATATGAAATAATTCTGCAGCAAGTACCGAACTTCTATTGCTGTTTCTTAAAAAATATTACTATTTAAGAAAATTCAATATCTACGGATGCTATTTCACAGGTTTGGAATCTACAATTCAAACGTCATGGTAGATTTTCATTGTTCGTATCGGCAAATCTGGAAAGCAAATGCTCATATTTAAAAAAATGGATGTTTTACTTCACTCGTTTCTTGCATCGACTGATGTAAACGTTGCTGGTCAGAATATTCCATGTTTCTAAATTCCGAAATTTGGCTGAATCAATGTGACTGTATTCTGATTGGATTCCATCGCTTAAATCCTCATTGTGTGTGTCACATACAACTTGACTGACTGCATGATTAACCTGACTATCGTATCAACATACTCCTTCAATATATTTATATAGGTTTTATTTTCTCTCTCCCTCCTGTCAGTAGTATTAATTATGTAATTTAAGTTGCTTACTTTCTTTGCAACAGTATAAGGACCACACTACTTAGCTTGAGGAGGATTTTGAGGTAAAGACAGGACAGCCCAAATTTTATCACCAGGATCCTCCTTTGTATGTTTGTCATACTTTATTCTCATTTTTGACTGAACAGAGTGATGTTTATTCTTAGTACTTCACAAGCCTTTCACAGCTTTTATTTGAAATCATCAGAGACAGCCAATCAGATTAATATTTGACTCTTTCGTTGAAAGAAGTTCCGTTATTATTAACTTTAGACGTATACGGACAGTATGCCCATCAACTACTTCAAAAGAACTCAAACATAAGGACTTGAACTGATTCCCTAACATCGAACAGCATTTTAAAAAACTCCCTCATCCTAATCTTTTCCTGTGTAAATGTAATATGGCCAAATTATAGTGTTACAAGCCATAAGGTCTTTAGTTGACCGAGCAGTTGTCAAACTCTGGCGCGATTCCCACTAGAAGTCATAAGTTAACCCCAAATTTCCAAAGTCTTCGATACAACTAAAATTGTAAATTAAGATTCCAAATGTTCGTTCTATACATAAATATCACTCTATTCAATGCAAGACCATAGATCCCTATCCTATCAAATATCTATAAATCACACCTCTACATGGTTTCTCTTCACCAGGTCTAAGTACCGCCAGCAGTTCACGTGTTAGAAACTATACAACTCCGCCTTAAACAGGGAACTATTTTAACTCCGTCACCTTAGGCCAGCCCATGTATGCTTTCCCTGCAGATTTCGCCAATAAAATTTCACCACATTTGCCACCATAGCAACATAAACGGTATCTGCCAAGTGTCTTCTTATTTATTCCTTTGTGTAATTTACCCGTTTCCTACTGTACATACTGCCACTGCAGTCACACCATCAATGTGCACCACTAGATTTTAATATGGAATGTGTTACTGCAGAGATATTCATTTGGTTTCGGCCTGAATTCACTACTAATCGACCATGGCATCATGGAAACTCACTTACACATTCCTGTGTTACGTTTGCTTCTAGGAATTGGCTAATTATTTCCAGCTATGGATATTTCCAATGCACCGAATTCCAACAATCACACAAGTAAGAACAAAAATCAAAGAATTCCTTAAAACGGTGCGCTATCAAATACGCATACACCAAATTGTATTACAATATTTTACACTGTTTCGGTTAAATCTTTCTAAAACCCCATATCATTCAGTGTGATACAAGATTTAAATTGTTTGATTCTTTAGTCATGCATAACTTGCTACAAACTTCCATTCATACCATTTTACACCGGTTAAGATTAGACCACGATTACAGCTTCAGTTATCTGTTGTCAAGCGTTGTGTACGGAGATGACTAATGATGCCAATCCAGGCACGGACGTCTCTCTTGTCTATAGAGCACATAAGTGTTGGTATTTAAGTAGATGTGTTGTCAGGTCTTGCCTTACGAGTGGCACGTTTTTCTCTGCGCCCCAGCAATTTTCTGATGTTCTGCTGAGAGGGCACCAGCTGTGATCTTGCTACATCAGGAGGGATGGTCTTGAGCAGTGGTCTATCATGAGGTGCTGTTCATGTGTCGGTTTTTCAAGGACACCTTCAGTGGGTCGTTGAAGCACTTGTTTTGTCCTCCAACAGCGCTTTTTTTTCCGCAGAGTTCAGCATAAAGCAGCTGTTACAGAATTTATTTATCCTGCATGCGGACGATGTGCCAATCCCAATAACTTGGGCTAATTGGAACAATATGAAGACAGGTGCGATGTGGCCCCCCCCCCCCCCCCCGTGAGAACCTCTGTATCATGAAATTTGTCTTGCAGCCTTATCCTCATGAGACGGATCATATGGAGTTGATCAAGTTGTCGGGAATGTCTGCTATAAACAGAACACGTTTCTCTGGCATAAGTGAGGGTGTAAGTAAGCACTACAGAACGGTACACATTCAGATTAGTGGTAAGACAGATACTTCTGAAGTCCCACGAATTATGGTCAGCAAGTATTGGTTGCCAGACTTCTTATGTAACGGACCGACACAGTCTACCATTATTCTGCTAAATGGTTCGTATATCTCAGGAATAGTTTGCGGGTCAAAATATGGATATCTTCTATTTTGGGGTTTTCTACCATGTGACACGCGTGCCAAGATTTACAGTATTTATACGCTTCGCTTTTAATATTTCATGTATATACGACAAAGGACAAACACTTTGATATCTCACTGACCACTCTCACCGGCAGATACAACAGGTGGTCTCCATTGTCTCATACGTACTACATTTTAACAATATAACAAACATGTACTTGGCGTGGATACATTTCACTGATACATACATGGATACATATCCCTCTGAAACAAACAGGAGATCTCAGGATCTTATTCCTGTTTGACAACGAGTGATTGTCGTTTGTTGCTCTGATTAGAATAAAGACAATGAATAATGAAGAGCAACAATGTAATCAATACCATTTGATTGATGAATATCTGGACCTTATCTCCAGTTAAGTGATTGCCTAGTAATAAATGAATACCTTCTATGGGTAAAGACCGCACGTCTCTGACTGCTACGAGTCTTGATACAAAGTCTGAAAACAAACTTACACAATTGAGAGGAACATTAACAAAGCCGCACACTTCTTCATGAACAAGAACTCTCCCTAAAAGACGTCTTCTTAGGAAAGCCAAATTAACTAACAATAAAAGTCCCTGGGAAGTTCATGTTTTCCTTAGAATTTTTATAGTGATACGATCGGCAGAATCACTAATAAGTGATATTGAACCTTTTGGCATAGTTCATAATTCTCCACAATAAAAGGAGACTCGGATTTGTTTGACCCACCAAATGTATTGTTTCAGTGCATGATAGTGACCTTGACCTTTTAGAAATTAGAGCATTTAGAATAGCTGTGTATTGATTATGATGCTTATTTTGTAATCTTTAGCAATCAGACATCACATGCCGTTTCTTTTTGCAATAGGTGCAAAACTTTGGCATTATAAATATTAGCGACAGCCAGTAAACATTTAGTATATTCACCGTACTAGAAAATATGTAGTGGACATGAAAAATTACTTTAGTTCATGAAAATTGTAGAATGATTCGCTGTCTTAGAAAGGATTACATGTACAATTAACATAGTCATCGGCGCTAGGAAATACCGAAAACAAACCCAAAGCACTTTTATACCAAACAATTTTTTTCATTAAATATTGGACCAAAATAAAAATAAAAATTTCTGACTTCGTTAAAGAAGCATACGCCTTAGAAAGATTCATATTGTATGGCAAAGTGGAACAGTTCATCCTTCTACGAGGACTCTAACCTATGCTGAATAAGTTTATTTTTGGTTAATTTTAAAAAAAAAAAACATGTATCCACCTTAGACAAAATTATCAAAGCTTCTTGGTTTCACTAAAGATTTCTCATGTGTGTGAAATAATAATATGGAACTCAGAATATTCCGAAAATGTTTCTATTTACATTTTTAAAAACATTTTTGATATATTTTAGAGAAATTTCTATTCCGGTGACAGTTCACAAATTTCTCTTACACATATATTGCCTTACACTAAATAACATAAAAGAGCAAAGACCTATATTTTTTAAAATTCAGCAATTTTTATTTTTATTTCTGTTGAGTGCAATAAAAAAAATTAGACGTTTATCACAAGTACAAAGGTATAAAGTTCTAATTTATTTCCAGTGGTGTGTAGTCTTGAATGTGCTAATGTGCATATGGCCTGAAATGTAGATATCTGCTAACAGTCTTTTGAAGTAATATGATTCAGCTTGTCCTTGACTTTACTATAATTCTAAATTAACGACTTCCTCCAAATAACAATCATGAACAGTTTGTAATTCCAGCGAAAAACTAAAATAAAAAAAAATCAGCCCAAATTTAAAAGTGAACACAATATAACTTGACTAAAATAACAGAAACAGGAAGTAGGTAAGATTTCTTTATAAAACACTCAAAGTTGTCACAAAGTTTATAAATTTCCAAGCGAAATACCAATATCCTATATTCAGATAGCTGTAAAATTGTTTACTTCCATTAATATTGACCTAATTATTTAATCTATAATTATGCAGAAATATTGGCTATTTAATACTTTGTTTTCAAAATAAATATCACTGGTCATATATGCATTAACTTGTTTTTGGACAAAGACCAATTACAAAATACAGATATGCTAAACAAATAATAATTTTAAAAAAGATAACAAACCATACAAATTAAATATACATGACACATACATACCTATTCCTCAGAAAGGTTATTATTTACACATCCCGATAAATGCACACGGTAAAAATCAAGGTTAAAGTTTTTGTGATGAGGTTAATTTGAAGTACACCTTACACTTAAGTACACTGGATTACATATCCAGTACAAACTGGAATTAATATACTCGTTGTGATGTCACAATGAATGTTGTGCGTGTTTGATTTTTGCTTTTTTAAAAGCTCAGAAAGGGTCATTTAGTATGTTAGACACATCCGGAAGTATTATCTTTTAAATAATAATAAAAAACAGTTATGGTTCAGTTGTATTAAAATGTCACCATAATGTAATGACATTACAATGCGTGTGCACGTTTGAACTGGTTCAAAAACTTACTAAGACTGAAACACATTCGTAATGAATGAGGAAGTTATTATTTGTTGGTTAGTGCAATATATATGTTATGCTTAAAGATGTCCATTTCTATTAAATAGTGTGATAAATCCTCTACTTTTATCATTTTAACCCAAGTTGTTAGTAAGAGAAATTTACAATAAACATCGTGAAAAATATCAAGTTGTATATCACTTGTGTACAACTTTACTGACTGTGATCATATTGTTTATTCATTTCCCGATAATAATGGTCGGAATTCAATTTAACGATATTTTGTAAACTGTATAAACGCTAATACATAAAACGTGCGACTTTTATTAGTTCAGTTTATATAAAAACGTACATGGTCAGTGTTCATGGTGTATTGAGAGAAACATTTTCTCAGTTTAAAAAAAATAGGTTGCTAACGTTTCTTCTAAACATTCTACACGGAAAGCGATGTCTATTAAATTAAATAGAGTGTTCAACTCTGTAAACAGGGATACTCCAAATTAATTGTGATTGTTGAACTGTTACGTTAGGTCCATGTGCAAAACCGCATAATTTCTACTGTCCTACCTTTCTTTACTCTAGCAAACTTAACGTGTTTACTAAAACTGACAGTAAGCTATCCCGAAAGAAAGTGTATCACATTCTGCTGACATCTTGTCAGTTTCTAAATATGATAACACATTTATTTATATATTAGTTATAGTTCTCTCTCTCTCTCTCTCTCTCTCTCTCTCTTCTCTCTCTCTCTCTCTCTCTCTCTCTCTTCTCTCTCTCTCTCTCTCTCTCTCTCTCTCTCTCTCTCTCTCTCTCTCTCTCTCTCTCTCTCTCTCTCTCTCTCTCTCTCTCTCTTAGGTCTGGTTTGTGACTAGGTGGGACATCATGCTACATGTCTGCGGCATGATGCCCAGTGCTAGACATCACTATAAACTGCCACACTGAAGATATCGTAGCGATATGACCGAAAAATTGTTAAAAGTTACGTTTTAAATCTCTCTGTCACGTTTCTTTACAATATGTTCTTGACTGACAAAAGGTAGCCGGATTATGTATAGCTGGCTGTAGCGTTTGCAAAGGTTGGGGTGGGGTACTTGCAATATATTAATTAAAATTTTATGGAAGTTCCACCTGGCTCGTGAATTATAAATTTAAATTAATGACCAAATAGATGTACAGCTCTGAGCCCCCAGTCAGCACTGCCGACGGTTAAATTATATATATATATATATATATATATATATATATATATATAATATATATATATATTATATATATATATATATATATATATATATATATATATATATATATAACACGAAGATGAAATTCAAACAATAACAATTTAATAAAGCCTATAAATTTAAATGATACACAATCACTCATCCTCCAAGTGATAGCCTATTTCATCTCATAATTTTCAGTGTGAGTTCGATTTTCCACCTGGCTTTTGGTTGTACTCATTTATTTATTCGATCCTCTCACTACTCCTGGATTTTACCTCTCCCGACTTCTCTCCTTCCGTCTCTCGTCTCTTCCTCCGTTCTTTATCAAGACTATTGGAACCACTTTCACTGGTCTATCCCCCGAATCTTCCTCTCCATATTTCCCTCTTTCCTTCTCTTTCTTCCGTCTCTAACGGAGACACTGGGACCACTCACTAGTCTGTCCCTCGAAGCTTCCTGTGAAAATCACAAGGCGTTAACATAGGGTTTATCAAATCTCACCTCACACTAAATCATCAATTAACCATCAGATAAGGCTATTACTTTTTACGTCACGCATACATACACATCGAAATTCCCACACACTCTTACAGGGAAACAATGACGTAATAGCACGATATCATACATATATCAATACATCGTATCACATCAGTATATCTAATATATATATATTTAATCTCATTGTACTTACAATATTACGACAACCAGACGCATGTCTGTACACTACACTCCCACAAGCGTACACAAATATTCAAATATTTATATTATTAATTTGTCACAGCGCAACCATTTCAAAGATACCATTCAATTGCATGGATAATGTGCTATTGTACTATAAAATAACCACAATCAATATGATTCTTTACAAATATGAACTCATTCTTCAAAATACACAAACATATCAACATCACAAAATAATTATTCCTACTACGATTTTAGTAATAATAAGATATATATATATATATATATATATATATATATATATATATATATATATTATATATATATATATATATATACGATCTACAATTAAATGCAGTTGCAGTCAACAAAGATTGAACAAATAGTTCACTGACCTTTTTGAAGCTACACTTAGAATTCTGTTCCTAAGGATTTCTCGCCAATTAACGTATGGCTGACGGAGTTCTATCTTCTTCTGACAATCCCTCTCTAACGGATTATAGCGAACAAAAAGCTCGCCGGCAGGTTAAAGATATTATATTTTAAAATAACCAGGGTCCCACCCCTATCTCGACTCTGATTGGGTAGCGCTGGGGCCCTATCCACTCGACTAATTCAATCTGGCTGTCAGTCAGCGTATCCAGAAGATAAGGCACGCCCACTCCTTCTGCAGCTTCTTTGATGTACAAAACATCCTTCCAGCCCAAGGTACTAATTACACTTCTGACGGCTTGGGTCGGCTTCCTATCTTAGCTATGGCAAACTTACGTAAGGGATGGTGTTAGCCTGCAGTCATGTTTAACAATAAACAGTGGCTTGTCCGACTTACTTGATCACACATGGTTCTAATTTAGTTTTGGTCGGGCAAACGCCACACTGGCGCACACCAAATGTTAAGCGATGTTGAACTTCAACACTATTAAGTGTAGAACATTCTTAAATTACGATTCTGCATCCACTTGTCCCAGTAGCGAGTACGTAGTAACGTTTGCTAGGCCTTGCCAATAGTCACATGGTCAGGACGAGTGGACGTGTGGTTTCCAGAGTCAAAACTCGTTGATCGCTCCGATTGCAGCACTGAATTATTCATTTTTCATTTTAACAGAACTGTAACAACAAAATGAATGCAATATGTTTAAATGTTCAGTTTTATTTGAGTCTTTTTTCTTATATTCTGTTTACTTAGCTGCAAGGATTTTTTTAGCACTAATTTAAAACTTTTCTTATATAAGATAAATTCAAGACATTGTTGGCTTCTTTCCTATATGGTATTTGATCTGTGTGATGGTATACATCTCTAGTCAATAGCGTTATCGAATGGAATTTTCGTGCACTTGTCTTTGAATATTGTCTATTTCATTTCCTAATTTTTTCATTCGAGATTACAAGCAGTACAATGTAGAATGTAAAGGATTAGAACGAAAATCAATGGCTTATAATGGTGTTTTTGTATGATACAAAAATATATGAAAATAGTTGGAAATGATATGAAGTTTTGATGAAAATTAACGAAATGTTTTATTAGTTAAAGTGAGAGGTCTTTTGGTTAAGCATTAGTATTTAGGCAGAGTATTTAAAACAGAAGGACGAATAACAAGTGAGTATGTGAAAGACGAGGATAAAGAAAATTAAGAAGTTAAAAGAGATATTGTCAATTAACATGTGATAAACATTATGTTCAAAATGAGATAATACATGGAAATTAACAGCTCGGAAATAAATAAATAAATAAATAAATAAATAAATAAATAAATAAATAAATAAATAAATAAAATTTTAAAAAAGCACGATGACAAGTGAACATTGCTCCCCTCCAGAATGAGTCGTGCGGAGACGATGACGAATCATTTGGGAAAAAAGGGAAATTTCCTGTTTGCAGCGGTTCGTAGTCCGTGGAAGTCCAACAGTGATAGTAACATGTACGTTTAAGTAAATCTTTCAGACGTTTCAGTAAATATATAAACGGTATCGAAGATAGAAATGTTCACATCATACGATAACGTTGTATTAACACAAGAAAGCATCCGAAGTTAAATTACCATCTGATGTGACGGATTAGAACAATTCGATGAGTTATTTTTGTAACAAACATAAGATAAGAAGTAGTGTCATGTGAGTTCTTTCAGATCTACATATATACGTATCGGTGATCCAATTATATTCTTTGTATATAAATGTTGATAAAGTGAACTGCAATTTGTTCTATCTATGGAACGGTCCAACACATTAAACACTGTGAGTCGCTTGAACTAAGACTGTAATGTTCGTCGCACACACACACACACACACACACACACACACACACACACACACACACACACACACACACACACACATACATACATACATACATACATACATACATACATACATACATACATACATACATACATACATACATGGATCTTTATAATGTGAACTACTTTAAATGTAGATGAAGAAACGTTTCAATCATTATTTAATTGTACGAAATGTACCTACGGCAACAAAATTGTATATGGCTGTTTGTAAGAAGAAGGCCCAAATGAAGTTTTAGGCTAATTTGTACCTGATTTTTCTGAACAACACACAAGAAATACAACAAAAAAGACAGACCCTGCGTTTTGAGCCCATGCTGAAAGCATGGTTGTAAGCTAAGGTCTCGTATAATTCGTTTTTTTTTCTTTCTTCCCTTTATAATTAGAAATCCAAAGAACTGAAAGAATTCATAAAACATTAAACTAAAAATAAATGAAATCATTTACCCAAGTACCCTGCACACAATTTTTATAACTGCGACCTTGACACCAAGGTGAAAGAGTGTGATTTTGAGTCATTGGTCTATCAAGTATAGAGACAACCAAGTACGGAAAGAACTTATTTGAGCCATAGGGAAATGTAAGTAAATGAAAACCTTCAACCAAATCTGTAGCCCATATCACCTGTGAACTATAACCCCCAAAAGACAGTCAAATCCATCATGAAATTAAGAAATGTACAGATATTGTTTTCATAAAAACATTAGCAGAACAGTTGAAGACGATAGCACTAATACTCGACAATAAAATAAACAAACAGTAAGCAGTCTCGCCACCTTCTGCAACCAGTCAGTAAAGAAGTGCAAAGAAAATAGTAGCTGTTCATTATGAATAATGATATTGTAGATTACGATATATCTAACCTTTTACTTACTAAATGCTCTAAACATGGGGTGGGGGGGGGGTAATGATGAGAAATAGTTAAAAATCTTATCAAATAACGATTTCGTTTGAATTCATCGAAAGGAACAGAAGTCTGGTTCATAAGAAATGTAGAACCCACTTTGTGCTTAAAAAGAATCGTAAGTGAATAAGTTTTCAGCAACATTGTAATATATACAAAAGCTTTTCCATGCTAAAGAGTGTTACTTTACATCAAGCAGCAAGAAACACGATCCATACAGCTAATGCAAAGAAGTATTCCGTTCTTAAATTACTAAACAATTATACATTAGAATATCCCGAAAATGCAGCTGTATTCATCGTATTCTTTTGAAACAGTGCATTGTATATGAATGATATATTAAATTGACCAATTATATATTAAATTGACTATGTGTTTATATGGTATTCGTCAATTCATTACAATAATAGTATGTTCCTTATGTTAATAAATTAGGTAGGGATCATTTTACGAAACTAATCCATTCCACTTCTACTTTAAAGTCTTGTGAATACTTTACATTGTAATGTCTGAGCCTAGAAACTGAATAATTACTCAAATGGAGAAATACTTTCCAAAGATCGATTTCCAATAATCACATAATCAGCATATAGTACTAAAATTTAACAAGGATTTAAACGCTGATATAAATTACAATAACACACACAGTGTGTGTGTGTGTGTGTGTGTGTGTGTGTGTGTGTGTGTGTGTGTGCAAACTGACCGCAAACATACCGAAACTAGCCTGGTAGTTTTCTACTCCTAATGAGTCTTTGTCAAAGACAAAATTACAAAGCAATGACGAACAAGACAAACAGAAATCATGAGAAGGAATATTGAATTTTCAATATTGCATGAATATTGTGATAACATAAACGATATTTCAAATGTTTAGAAATCGCGTTTTTTTTTTATTTGAACTTCAATGATCGAAAAATCAGTGTTAATCAAAATAAATCCAAGGAGGATTTTTATAAACAAAAGCGCCGTGCTTAAATTTTCAAAAAAATCATTCTTATGAAGTAATTGAAAGGTGAAATGATTTGATAGTTGTGTAACTGAGTATAGAATCAGTATTTCTGTAATATTTCCTCATTTCAAAGTTTTAATATTTTATTAATTTTACACTGCTTTGTAAGTAATAGCGACATAATTAGGTTTTATTCGTACCTTTTCAGATAACGATCATAAGCTGTTAATGCGTCTGACCGATTTATATGTTCGTGATACAGAATATATGGCGGAAATGAAATAAATCTTTCAATCGTAAAAATAAAATAGAAATTAATGAGAATGTTCTACTATCCTAATTGTGGATTTGTGTTTTCTAAATTATGCCTTGTTTAAAAAATGGAAATTTTGGTTGGGTAGATTTTGTATATACTTTGCTATGGACAATCTTCTAATACTTTTGGCATATACCAGTTAAAAGGCTTGTATAAAGTTATAACTCAATATTGGTATTAATAATATTTTTATTTGCACACGGAATTGCCATGACATTTACCTGGCATCAATATTAGCAGTTTGCATTTTGTTTTGATTTATTTGTTGTATAAATGATTTTATTTTAAAAAATCCCAAGTGCGTATTTTGAGTAGTAGTCAAAACGTTGTTTCCTGTGTTAGTTATGTTTAGTAACATTTTTTTTCTTTCTTCTAACTGCTTATGTTGTATTGTACCCCTAACACACACACACACACACACACACACACACACACACACACCATTGAAATGAGATTAACACATGTATTTACTGTCTCAGCTGAGCATTTCCATAGGTAAGATCGTCTTCACAGCACACAGCAACACAGGTCCCATTAAATGTGATTACAACAGGTATAACCCACGTTACACCATGTTTATGATTTGGGGCGACGATATTTAAGTGAAAATTGTCAGCTCGCCATTGTTCCCGCTTTCCTACCTGACAATAAGCAGCCAAAATATACCTTAAAAAACGCCGAGGCATGTGTCCGTCACCGGTGGAGAGTGACATGAGCGCGCGCGCCTTGACCCTGCGACAGGTGATTCCACAAGTAGAAAGAACTTTATGTATGAATAGTACATAAGCCTATGACAGAATAAAGGCGGAACATTAATAAAACCTTAACTGTTGAGATTCGCCTGTTCTCAGAGGGGAACAATTCGTGCTACAAAACAATAGCCTTATCTCGATAAGGTGCTAAAAGCTCGCAACGAAATGAAGTGGTGAAATACGGGTCTAGTATTGAGGGGATATTAGCTCTTGAACGTTATTTGTTTGACCCCAACAACTGATATGGCTTTGCCCCATGTGGAGATTCATCAACTGTATGTTCAGTGTTTTAAAAGCCTGATGATAAATAAATAAATAAATAAATAAATAAATAAATAAATAAATAAATAAATAAAACATCACTCCTACCCCTACTTCATTACTACTACTATTACCACTAGCAGCAGAGAGGGTGAACAGACCACCCTTTTCGAGCAAAAATAAGGCTTACAGATCATGTTTTCGAGCAAAATAAGGCTGACAGAACACGTTTTCGAACAAAATATAAGGCTTCCAACGAAATCTCATTTAACCAAAAAAAAGTCTCCATTTTTGCAAAAACGGAGATTTTACGATTTTGCTCGCAACGATGTGGTCATCCGCCCTCTCTGCTGCTAAAGTTTTCAGTTCTGGGTTAATAATTCTTTTACGATTTCAACCGAATATTTGATCCAGTCCGATACGATATCGTGTCCGAGGATCATGTAGATTTATTGTTGCGAATCCGTGCGGAGTCGACTGAGCATGACTAAAGAAATTTTTAAATTGATTGAAGTCCATATCAGAGCACCATGTCTGCCATATATTTCTAAGAGTATGAGTATCAACTCCGTTGAATACAGCAAGAATATTGCAGTTATCTCTGATGACTTTTGGAACCTGAGTGTAGCGTTGAGTGACATATATCACGTCAGTGTTTTTATGCCTGCCTCTGGAAAAGATCCTAGCAGGATTTTTTTGTTTATCTAACATTATATCGTCGTATACGACTAAATTGTTAATATCTCCATCAATATCATCAATACTCGGTGCTTCATCGATATCGGTTATAAATTCAATGGCGTTCTCACCCTTAATTTCTGATGCATTCTCGTTAAAATCCTTTAACACTTCATAACATCGTTGATCATCTACGCTAGGGGCAACTAAATACAACTTATCCCACGTCATCCATCTCATTATTAAATTGAGCAACAATTGCGTTTTACCGGATCCAGATGGCCCGATTATAATCATCCGGATAGAGTTTGGTAGCGCTGCATGATGCTTAACTGGTTCTCTTGTTTTAGTCGCTGAAAAATCAATTATATCCATATCTCTATACATAAATTATGGATCTATATTGTATGAAGTGTAAAACGCGTACTAGCACAAATGATGTGACGACGGTTACAACTAAAAATAACAGATCAGCACTAACTGGTAGATGTGCAACATGTGGTATTGAAAAGTTCAGATTTGTTTCTACAAAATCAAAGATTTTACAATTCGGAGATGTTTTTAAAAAAAACGAGGAGGTGATATCGCAGCCAAATTGGCAAAGCTCCCTGGAACCCCATGGGCAAAGTACCCCAGAGAAAAGCACCTTCCAGGATATAGCTACTGTGGACCGGGAACCAGACTTGATATCAGACTCAATAATCAAAATCAACCCAACCCCGGTGAAGAACCAATAAACGCCATTGATAAGGCCTGTCACCTTCATGATGTTGCTTATAAAAGCAGCAATCTGCAACACAGGCATCTCGCAGATGTGAAATTAATTCATGCGTTAAATGCTATTCCTGATAAATCCTTCAAAGAAAAATTGGCTTCATTTTTGATAAAATCGGCTATGAAAAGCAAATTGATGTTAGGTGCCGGTAATTAATAATATGGAATCAATTTATTATTCCCCAAGAGGATACTGGAGGGGTAAATCAGCAGTCCATAAACTCGCTAGCGCTGCAAAAGTGAAAAAAACCACTGCGGCTAATTGGTTATCCAAACAGGCACTATGGCAAATTTATCTACCACCGCCTAAACAAATTCAATTCTCGCATTTTGATGTGACCGCTCCTAATGAAGTTCATCAGGCTGATATATTATTTCTGCCACATGATCGTGGTTACAAATACGCTTTAACCGTAGTTGATATTGCAAGTCGATACAAAGAAGCAGAACCGTTAAAATCAAAATCAGCCACTGAAGTTGCTTCTGCATTTGAGAGGATTTATCGACGAAGTCCTCTGCACTGGCCAAATCTATTGCAGGTTGATCCTGGCATGGAATTTCAGGGTGCAGTGTTATCTACAATGAAAAATCATAATGTCACCATACGACGAGGGCATACTGCGCTACATCGCGATCAGGCCATTGTCGAACGATTTAATCGGACGATTGCTGAGCGGTTATTTGGATATCAATACGCAAAAGAATTCATTCAAGAAAAGCGATCCCGTGAATGGGTCAAAAGGTTACCAGCTGTGATTACTGCACTGAATAATGAGATTACTAGAACAATCAACATGAAACCTAGCAACGCTATTAAAAAGAAGTCTATACCCGTACAACCACAAAAAGATTTCAAAGAACCAATTCTTGGTAGTAATGTCACTGTTAGGTACTTATACGAACCAGGAGAGCTTGAAGGGGGTAGAAAAAGGGCTACTGATCCTATTTGGAGTGTTACTGCACACAAGATATCTAGTATAACCCGATCAACTGGTAGACCTCCAGTCTATAAACTGGATTCAACTGCCCCTCAGCGGGGTTTTACTCGACAACAACTACAGGTAATTCCCGAGGATACTCAATTGCCACCGCATGGTCTTAACTAGCACCGTTGCGTCTATTGCACTCAAGACAAGTCAACATCACATTATTTCGGACATGACCGAAACTGTTATTTTTTCTGTCTACGGTGAATTGGCGAGGATCCTTATCCGAATACTGCCAATGCATTATACAATTGCAACTCGCGCAGTGATTATTCTGTTGTTTCTTCAAAGTGATTATTAATTCAGCATCAATATCAAATTCTCGTTGTTTTTTTTTGTCCTGTTGTTTGTAACCGGAGAGTTTTTTATCAATAATTTTAACATCAATATCATTTATTGTGGTGTCATTATCATCGAAAACAATTCTTCGAAGTTGATTTATTTTTCGTACTCTGGATACTGCGAGATAGACTAAATTCGACCATTCGATGTGATTATCCACCATCCAAACAATTGTATCCGATATAGTCAATCCCTGTGAAGAGTGTATTGTTGCTGCGTATCCTAGCGTCCACGGGGATTTATTAGCACGCAATGCATCTTCAACGACATTGATATCAACCAGCACAATATCATTTAATACGAGAATTTGTTTTTCACTCTGTCCTGGAATATCAACTTCAATGTTCTGTTTTCGTGTATCCGATGGCCTATAACAAAGGGGTACTGGAAGCGTTGCAAATTTTTCTTTATGCAATTCAAATAACTTCATCTGAAGTGTGTCCCTGACTATTTTTCTACTTGCAATTATCAAATCATTTGGTCTCCATGTTTCCCAGAAATCATTCATTGGAGTTTCTGAAATCACTTCACGCGCTATTTCGCATTGGATTCTATCCGGTTGTAATCTAATTAGCGCTTTGAATTCTCGTAATCGTTGATCAATTGATCTATAATCAGTGGTAATTTCTTCATAATAGTCTACAAAACCCCTTAGCCATTCATGTGGAGATGCACCGACAAATGGTGGTGGTTGGCCGTGATCACCGCACATGACGACTTTTGTGTTTTTGTTTAACAACCACTCGAGAAATGTTTGTAATACATCTAATGACACTGTGCATATTTCATCCCAGATTATGATTTCAGGAATGAATTTATCACCCATACGCTCAGGAGTCCATTTGTCACCCTTCCATCGAAAGAAACTATGATAAGTACAGGCATTTACCCCTCGCTGTATCATCTCTCTGGCGAGTCTGTGAGTCGGTGTTAACACAATCATGGTTGACCGACGAAATAATTCAATTGCACGAGTTGTCTTTCCTGACCCACCACAACCGTTTAAATAAACTGTCTTGTATCTACATACTGGATCAGATACCGGTGGTGCATTAGAAAATTCTGATTGAATTTCAATACGGTTACAACAAAGATATTTATCATCCATGGCAACGTCTGCGGATTCACAATACTCATGTAGCATCTCCTTTTTAAATCGCCAACGCCCCCAATTTTCTTCGGGATCTGTGAATGCCGCTACAGCTGATTTGTACTTATTGTGTATATACATCGAATCAGTGGCCACTCTAACCGCGGTATTAGGAAATCTATTTATCATCGAAAATAGATTAATAGAAGCATAGGCTAGCATTGAACTTCTCAAATGTGTATACTGGGAATTATATCCATCACAGTAGGTAACAACCGTACCTAATTTCTCACCATTGGATAGAAAAGCATCCTTACGGGATACAAGTTTTCCCTGTTTCATTAAATCCGTTACAATAAAATCGTATTCAGCGACGTCTATGATCAACCGCGAAGAATATTTTGCGTTGTCGTATCGTCCACCCTGGGTAAATTTACCGATTATTCTTCGTCCAAAATCTTTTGCTTGTTCTTTTTTAATTTCAAATAACTTCTTAGACCGATTCATGATTTGTTCTTCATTGAAATCAGGGAATTGTTTTCGCTGTTCGCTGATTATTCTATCTAGATCGGGTTGTGGTAGCCAAACTTCTTTCTGAGCTCGATAGCATATAATAGCCTCGGAAACAATCAACGATATTAGCATACCACAATCAATCATATATCTCAATAGCACTATTGGCATCCAGGCCTTTTCAGATAGGTGTCTACCGAGCCAAACATAACTACACGGATGTAATCCTGACGCTAATTCAAATGATATCACACGAGCGAATCCGGTTAAATCAAAATCAGGCAATGGTCCATTAATCGCAACACGAGTCATTTCATGCGTGGGGTGTCCAAATCGTTTGAAGTACTCAGCACATTCTCCATACCCGAGAAAACTTCCGGGATAACACGCGGATATATCAATTGAAATCATACCATCACGTGAGTATTTCGTATTCCACAGTCCTCCATGACCAAATTTGACGCAACTCAATTTAACATCCTCGAGAAAATCACTTCGTGTTGGACGCCATGAGTTTTTTTCTCTTGGGAAGTGAGCTACCACTGATGGAATAGTAAAACTATCCGTGAGTAGTTTTTCATGGAAACTCTCCGGTGAAAAATCACTAGCGATTTTTCTCATTCTGTTATCTAATTCTTCAACGCGATATAATTCACCATTTGGTCTTACAAATTGATCGAATCCTATTTCGGGATCTTCATCACTTCTAAGTAACCACACTGACACAGGATCATCTTTACACAACGCATGAATAGCATCGAATAATTTCTCTTCATAGAAAACATCCCCGGAAAATTTTGGGGGGATATATTTCACAGTTCGTTCTCGTGGAAATACTGTTACCGCAGGTGTCCACGCGTGTTTGTTATGATCAATAATCTGTATTGGAGCTCCTCGCGATTGATATTTCGGTTCGTATAAAACCTCTCCGGTTATTGTTGTTACTGATATTGGGAATTTTAATGATGCTTCTAATTTAGCTATATCAGAAATCTTTGCACCATGCTGTTTCACTGTCAGTTCCCATTCGGTTATTTTCCTACGTCGCAGATCAGTTAGTTTATTTCCTCGGGATGCATTTGTGAAGTGTTCCATTACCCGTGTTGCCACGCAATTCAGTGAACTAGAATATTTCATAGGAGCTAGTTTTGCGATATCGGGTTTATCATTTAACGGATATATCCCATAAACCATTGCTGTTACGGGATAAGATCTTTCGTAGTATGGTTTGTCAATGCCGGTTAGAATTCCTGGTTTGGAATCTCTACTCACAATGACAGCTTTTTTATTCTTGAGAATTGGTTCAAATTTATCCCTAATAATCCATTTGCCATCGACTTCAATAATGAATTTTATTCGGAAAAAATACCTTTTTTCCCCAACACGTGAAATTATCACTGCTGCTTTTTCATCATTCATGGTAGCGTCAACAACACCATCAATTCGAAATGTTGACCAACAATAAGATGCTCCATCACGCTTGAATTCATTAAAACAGTCTCTGATTTTACTAATCATGGCTTTATCAAGAATTGTATTCTTTGGTGTATTAGAAACTATATCGAGATTGAATTGAGCATCCTTCCAGGGTAATCTCTTGGACGTTTTTTTTGGTTTATCGCGATTAAATCTAGGATTGATTTTCAACAATCTCTTAAACTCTTTCATGTTTCCGTCTACTACACGTTTTTTGGGTCTATCGAGATTAAATTTAGGATTAATTTTGTTACGTTTTTTGGGTTTATCGAGATTAAATTTAGGATTAATCTTCAATAATCTCTTAAACTCTCTCATGTTTCCGTCTATTAAACGTTTTTGGGGTTTATCGAGATTAAATTTAGGATTAATTTTTAATAATCTCTTAAACTCTTTCATGTTTCCGTCTCTTGGACGTTTGAGATTAAATTTAGGATTAATTTTGATACGTTTTTTGGGTTTATCGAGATTAAATTTAGGATTAATCTTCAATAATCTCTTAAACTCTTTCATGTTTCCGTCTATTGGACGTTTTTTTGGTTTATCGAGATTAAATTTAGGATTAATTTTCAATAATCTTTTAAACTCCTTATCAGCATTGAATTCAGCATTTTTCGAAGGCGTTCTCCTTAATTCCCTCATGCTATAATTAAAACAAGCATTTAAATGAAGAATTTATATATAATGAATCACTGCAAGTGGCTTATGATTGGATCAGTAACCCCGTGTAACAAATCATGCAGAAATGAGTTTTGTGGGTATCATATGCAAAGCTTTCGACGTGGAAGCCTTGGCCCGTTACCCTGCATACGATGTGGGGTTGGGGTCAGGGGAAAATCTCAGTTGTGTTTGAATTGCGGTGGAAAGCGATACAGGGAGTTGTAGCGTTATTATGATAAAAGAATAAAAAATGGACAATCAATCAGAAATTATGACCCTGAAAAAGTCCCTGACACTGACAACGTCCCTGACAAAATCATAAGAACTCCTCAAGACTACATCGAAAGATTTATCATTAAACCAAACAATGAATTAGACAAACAATAGTATCATGTATACGAATGAACCAAGAATTCAGACCACACCCTGTGATCACAAATTATGAAGCATCTAGTGATGGTGTTGTAAGAAACCGCAGACTGAAGAAACCAGTTGGTGATGTGAATAATCATGGATATTTGAGGTTTGGCGCTGGAAAGAAGAAATATCTCAATCATCGTTTCGTATTTGAATGTTTTAATGGATTGATCGAGGATGATTCTGTCATTGATCACATTGATTCTAATCCAATGAACAATTCTTTATCAAATTTACGAGTTGTTACACAGAGTGAAAACAATTCATCTGGAAGGACTGGAAAATGCTCAAAAAAAGCGAGACCTGTGGAATCTTTGAATACGATAACTAACGAAGAAAAAATATTTCAATCAATGAATGAAGCCGGTAGGCACTTCGATATTTGTAGAGCCTCAGTACGATATGTTGCAGAGGGGATTTATCGATCTGCGATTTCAAAGGGGACTGGACAGAAAATTCGATTTAGTTATGTCTAATGCGTCATATTTTTCATTTAGAAATATATCATTATTATAGAATAATGAATTCTGAAAACATGAATAGCATTTTATCCGAGATTTCAAAATTGAAAAGTTGGGATATTGAACTATCAGATGGGTTAAATCCTGATCAAATCATGTCTGATTTTCAGGATATAGAATACGGAGTTAGCACTAACAAGTATATGCTACCAAAGAAGTATGCGCTCATCAAGAGAATTCAGAATTCTATTCGGGACTCTCTCGCATTTTCCAGTGACGTAAGTGTGTTCGCTCCGTTGTATACCATCGTAGAACGAATACGAAAAGAATTGGGGTACGAATACGAATTGAAAAAGGAGGTTAATTCTAAAATTAGAAACCTACGGGCGTTAATTCAAGAAAATGAACAATTTTGATTGACCATTTATCATTATTTGATTGTGACCGTCCCTCATAGAGATTTTAATTTTTTTTTAGCATTTTTTGATTGACAATGTCAAAAACAGTGAATAAAAAATTGATGGCTGGTTCGGATTGATCAAAAATAGAATGGCGAAAGTCACAGTATTACATTTTATTTATAGCAATTATGTGACTTTCGCCATCAATGAACGAAGCTGTTATAGGATGAAATAACACTTCCACGGTGGTGTTAGGTCGGATTGAAAAATTGTTTTGCAATTGAAAAATTGTTTCTGATTTCAAATAATGGTCAATGAAGCATTAACAACCCGATTGGCTCGTGAACGACTGGATGCAATCAGGAGATTTGTACCAATTCGTGACTCTGTACGGAATAAACTGCAACAACGACAACAAGCGCAGACTGACTTTTCTGTGTCAAGTGAACAACTGTTTACTCCGATAACAAGTGCGACCAAAGATGTGAAAAAGTTAACTGAAGCAGCGATATACGGAGATATTCCTGAGCGAGAACGAGTAAAGAAGGCGCCGCTGCTTGATACGCTTGAAAAGATAGCAGCAGAGACCGGACAAACACGCGCAGGGATACAACAGTTATCCAGTGATATAAAAACTCAGCGCGAGTATGAACGATTAGCTGATATTGATGATTCTGCGCCTGAAACTCAAAGAGTTTCCACACCTGAACCACAACCTGTTGATGTCGTCACCCCAAGAGGTATTCCCTTTATAGACAAACTCACCGAAGAAGCTATAACACAAATCAAACGACCTCAATTGGAGAAACACCAGGATTATACGACTTTTGGTGATTTCGCCGCCAAAAGCTTTGATTCTAGAAAGGATTTTTTAAAAGACGAATATAAAAACAGTAAAATAAGCCGAGATGAATGGGTTAATTGGTTGTATAAAACGAATAAGGGGATTACTGGTAATTTGAAAAGGGATACAATTGAGTATAGATCTTTTAAAGTAGGAGTTGATAGTTATGGTATACAAAAACAACAAGAACGAGAAAAAAAAAGTCGAGGCCGACAAAGGCAATTACTTGATGATAGTCAGGGCGCAACTGGTACAACTGAGGAAACAAGCGGAAAAGGATATTCGATTGGAAATCCAAAGGATTTCAACGCTGGAGTCTTTGACTCTACCATGACATGTCCTGGTAGTGTTCTCAGTGATATATCACGATTAGAGGTTCTCATCGGAGGGAAACGAGCCGGAAATAACTCACCGGAAATAATTAATGAAGCAGCTGATATCTGTAGACGATTATTTCAGGGTGGTATCATGGATATCAGCACATATCGAGATTTCATTGGCGAGTTAGTGGAAAGTGGGTATCATAGTGACTGAATTGAAAAGTCAATTGATTAGATAAATAACAATTGAAAAATTGTTTCTGATTTCAAATAATGATCATACACTACAATCATGATAAACCAACCCCCGTCTACGTAGTTAATTCACGGTTTCCGGTTTATAGAGCATACTACGGAGATGGTTTAGGTAATACCATTTTAGGGTTATTTGCGAGAATGGCTCCAAAAGTGATGCCGTTGGCTAAACAATTAGGAATGAAAGCAATTGATGTTATTCGTGATAAGGGTATTGGTGCTGTTGGAGATCTTGCTGGAAAAGCGTTTTCAACTGCGAAGAATAAATTAACATCATTAGTGAAATCACGGATGAAATCCAAAGGATTTTCAAAACCGTTACCGTCTACAGCGGAAATGCCTGCAAGTGTTAGTAGAATTATAAATAACGCAGTAGATGAAAAATTAGCGTCGATGGTTTTAACCCCCGACCAAAGCAATATTGCAAATATGATAGCAGGAAGTGGCTTTAAAAAACTACGACGATGAAAATGGAAAATCGCGATTTAGACTCTGATAAATAGAATAAAATGTTCAAAAAGTCACCTGATCCAGCGTTTGATATAGACGCCCCAGTCCCCAAGAATGATTCTGTACGCGATTATCAATATTACGCCTATCATGCCATAGACTCAAATAGTCGAGCAAGAATTGATCTTCAAGTCCATGATACCAGTAAATACTTTTTGCCCTGTGAAGCGTTTATTGAAGTAGAAGGAGAAATTGTAACAGCTGCTGATACTCCTGCTGTACCAGCACCGTATCCAGCTGGTACTCAAGTCGGTTTTGTCAATAATGGTATCATGGCGCTATTTGAGAGTGCTAGATATCTCATTGATGGAAAAGAAATTGAGTCGATAGATCGTGATGTTGATGTGGCTACAACAATAATCGGGTTAGCGAGATATTCCGATGATTATACAAGATCAGCAGGACCTTCTATGATGTTTGCAAAAGATGCTACAAATACCGCTGGAGGAAAACAATTTGTTGTAAGACGACCAAAGAATAATGCTGGCACCGCTAATATTGATGCCGAAGATATGATTATAAACAACGATGTTAATTTCAATCTAGGAGCTGCAACACGTATTTCAATGTTGCAAGGAGCGCGTAAATCATTTTCATGCGCGATTCCACTGCATCATATATTTGGATTCTGTAGAAACGTCCGAAAAGTTATCTACGGGGCGAAGCATACAGTATCGCTTGTACGAAAGAGTGATGATAGTGACGCAATCTGGAGGATTCCAGCAGACAATGCAAATCCAAATGCTGATGCCGGTAAAGTCAATTTAACAAAAATATCATTGTGGATGCCAGTGTTGACTCCAGCAATTACCGCAGAAGAACGATTACTATCATTTATGGACCAAGGAGGAAAATCATTACTAAGTTGGCTAACCGTGAGTACAGATGTTAAACAATCAAATATCAACGGGTTATTCACTTGGAACCTAGCATCAAAACAAGGTGTTGCTGCGCCACGTCATATATTTATTGCGTTACAAGATAACGCACGAGTTGGCGATCAACGTTTCAGTCATATGATATTTGATCAATTAGGTGTGAAAGACGTCTCACTGAGAATAAACGGCCAACAGGAACCATCCGAGGATATACAACTTAATTACACAGAAAATCATATTGCTCGCGTGTATCATCGTCTGTTGTCATTTATGGCACGCGATCAAAATGTGGATACTGGTTTGCAAATATCACAATATGATTTTAAAAATCTGTATCCAATCTATTACTTCTCACTGGAACATCTCGATTTGATGAGACAATCTGTTGTTGATATACATTTTAGAGCTAATGTGACTCGTGGTGCTATTGCTGATTATAGAGCGGTTGCTGTCATTCTCAGCGACAAATCAATGCTACTTGAAGGTGTTGGTGGAAGAATGAGAGTGGTAGATGCACCAGTGGAAAACATGTAATTGAAATTGTAAACGATTTAGAATCAATCAATTATGTATAATGTCATATAGTAATATTAGTGTTGCGTTAACTCCTGGTCAAATAAAAAAATTGCAATCGGAATCAGCTAAAAAATGTGGAACCACAATCACGTTGAAACCCAACCAAATGACTGGTGGTGCAAATAAACTATCGCTGACAACTCGTCAGGTGAAACATTTCAATGATGCACTAGTAGCTAAAAAGGGTGTTCAGATTACTCTCTCTCTGCGGCTGCTATCAAAAATATGATTAAAACAGGCGGTATATTTCCGTTGTTAGCTGCGATTCCAGCATTGATTGCAGCAGCAGCCCCAGCGGTGGCTAAAGCGGCAGTGTTAGGAGCCGTTGGTACTGCAGCAGGAATGGCACTAAAGAAGGCAACTGGGAAAGGATATAAAAAAAGGGAAAGGGTCTAAGACTACCAGGAACCCCGTATTCGTGGTACAGCGGAAAGGGTCTAAGACTAGGACCGGTTTATTAATTGGAGAGTCTATGACTCAGGAACCTATGGTTGTGGAATCTTTGATTCCGATATCCAATTTTGATTTACTCGATGCTGCTAAAAAACTCGCGATTAAAAACTTCAGAGGTGTCTTTATGAAAGATCAATTACCACATCAACCAAACAGCGTTGAAACCGGAATCATTAATTTAGATAACAGCACCGGACGCGGAACTCATTGGGTTGCATACGCTATTGATCCACGTGGGATAGTCTATTTTGATTCATATGGATTAGCACCGCCTAAAGAGTTTATGCGTTATATAAAAACCCTTCCAATGAAGACTTGGTATTCTACGCTACCAACACAAACGATGATTGACCCACCAATATGTGGCAGCGAAGTATTAAATGTCCTTAACGCTATTTCTAACTCCTTGAGTAACCCAAGCGGAAAACCACCACATGTTGTCGTGAATGAATACACTAGTAATCGCTGGAGAAAATCGAAGATTTTTCAACGAAGTCGTCAAAAACGATTTTAGAGAGAGAAAGAGTTTTACAATAACATGATTGATATTTGGGGGAGATCTTTGAAACCCGATGACACTGCAACCGGTGATGTAAAAAAACTAATCAAAGATGAAATAGCTGAGACGTTAAATTTAGCAAGTGTTGACCCGAACGAAATAGTTGTATTTCAGGACAAACAGGGTAAATTGAAAAGCAGTGATGTGTCATTGAATGACATTTTGATACGGCAGCGCGACGCCGCTGAAAACTCTATTGCGCTATATTCCAACAGTGGACAACTTAAACCAGGCGCACTTGTGTCTACAATCACCGACGCGATTGACGCCCACAAACGTGATCTGGAGGATTATATACGAGGTTATAGTACTTTTCGCAAAAATGTCGTACATAAATTCTTTGGAACCCCGCTTGTGGTTGGCATGACTCTCGCTGAAATTAAAAACTATCTATCGCTATTCTTTTTTAACAAGGACGCGGGAAGGATGATGAATGAAAATGAAATCAAGGCAAATTATCTCGAGATTTCTAAACTAATAGAAGATCAAAAACCCACTAACGACGTCATTGTTAAGTTTTTTTTGGAACCCCGCTTGTGGCAGGCATGACTCTCGCTGAAATCAGTGAGTTTATCGGCAAGCACACTCACAATGCCTACATCGCTAATAATTTCTTTGGTATCCCGGCTACATCTACAATAACTCTCAAAGATATTAATATGTTTATGGTGAGACAAACAACACTTAATACCATCGTGGATAGATTTTTGGGGAGAACACCTGTTTCTGAAACCACATCGTTGACAGGTCCAACCCTCGCTGAAGTTAAAAAAGCTATTGACGAACAAAAACTCACCGACGACGTAATTGTTAGGTTTTTTGGAACCCCGCTTGTGGCGGGTATGTCTCTCGTTGAAATTATCGCGGCTATCAATAAGGTAAAAATTCCACATAGTGTAAGCGCCGTTAATAACATCGTGTACACGGTTGATAGTGGAACTTTTGATTGGATCCGAGGAAACAGAAATTATCTTTATGTTGGCCACAGACATACTGGTGTACCAGGTTGCTACCGACTTACAATAATACATCACCGTAAATTTGATTTGGAATTCAGCAACACAGGTATCAGAGGTGTTAACACATTGATGTATATACTAGAGAAAATACCAAAACCTCCACCCTATATACCAGTCCCATTTCCGATTGTTATAAGCAATTCCGACGAGTCTGTGATTAGGGAGCCACTACCCTGGATAATAGAATTTGTATCCGGTATCCCCTCATCCGATCCTAAAACCACTTCGTTAATAGGATAATTGAAAACACTAGTTGGTTTAAAATAACAACAATGATTCCATCATCGTCGTAATATCGATTCGACACCGTGAAAGAGTTTTCCGCGAATTTGAAATTACTCTCCGCGAACTTGAAAACACAATTGAAAACACTAGTATTTTTAAAATAAAAATGATTTCATCAACGCAATGTCGCTATGATCAGGTCAGAGAATTTCAGACTAGACTCAAAACCCTCACTGAGGAGTATCAAATAAAAATAAAAAAATACCGACGAAGAATCACCGCAATTGATATTACTATGTACTCGGTGTCAAGCGTTCTCGCTGGCGCCGGAATAATACTTGCATCGGTTACAATGATTGCCCCGGTCGTAGTTCCAATTTGCATTTCTGCGGTGGCTACAATCGGGGGTATATCAACCGGGATAGCAAAAAACATATCATCATGCAGCCAGAGTAAACTGCAGAATTACTTAATTCAATTTCATATTGCATCAACCGCATATTCGCAGTTATCCCTGATGATATCGTCGTCACTCGATAATACAATTATATCAGATAGTGAATTCTCAGCGATGGTCAGTATTTTTGATTCCGCGATATCGAAATTAGAGCGACAACATGAATATAATAACAATGACAACACCGATGGAATTGGAAAACACGAACCCAAAAACCAAAATGATCTCAATAATCTCAACCATACCAGATTGTGAGTTCTCAGTGATGGTCAGTATTTATGATTCCGCGGTGTCAAAATTATAAATGCAACATGAGTATAATAACAATGACGACACCGATGGAATTACTTCAACAAATAGTGGAGAACACGAACCCAGTACAAACAAGCATGATATCAATAACATCAACGGAACCCGAGTTTAGTGTGAATTTCCCTAGCCCAGTCCCCGTGAAGGAGATAGCGCTAGCAAAACTACGAGTGTATCACAGTTGGCCTAATATCAGATCAAAATCATTTGGTGGTCAACAACCCAATAATTCTTTAGTGTTTGCAAATAAGAATAAACCCGACGGAACCCCAGACTGGAACGTTGTTTCCATACCAACCGGATCATACCAAATCGAACAAATCAATAATGAATTCGCGCGTAGAATAAAATCGATTACTGGAACAGAATCGAAAATCGCTATAACAGTTCATGAGCCGACGCTATCATCCGCAATTGAGATAAGCACAGAAGGATACGTCGTAGATATCTATCAGAGTTCTATTAGAACCGTACTAGGATGGCCTGAAAAACCACCGGAAAAATCCACCACCGACTTAACCACGGACGTAGAATCATATCATGAAATCAATCCCAGTTATCGAGATAATTTATCTGATATAAGAAAAGGAAGAATCAGCGATAGATTTATATTTACCAACAAAGACACATTGCAATGGGATTTTATCATTAAAAGAACAGCCGAGTCAACTGTTACTATTTCATTTACGCTAACTGACGTCCGTGGTTATTTTAATGAGATTAAACAATTATATGACACACAACTAGAACAACTACGGAAAACAAGATCGCAAAAACACGTTGAAATAATAAATCAGCTTATATCGGACATGGAATATATCTATGAACTAATTATTCAAACAATAATTAATGACAACAGCGACAATAAACAACGATTCCTAACCGATTACAATATCACAGAAGACAATCTGCGTAATTTCAAGTTTCCGAAATACAACGCTGATGAATTAGCAAGAATTGTTAAAACCGATATCAAAGCGCTACAAAAATCAGATTCAACTATCCTCCTCAAATATAATAATGATCCAGATGGTGGCGGTAGGCATATCGCTCCGTTCAACGTGAATATTTCATCGGTGATTGCGCTCAATTTAGTATGTGATGTAATCGAAGGAAGCTATCAGATTAATCTAGAGCAATCAAATCAAGCTCAGCAGGGATATATTCTTTATTCATTTGCACCAACAGCTCCTCCAGGATTCCTAATTATTGAAAACCTAATTAATCCTGTCTACATGCGATGCCATAATAATTCATTAACCAGAATTAATTTCAAACTCACCGACCAGTCAAATAATCTGATTGATTTACAAGAAGAGGTGTTAGCGATTAGTTTGTTTGTAAAGTCCTAAGGACTTGATCAAATATTCGGTTAAAATCATTTCTTATTTTTTGTTAACTTGTAGCAGCAGAGAGGGTGATGACCACATCGTTGCGAGTAAAATTGATTAAAAAATCGTAAAATCTCCGTTTTTGCAAAAATGGAGACTTTTTTTTTGGTTAAATGAGATTTCGTTGGAAGCCTTATATTTTGTTCGAAAACGTGGTCTGTAAGCCTTATTTTGCTCGAAAACGTTATCTGGAAGCCTTATTTTTGCTCGAAAAGGGTGGTCTGTTCACCCTCTCTGCTGCTCCACTATTTCTTTAACAACCACCGCCACCACCGTCCTGCTACTGTAGTTGTCACTGGTGATAATGAAAGCAGCAACGACTAACGACGACGACGGCGAAGAAGAAGAAGAAGATGACGATGATTACTACAATGACAACGAATCACTAAGGACTACGGCGACCCATTTAAAAATCAACCACAATGATAACTGTGAAAAATATAGCATTATTTTTAATTAAACCAGCATATTGTGTTTGTGTCTAATTCGTCTATACTAACACCCTGGTTTTGCGTCTATTTCCGATAAACACACATCTTTTGTGTTTATTTCATCTATTCCCACCAACATATTGTTTTTGTTAATATTTTATCATATTATCGGAAAGTTAGAGAAATAATTAAATATTTATCAGTGACTATGCAAACAGTTATTTTTGGTTGGTTGTTAATATTACATCCTACACTTCATTTGTTGTTTTTTCTTTTCTTTTCTTTTCTTTCTGTACGTGTAACATGCCGAGGAAATGGGGGTTGACCAAGGATGGCTTTGGCGGTTGCAGAATTCTTGACCGTTAGATTACCAGTCTGACCACTGCAAAGTGGTCTACCGAGGCTTCCCGCCTACCAAAGAAGAAAAACGCTAATTTAGATATTTTATAATTCGGTCAAATGACCTTGGCTCGAAAAGTAGAATTATCATTGTTTATTTTACAGAGACATAGTCAATATATTATTGGCTTTTAATGACCTAATAACCGTCCACATATTTTCCTGGCACTTAATGTGTTTTTTTTTTTAAATTAAATTGCTAACTTGTCCTTTCTTTTCAAAATAGTGTATAAATAGACCATTTCAAAATGAAAGTCAGAGAATAATAGCTACTGGATGGTGATTCCTTGATGGGTTTTTCTGTGTACTGTGTTTTCATAATTTGCTTTCACCTGTCGCGATAATTTCGACACGCTTCGACTGGAACTATCAATGCCGTTCACCGTTTGTTTTTCGTTGTTTGGGGTTTATTTTTGGTGCACCTGCGGAATGGCCAACATCTCCAAACTTTTAACTGCATGGCATTGAATTCAGTCAATAAAGTGGTAATTTGAACCGCTCTTTTCTCCCATATCTAGAATGAATTCATCAAGTCACATGAAGGTGTCACATTTTTAAAGTAGCTGTTTGGATAAAAGGTATCACATTTGATATTACTAACCAGATAAATAAATTTCGATAGAACACTGAGGGCAGGATATCGATATACCATTATGTCTATATAAAATTAATCGCATCGAATAGATTAGATAAAATAGGGATTTTTGTCATTATTGGTTTGAAGTACTATTCAAAAGCATGTGTATATATCGTGTACGTTTGCCTATCGACTTTTAAGAATGTTAAAACCAATTAATAAATATACATACATACATACATGCATGCATGCATGCATGCATGCATGCATGCATACATGCATGCATGCATACATACATACATACATACATACATACATACATACATACATACATACATACATACATACATACATACATACATACATACATACATACATACATACATACATACAATGAGTAACTATGATTCAAGGAAACAAACTTTGCACTAATGTACCGGAGCTTATGTGTTATACACGTATAGGTCTCATTCATTTCTGCGGTATGGTATGGGTTATACACAGATATGGGTCATTCATTTCTGCGGTATGGTATGGGTTATAGACAGATATGGGTCATTCATTTTTGAGGTATGGTATGGGTTATACACAGATATGGGTCATTCATTTTTGAGGTATGGTATGGGTTATACACAGATATGGGTCATTCATTTTTGAGGTATGGTATGGGTTATACACAAATATGGGTCATTCATTTTTGAGGTATGGTATGTGTTATACACAGATATGGGTCATTCATTTTTGCGGTATGGTATGGGTTATATACAGATATGGGTCATTCATTTCTGCGGTATGGTATGGGTTATACGCAGATATGGGTCATTCATTTTTGAGGTATGGTATGGGTTATACACAGATATGGGTCATTCATTTCTGCGGTATGTTATGGGTTATACACAGATATGGGTCATTCATTTCTGCGGTATGTTATGGGTTATAGACAGATATGGGTCATTCATTTTTGAGGTATGGTATGGGTTATACACAGATATGGGTCATTCATTTCTGCGGTATGTTATGGGTTATACACAGATATGGGTCATTCATTTCTGCGGTATGTTATGGGTTATAGACAGATATGGGTCATTCATTTTTGTGGTATGGTATGGGTTATACACAGATATGGGTCATTCATTTTTGCGGTATGTTATGGGTTATAGACAGATATGGGTCATTCATTTTTGCGGCATGGTATGGGTTATACACAAATATGGGTCATTCATTTTTGCGGTATGGTATGGGTTATAGACAGATATGGGTCATTCATTTTTGCGGTATGGTATGGGTTATAGACAGATATGGGTCATTCATTTTTGAGGTATGGTATGGGTTATATACATATATGGGTTATTCATTTCTGCGGTATGGTATGGTTTATAAATGACCATGCAAATGAGTCAAATGCTTTTTAAAAACTAAACAAAAGAGGCAGTCCATGAATATTGTAGGTTTTCAATCATACAAGTTTCTAATGTTCTTCCCAATGGATCAACCTTTTAGAAACCCCGTTTGATATGTATGTACAACTGTGGGAAACACGGTTTTATTCATAAACGGAAGATATGCAGAAGTAGCTTTTGTATGATACATATAGAAGTGAAACGGGTTTCCAGTTTGAAAATGTACTGCTTAGATTTATCGCCCTTTGATATTCATATGATAAGCCCTTCTTTAATTCGCTAAGTTTGTACCCAAAGTTAATGACCCTTACTCTTACAACAAAATGCCCGCTATCTTTCCAACCAATTTCATCAATTTCTACTTTGCACCCACAGAACCAGTCATGTTGTTTGTAAATGTTTCTGGAGATTGTTCATTCTGGGATGTAGGGATAATTACGTAGCATTTGTTCCAAAAGTTTTTGCTGGCTGTCTTTAAGGAGCCATATCTTTAATAAAAAGTAGCATAATTTCTATTTTCTAAATTGCGAAAGTATTTTGTCACTTTCTTTGCTGCTTCAATCCATATATCTGACGACCTCACTCTCACTGATCACTTCTCCAGTGGCCTAGTGGTTAGAGCGTCCGCCGGTGAAGCGGGAGGTCGTGGGATCGATTCCCGGCTGAGTCATACCAAAGACTTACAAAAATGGTACAAACAGCTGCTTCGCTTGACGCTCAGCATTAAGAGGTTAGTGTTATGACTGGTCAGCCTGGTGCGTGGGTGGGACATCGTGCTACATGTCTGCGGCATGATGCCCCAGTGGTAGACATCACTATAAACTGCCTCACTGCAGACATCGTAGCGATATGACTGAAAAACTGTTAAATCTACGTTAAAGATCCTAATTAAACAACAAAAAAAACTCACTCATCCATCTTTTTCTTCCTAATATCTTTTAAATCCGTTTTTTTCTTCAGTCCGGGTAACACTTTAGTAACATTGTTTCTCTCTTCTAAATTGTTTCGATCTTGTTATTTATTTTAATAAGAAAAGATGCTTATGAAATCGATGTTCATGTTCTTTCAAATAGAATCATTTCAAAGAAAAGTTTACCATATATCACACATTTAAATTTAGATAAAGGTATAGTCTCAAAGGTATGTGATTGTTCAGTACAGACATGTTAATGCTTAACTCTTAAGAAAGTATATTTTATTCTTCTAATATATAATGTGTCTTATAATAATGAATTCAAAAATGTTATCCTTTTTTATTTCGATCTGGAAAGCTATCTTCCTTTTCACAAAGATTGATCAGTCGTATACCTTGCTTAAATAAATACTAGTACACGTTCAAGCACTGAAACCACTGTTTTGTAAGCCCAAAAAAGTCCAGTCTGGCTTGTCTTAATCGATTATGTTTCCTTCAGGTATACCTACGGATCCCCGTATTACGTTATGTCTATACATTAATAAAGTAATCGTATGGACGTGTATATCCAAGACAACTTTTCTTGTTCTTAAATTATACATATCATCATACTTAACAGCATCTTAACAGCATCTGTATCGGGATCCGCCAAAAGATTGAAATCTTCACCTATAGCATACAAATTTTTAAAAAAATACAAGATATATTTTACTGTCTCAATGTAAAAATCTGTACTGTCTCTATTCGATTCATAAATATTTATCCGTGTAAACTGTAGTTTTCCAACTTTCCTTGACTTGACCTTTCTGACTTTATTTCCTTACCATATTTCCTTCACATGCCAAATATACTGGAATTTAGTATTCATCAATATGGATACACCTCTTGAATTAGTACGGTATGAACTGAAACAACGTTTTTTTTCTCAAGTAGTCCGTTTGGAATTTTCCCACTTTTCAAAGAAATGAATATCTTTGCGAAATTATACAAAGTGTATTTTGTAATTCTTTAGGAAATTAAATCATCTCTTCATTCCTTGAGATCCCTCAATACCCGACAATGCAACGATGTAATATTGACAATATTGATAGATCCAGACATAATGAAGTTATATGCTACATTTGAATTTTTTGTATGCTGAGACCATAATAAAATTCAATATAACCAAATTCGTAAATTAACGTATGCATCTGATAACATTGACAATGATAATGTGTATTGTACAATATCAAGAATTCTGATATTAAGTCTAACGGTAATCTGGTATACCGACCCAAAAGCTACCACTGGAAAAAATATGAAAAACAAGAAAATTATAGTTTTTATAGCGATGGGAATTTCCAACGGAAGGAAACAAACAAACAGCGTTATAAATGAAACAGAAAAACAGATGCTTATTAGCTCAGATATTCTCATATTTGCCGGATTCAGCCCAAGTACAGTTTTAAATCCTTATTCAGTCATTTATATATATGTTTTCAAGATTAATCCGATGTCAATATATCTAATATTAAAATCAAGATTAATCCAATATCAGTATATATAATGTTAAATTCAAGATTAATCCAATCTTAATACATATAATGTTAAAATCAAAATTAATCCAGTATTTCCAATGTTAAAATCAAGATTAATCCAATATCCGTATATCCAATGATAAAATCAAGATTAATCCAATCTTAATACATATAATGTTAAAATCAAGATTAATCCAATATCCGTATATCCTTATGATAAAATCAAGATTAATCAAATATCAGAACATCTAATGATAAAATCAAGATTATTGATAAAATCAAGAGTATTCCAATATCAGTATATCTAATGATAAAATCAAGATCAATCCAATATCAGTATATCCAATGTTAAATTCAAGATTATTCCAATATCAGTATATCCAATGTTAATTCAAGATTAATCCAATATCAGTACATAAAATGTAAAATTCAAGATTAATCTAATCTTAATACACATAATGTTAAATTCAAGATTAATCAAATCTTAATACATTTAGTCAAGATTAATCCAATATCAGTATATCTTGTCACAGAATTAGGCGAAAATTAAATTTATTTTCTTCTTGATTTACAAACTAATCTCACCATTTTCTTTGTTTCATCGTACATGCATTACCTGGGGTGAATAAGTGGTTTTCTCCAAGGTAAGCGGCGTGTAACGATTTGCATGTGCCTGATTTTTATTTACATGAAATCCGGAACATTAGTTTCACGTGGTGCACGGTAATCTTGCTGTGATTTATGCTCACCTATTTGAGGGTATATAAGGCAGAATATTTATGATCAATTTTACGGGACCTAAAGTATCTAATCACAGGATAGATAAGCTCGTCTTTCAATCTCCAGCCAAAGGGGTGAGTGTTAAATTTATATTTCGTTTTATTGTGAATTTTATTCAGTTTATCATTTCATATAATGATGCCTTTATTGCAATGCAGATTTTAAACGTGGAATATTTGGAATTACTAGTCACTATTAGACTTTAAATGCATTAGCGTAATCTAAGGTTTAGATTATTTTTTTTGAGACAACTATTATTAGTCTGGTTTCTTTATTGTAGCTGATAGCGCATCTAATAACATCGTTGATAGCATCTCTGATAGCGCATCTGATAGCATCTCTGATAACGCATCTGAAAACATCTCTGATAGCATCTCTGATAGCGCATCTAATAACATCGTTGATAACGCATCTAAAAACATCTCTGATAACGCATCGGATTGCATCTCTGAGAACATTTCTGATAGCATCTCTGATAGCGCATCTGATAACGTTTGATAACGCATCTGATAACGCATCTGAAAACATCTCTGATAACGTCGGCTGATAACATCTCTGATATCGTAGCTGAAATTGTTGCTGATTTATTGTGCAATCGAATTGAAGTATCTGACTGTCTGTCTGTCGAACTGTCTGTTCGTCTACATCTATCGTGACGTGTAAATATCCGGAAATCTAGAAGTCCGAGTGTCGGAGCTGTCTAAAGTTGTAAACATCCGGGGCGACATCTAGGGTATTGAGGAACGTTGGTTCTAGTAGATGTTGTATGCTGTCTGTACGTATAACTGTGGTGGATCCGTGAAGGGCAAACGGCCGATAAAAGTATTGGTCAACCCTAGGTCTTCGGGGAAACTGGGCGGCGATTCAACTGTTAGTGAATCGTACGGTTATACAGGGTCGAGACACATATGTGTGTTGCAATTGTAGTACAATTGAATACATTGTTGTATTTACATGGTTATTTCAGATCACAATAGTATTTCAAGGGATTGCATGAATCTCAATAAAAGCTAGCAACTTGATTGAATACATGTATATGTTCGTGCTAGTTGTCGCAATCCATACGTGCGATAGTATAGTTTGATGCTTGTGTTTATTATCGTGATTTATACTTGGGTTAATATAACTTTTGTAAAGGTTCTTTGGATCTGTGTATAGTCCAAGAGATTCCTTTATATCTGTGTTTTATTTTGTATTGATATTTCATTTATTCATGTATTGTGAATGGTTGTGAGTGTAATTGTGGGTTGAGCGCATGAGTTATTGTGTTGATACATCATTATTTTTCATTAATAATTTATTTCATAAATTTATATTTTCTTTCACATATTGTGTTTGTGTTGTTCATTTAATCCACCATACTCTCGGTAACAATTCTGTTACATATCTAATGATAAAATCAAGATTATTCCAATGTCAGTATATCTAATGATAAAATCAAGATTATTCCAAAATCAGTATATCTAATGATAAAATCAAGATTATTCCAATATCAGTATATCCAATGTTAAAGTCAACATTAATCCAATATCAGTATATCTAATGATAAAATCAAGATTAATCAAATCTTAATACATATAATGTTAAAATTAAAGATTAATCTTATATCAGTACACATAATGATAAAATCAAGATCAATCCAATATCAGTACAAAAAAATGTTAAAATCAAGATTAATCCAAAATCAGTACAAAAAAATTTTAAAATCAAGATTAATCCAAAATCAGTACATCAAATGTTAAAGTCATATTCAACATGTCCTATTTATTACTCTTTAAACCCTAATGCTTATCACCACCACCTCCACTATCGTGTTTGCGCATGCTTCAATATTTAACAAGATCTAGGTGAACTGTTCTCCAGTTGATCATCTGCTGCATTTACACACAAAAACTAACAATTATTTCAAAATGGCGCATTTAAATTGCAAAAACTAGGAGTTATTTATTATTGGTATTTATACATTGTAATTTACTGCTGTGTTTCGCCTGAGATCTATAGGTACTGAAATGAAGGGGAAAAAATGTATCTGCTAGCCACTAATAATTTGCTAAGCCGTTCTACGAAAAACTGGTTGTATATTGTTTAGTTATTACTGTTATTCTTTAAGCAAAAGTAAAGATATATGTCTCAAAATACAGACTGGTTGTATATTGTTTCATTATTACTGTTATTCTTTAAGCAAAAGTAAAGATACATGTTTCCAGAGAACACGTAAACATACAGACTGGTTGTATATTGTTTAATTATTACTGTTATTCTTTAAGCAAAAGTAAAGATATATGTCTCCAGAGAACACGTAAACATACAGACCGGTTGTATATTGTTTAATTATTACTGTTATTCTTTAAGCAAAAGTAAAGATATATGTCTCAAAATACAGACTGGTTGTATATTGTTTAATTATTACTGTTATTCTTTAAGCAAAAGTAAAGATACATGTCTCCAGAGAACACGTAAACCTTGCACAATTCTTTTCAAACCCGTACTCACTGGTGCACCAGACCTCCTGGTGTGAATATTACCGTTTACGTCGTTTTCTAAATGTAAAATTCATTTTAACATCTCGAGTGATATGACATTTTTTTAAATAAAAAAAAATCACGCTTAAAAGCGCTGAGACAATGGTGTGTATTTTATGGCTATGTTTACATAGCTTGAACAATCTGAATCATATCTCTTTGATGTCTGTCCGATGCAATGGCAGTAAGAGTAATCAAGTTATGCTTTCTTATTTCGTTGTGTTCATTACTTCTTGTCTCATCTTCTCAAATTTAACACATTTACGGATCTTGTACTTTTCATTCACGGATGTGTACATTTTACCGTTAGTAATCAGGCCCGGCCTTACGGCACGGCGAACGAGGCAACAGCTATGGGGACTTGTTTCAGAGGCCTCACGCTGCTGACGGAAATCAACTCCGCAATGCAGTTGTTTTGCTGCCTTGGGGCCCGCACGAGCTTTACAGTCGAGGACCCAGACCGAATCAACACCACACTGCATGGATAGCTCAAACACATATGAAAGTATTCCTTTCGTAATATCTTCTTTGATGATATTCGGTGAACCTTTCAGTTTCTTCTTTTTACATAGGCATCTTCACTATTTTCCTGATGAATTTGCAAACACTGGGTCTGTTTGAATTTGCATCAATCCACCAACTCTGTGGATGAAGCTTATATCTTCACTCGAGACAGAAACCCTCAGCATATTTCCAAATAACTTTAAGTCATATCATTGTGTCATTGCTTCATAAATACAAAGGTTGTTAACTGTAGAGTATTGCCATATATCATCCACCTTTTTTGTGTAAGAACTTTATTTGTATGTGTTAATTCCACTAATTTCTCCAATATCTCTTCATTTGTTTACTTCCTCCAAAGCTTCTATTTTTTTTTTTTTCGTTTTATCGTTTCCAACAGTTCAGCCATTTATTTCTCAATTTGTTTCGCAAATCTGCATCGTTTCTTTTAAAATTCTCGTTTTTGAATTCCTGTTACTTTTTTTCAGATATATTTTCACACCGTCAGATGATACTATTTTATCCATTCTTTTATTAGGATATCCTTTAGACACCACTTTTCCCATGAATTTCGTGATTGTGAATTCGCGGGGCATACATATCTTCAGAATCACAGTTTGCGTTCTATTATCGAATCTTATTTAAGGGTTATTTTTATATACCAGTCCACAACCACATCAAAGCATCCGCCCTCCCAAAAAAAAAGGAAAAAAAAAAAGAACAAATCCAAGATAATGTATGTGATCATTCTTTATAGTTTCCCAAAAGTTCGTAAAATTGGAAATTTATCCGCATTTTCAAGTCTTTCTTAAAGATTAGGACTTCTATCAAAACTCTAAGACACAAAAACGTCCCATATGAATAGCATTTTCGAACATTTAACAATAATTGTAATTGTAGTTGAAGAAATATAAAACAAATTATCTTTTTTTTTACACACACACACACACACACACATACACACACACACATATATATATATATATATATATATATATATATATATATATATATATATATATATATATATATATATATATATATATACATACATACAAGTACGCATCAAACAAGGGGCGTCGAGTGGTCTAAAGCGCTATCCGTTACGGATCACTGCCGTCTCACCTCTGTCTGCGTGGGTTCGAGTCTAAGATTGGTATAATGTAATTATGTGAGAAAGCTTGCCAGTAGCGTCTCGTGGGTCGATAGTTCTTTCTGGGGGTTTTCCCAGGTTCTTCCTCCATCAATAATACTGGCCACCATATATAGCATATCGTGTGCTGAAAAATGGCGTTAAACCCTACAACAACAGCACATCAAAAAAGTCAGTAATATACTTCAATTTTATACAAATATTTGTTAAAATATTGAGGGCTTACCGTGGGTGAATATAGTAACTCATTATACTATCAAATTGCAATCCACGATATTCGTGAACAGAAAAGCTGAGTGAAGCTGAGGGCACCAAATATCGGGAACAAATCTGAGTTTTAGTAACAGGTTCAAGATATATAATTTTTTTTTATGAATATGATGATGATGATTCACACTTTTCTTCATGTATTTGTTTCCATGCTGAGTTAGTTCTTTTTATGTCTCTCAGTCAGTAACTCAAAAAGTCGGTCACACGATATGTGTAATCGGCATTAACTGGACAGTCAGTTAGTACGTCAACTGCAACAATCCAGTCAGTCAGCCAGGTAGTTAGTTTGATTGCGAGAAAGTGAGATAGATTATTCTTGGATTCTAATCTAGGTTTTATATGTAGTAATTACCTGGAAGCTTCGCTAAGCATATCTAAAATGTATATTTTTCATTTAAATTTTGTTTTCGGATTTCATTTCAGCTGTAACCAAACCTGTCTTTTGACCATCATCACTACTGGATCAAAGAAATTATTCTAGTGTCATGCCACCTGCTGCAGCATTTTGCGTCTCCGTTTTAAGAAGCGAATAATGAAAGGTGTTTCATTCCATATGGAGGAACAGGCTTATGTAGAGTGACGTATATACCCGAATGGGAAAACACGAGGATATAGTATTCAATAACATTTATCTATCAACATCCTTACATGTACATTCTCACGGTATCCTAATTTATATCAAATTTAAGTTTATCTAGATGTCCCAAACAATCTATGTATCTACCTATCTATGTATTCGTGTATAGACGAAATTCGTTGGTCCACTCTTTCATATATTGGATGGGGCTTAAAGAGGCCAACAGACATACATACAAGTCATACAAATATGCAGAAAAGAGACAGTGACGATATTTTTAAGAATATTTTTTCTTCTTCACATAATGTTCCTAATAAAACAGTAAATATCGTGATGTGTATGTATGTATGTGTGTGTGTATGTATGTATGTATATATATATATATATATATATATATATATATATATATATATATAATCGGTTCGTCATATACACCGTATGTCTATTAGAAACGTGTTTCCAAGTAGATTTCTATCACAGAAGACAGCATGCCTCACTTCATTTATCTCTTTATCGCAATCTCAATTAAAAAAAAAAAATTGTCGATCGAACTTAACAATATGCCAATCCCTATCCAACCTTGTTCATAGAACAGCAGGTGGGACATGACAATAACGCGGCTGCGTTCAAAGAAAATTATTAACTGATTAAGATACACATCTGCAAAAGTTTGAATCAAGTGTGTGAGAAAGCCTGCCGGTAGCTTCTCGTGGGTCGGTGGTTCTTTCAGGGGTTTTCCTGGGTTCTTCCAACAGAATTAATGCTGGCCGCCATGTATAGCCTATCTTGTGCTGAAAATGGCTTTAAATCATATAACAACAACAGTAACAACAATCAAATGTCGACGTTTGAAGAACAAAATAAAATTGTAAGGCAAGGTTGTATGTATGTATGTATGTATGTATGTATGTATGTATGTATGTATGTATGTATGTATGTATGTATGTGTGTGTGTGTGTGTTGTTAACCGAGGACATTCGTGAGATTACACACCAACGTACCGAGGACACACCTCCAACCGAGGACGTCCTCGGTTGGAAAAATGTTAAAATATTGCTTCTACCAACTATTTTACCCTAGAAAAACTTAAAATCATGTTATTCAGAAATGTACCCATTTACACGTTTGGTGCTTGTTCGCGATTTTGGAGTGTATCTTTCTTCCAAAGCTGACGATACACACGCCCGAAACCATGTCCTCGATTGCCCGGTGAAAAACTTGTAGAGAGATCTCCGCTATCAAATTACACGTTGTAAAAACGTATTATCTCCCTTAAGATCCAAGCATCAAATACCAACTACTAAACTAAACAAAAAGAAAAGCTGGTGCATATATCAGTCCTTGGTATTTATATTAATACTTTATGCATGTGAGACAATAGTGTTTGGAAACTCACGATACATGCATGCTCGTAAAATACAGGCAAATAAATAGACATATACGAAAGAATTACATCAATATGCTTTTGGAAATATGCATGAATATATTGTTTAGTTGTACCTAAATTGCGAGCCATTCGTAAAGTTCAAACGTCCTTCTTTACGGCGAGGTTTAAAGCACGTAAAGATAGTGAAAAGACATCTTTGATATGCAAAAGTTATTTTTTGATTATTAAATGAGATTTTTCCGCCCTTATTTCATCATTTGCCTACTTAGTATTCAAATACGAGGGAACAGGTAACATCGATTTATCACGAAGCGAATATGGAAGTTGTTGCTTGTTGTATGGTTTAACGCCATTTTTCAGCATACGGTAGGCTATACTTAGCGACCAGTGTTAGTAGTGGAGGAAGAAACCGGGAAAACACCCGGAAAAAAACACCGACCCACGAGAAGCTACTGGCAAGCTTTCTCACATAATCACATTGGCCAAATCTGAGACTCGAACTCATGCTGACAAATGTGAGATGGCAGCGATTCATGATTTATCGAACTATTCTGGTGAGTAAAACTGCATCCATGGAAGAAAGAAAAGCAGCATGGTCAACATTAAACGAGATAACCCTGACCCAGATCATCTTGTTCAATCGGCGAAGACAAGAAGTATCAAGAATTGAAGTAAGCCAGTACGGTAAAAAAAAAAAACATGCCGCAGCACAAGGTGACATCGGAGAAATGCTTTCCACAATAGAACAAGGTTTGTGTAAGCTGTTTGCACGCCTTGAAATTAAAGGAAAAAGGGGCAGCACCGTTCCTGTACTGCTAACAAGCTCGGTTCAGGAATCGTTAGACTTGCTGATTCAAAACAGAGCTATTGCTGGTGTGAATCCCAAAAAATGTATATCTATTTGCAAGGTCAAACTACGGATCTATGGGATATATTAGAGGGTCCGATTGCTTATGACAATTTTCTTCGCAGTGTGGCGCTCTCCATCCAGAGCACATCCGGTCCACAAAACTGCGCAAACATGTGGCAACAATGTCCCAGATATTGAACCTTCAAGAGCAAGAGATGGACCTGCTAGCACAGTTCATGGGTCACGACATTCGTATCCACAGGCAATATTACAGACTACCAGAGGGAACCCTGCAGGTCGCCAAGCTTTTAAAGCTGCTCCTCGCTATGGAGAATGGGACTATGGCTAATAATGCAGGGAAGAGACTGGAAGATATTGACATCCAACCCGACGAAGGTGTGTATACTGTGGTTTATTTTTTGTTTTGTTATTCATTTGTAACATAAAAAGAACTATAAAACCGTTGGTGACTGACATGTTTACAAATGACAAATGAAAATTATATCCTGAATACTTAAATATTCGATACAATTTAACTTTCAGTATGCTTGGGCAATATAATGACAAGGTTCTCTTATTGAAGTCGAAACACAATTGATTTATCTATATTCAGGAATTAAACATATACTGTCTCCGCTTAGTTAAATTGTTAAAAATTAAGTTTTGTCATTTGTCAACACACTGTTGTAATTCTAAATTATTACTGAATTTCTGCACAATCGATACAATGTCTGCGATGTTATGAGACGTAATAGCATTTAGCCGCTATTAAATATTGAAATAATGAGTCCTTTTTTCATATTTATTTTCATTTAATAATATTGAAAATAGACGTTTCGCCTACGTTAATGAATAAGGAGTTAATTCAGTTTATGATACCCTTAAAATCATTGCATTCGATTCGAATTTGTCCTTATTGGTGCAATTCTTATTGCAGAAATACAACATGATGATGACAGCGCTGAAAGCGACAATGAATCGGACGATGAGAATAAAGTCATGGGTAAATCTTTAACATTATTCATTAGCAATTGATATCAAACCAGACAAACAATATAAAGTTTCATATAGTGTGGTTTGGGTTTGACATATTGCCATCTTCACGGAAACTACGCCCGAACATTTGTCTTGTCCAAACATAACAAGGAACATTAGTCTTTCTTCTTTATGGTGCTATTCGTTATAATATGTCAGCGTGTCGATGTGACATCAGAAACGATTATCATGATGTAAAAGATAACGACATGTAACGGAGGCAATTCTTTACAGAATTTAGAGCTTTCTCCGATTTTTAGTCCTCAGTAACTAGTGGGCTTTATTGATGGGGAGGGGGGCTGATGCATATCAGCGAAGATAGTGGACGAAATGACAGAGTCAACCCTTCAAACAGTCCCCCATTCATTCTAACCCAGGTTTGTTTCTATTAAAAAGCGTATTGAGTGATATACTTTAGATATTGGAGAGAGAGAGAGAGAGAGAGAGAGAGAGAGAGAGAGAGAGAGAGAGAGAGAGAGAGAGAGAGAGAGAGAGAGAGAGAGAGAGCTTTTTTATCAGACATTCAGTACTTAATTAAAAAATGTAAGAAAATGTCACTGAAAAGATACAGTCATAGGTACTTGACTAAGTACTGGTACATGTAATCCATCATAGTGTTACTAAACAAAATGGATTGATAGTTACCTTACTAAATACTCTAGCAAAGTCTCAATGACAGAAGGCATTGATAGGTACTGTAAAAAAGTGACCTCATTTTCTCCAGACATTCTAGACATCAACCTTACATTAACATTCTTGGTTATCTTTCATATTACAGTACCTCAGTTCTAATGATGATATTTATGCTTAATAATAAATGTTTTTTTTTCTAACATACAGTATGTTATATCTGTGGATTTAATAATGTATAGTGTAGATGTAATAACAGATAGTGTGTATGTTATAACAGTGTGGATTTAATAATGTATAGTGTAGATGTAATAACAGATAGTGTGCATGTTATAACATAGTGTGGATTTAATAATGTATAGTGTAAATGTAATAACAGATAGTGTGTATGTTATAACTGGATTTAATAAAGTAGTGTAGATGTAATAACAGATAGTGTGTATGTTGTAACAGTGTGGATTTAATAATGTAAGGTGTAGATGTAATAATAGTGTGTATGTTGTAACTGTGGATTTAATAATGTATAGTGTAGATGTAATAACAGATAGTATGCATGTTATAAGTGTGGATTTAATAATGTATAGTATAGATGTAATAACATATAGTATGTTATTACAGTGTGGATTTAATAATGTATAGTATAGATGTAATAACAGATAGTGTGGATGTAATAACATGGTGTGGATGTAATAACATAGTATAGATGTAATAATATATGGTGTGGATGTAATAGCTGACTGTGGATGTAAACACAGATGGTGTGGATGTATTAACATAGTATTGATGTAATAACATATAGTATGTTATAACAGTGTGGATTTAATAATGTATAGTATAGATGTAATAGATAGTGTTGATGTTATAACTGTGGATTTAATAATGTATAGTATAGATGTAATAACAGATAGTGTTAATGTTATAACAGTGGATTTAATAATGTATAGTGTACATGTAATAACATATAGTATGTTATAACAGTGTGGATTTAATAATGTATAGTATAGATGTAATAACAGATAGTGTGGATGTTATAACTGGATTTAATAATGTATAGTGTAGATGTAATAACATAGATGTTATAACTGTGGATTTAATAATATATAGTAAAGATGTAATAACAGATAGTGTGGATGTAATAACATGGTGTGGATGTATTAACAGTATAGATGTAATAACATATGGTGTGGATGTAATAACTGACAGTGTGGATGAAAACAGATGGTGTGGATGTATTAAAATAGTATGGATGTAATAACAGTACATATGTTATAACAGTGTGGATTTAATAATGTATAGTATAGATGTAATAACAGATAGTGTGGATGTTATAACTGTGGATTTAATATGTATAGTGTAGATGTAATAACATAGTATGTTATAACTGTGGATTTAATAATGTATAGTGTAGATGTAATAACAAATAGTATGTTACAAGTGGATTTAATAATGTATAGTATAGATGTAATAACAGATAGTGTGGATGTAATAGCATGGTGTGGATGTAATAACATAGTATAGATGTGATAACATATGGTGTGGATGTAATAACTGACAGTGTGGATGTAAACACAAATGGTGTGGATGTATTAACATAGTATGGATGTAATAACATATAGTGCATGTTATAACATAGTGTGGATTTAATGTATAGTGTAGATGTAATAACAGATAGTGTGTATGTTATAACAGTGTGGATTTAATAAAGTATAGTGTAGATGTAATAACAAATAGTGTGTATGTTA